>VYXF01008305.1:70107-100285 GCA_013397295.1 Polioptila caerulea
GAAATAAAAAGAGCAGCAGGCAAATTAAAATTTCCTTCAGAAGAGAGGGAATAGGAAGGATTAGAAATCTGAACAAAAGACAATATTGTGTTAAAAATGAAGTCCTCATGAAAATGTTCCCCAGGAAGTGAAAGGCTTTGCCTTGACCTGAGTCAGACAGAATAAAAGAGACTGGGCTAAGAATTTATGTCACTACATGGTCCTCAAACTGGATGAAACAGATTCCATCATTTTGCAACTCATATATCAGAAAAGCACTTTGAGAGTCAATGATGGTGAAGACTGCACCAAAGTCACTGACTGACTATTATACTTCTACATGCCATAACTTCTGATCCTCAGATCTCAAGCCTGCCTTTTGTTCTCCTATGCTATTTACAAAACCCATGTAGCATATAATTTCTAAAAGTTAGGGAAAAAAAAACAAGGTGCAAAATCACAAGGACTTTATACTATAGCTTTTAACTAGCACTGGACACTGAATTTATACAAGTATTCCCATTTCAGTGAATAGCAGGGCACTGTTTTGCTTGATGGTTGATCCCCACAGAAAGCCAGCAACTGCAGAATATGAAATATGTTTTCAAAATTTACCAAAGTGCTATCACTGAATGGTAGCTAATGCCAGCTGATATTTGAAATGTAATTAATCTGAAGCACAAAGAATATAAAGTTTTTTAAAGATGAAACAACAATATAGTTATTAATGAAATACTGTTGAAATTCTGAACTGGACACTAATGCTCACTCTGAGAGAACTGAAAATGCTATCCATCTACAATGCAAAGCTTTTAGCCTTACTGTAAAATAAGGAAGGAAAATGTCCCTTCAGCTCACCATTTCATTATTTCACTGTCACAATGATTCATGCAGTTGTTTGTTTGGGGTTTTTTTTAATATAACCATAAACTAACTTACCATATTCCAAGGATTACTGCAAGCTCTTCTGCACACAAATCAGGTACCTGATACTGATCAGCATCTGCTAATTTTATCTCATTAAGCACTGTGTCATCATTTAAATCATAATTCTGTTGGAAGAGAAAAAGAATATTTTAAAATAGATTGAATTATGCCTTCAAAATATGAAAAAATATAGACTTGCTTGAAAAAGGATAATACTACCAGTGAAGAACAACACAATGGTAGTAATTTACCATTATGATAACATAACTAACTAATGAATTCAGTACAAGGAATTATCATCCAAAACATTTTTGCTGCAAATATACTGTTTCTTACACATGAGGAACAGCATTCAGAGTAACTCTAAGGTTAGCTAATATCAATTTTCTATTTAAATAAGCCTGAAGGCAGCTTCCCTTTTCAAATTGTTGCTCATAGAATTAGCAACAATTTCATCCTCTATTATATACGTACAGACAACTGAAACAGATTGATATTATGGTCATTAATGCAGGTTTTCAGGCTATCCACCTTGGACCTCTGGGAATTTAAGGATTTCTGTTTAAGTATCAGCAAAACCCAACAACATAAACCATGACTTCTGGCAGTAAAGGTAAATTAAAAAAAACCACAGACTGCAAAGACCTCACTGAGCCAGCACATGCTGCAAATGTTTGCTCCTGGACCACTACCTGTGATTTTCCACTAAATTTCCTCTGGAACACACATTTTATTTAAAGAGTCTTTTGTTTTACAAAAAAGCATGCTACCTGTAGTTCACTGTCTATCATTTAACTTGAAGAAGAAAAAAATATAGCCTATGTCTGAAAAGTGTAAATTACCATGTTCATAGAATTTGTAGTTGTTTGAAAACAACGAAAGATTTCCTTGGCTTTAAGCAAAGAGCTGCAGTACTACTCCTTCCTTCTTCCCTTGAAAAACAAACCCGAACCAAAACAATTGGTCCTGAAACCAATTATACTACTGGAGTAATTTTTCCAAACTATTAAAAACAGATAATGGATTTATATTAACAGTTTTTCAAATTTCCTATTAATTTCCCTTCAGTGTCCCAGTTGTAGCTGTTTCTCATTCTTATCTTCCGTTGGCAAGGTCAAAATGAAGGTCCACAGAAGAACAAAGAGCAAACAGGAATGCTTTGAAGCAGGTTATCTGCATTCATCACCAGTATTTTGTCACTATTTAAATGAAAAAAACCTGTGATTTGACTAAGAATGTGAAGAAAATAAGCTTTTTTTTTTTTTTAATATTAATTGTATAAGGAAGATATTCACAGTTTTAAAGTCAAACTTATTACCATCATTTTCTTCTCTTACTACATTAGACTATATAGCATTATCTACCACTTCCAGTGGAAAATTATTTTAGAAATAGTATAACGATACTTCATCAGGTGTAATATAAAGTACAATTTAATTTATACAGCAGTTAGTTAAAAATTTCCACCTTCAGGTCTACACAATTTTTTAAATCTAACTTGTATAAATAGTACTAATTACTTTAGCTTCACTATGAATATTGATCAACTGAACTCAACTGCAACTGTATGCCAGAGCTTTAAAGTGTGACTTCCATTCCTAGATATAAAAAGGACATCCTCATTCCCCCAAAGCATAAAAACAGCTCTGAACTGTTTAAAACTAATCAAACTATTTTAACATACCACTTCATATCAAGAGTCCTTATGTATCACCTCAAGCCTGAGGCTTTCCTTTCACAGAAACAGACCTGGGAGCAAAGATTTGAATTTACAACCTTAAATATTTATTTTGAAATGCATTTTGTTTCTAGTGCCAGGTGAGATGACATAATTGCTCAGCACGAGAGGGAAGGGTGACCAGAAATCAGCACAGGTACCAATCCAACCACTGGACACATCATTATTTTGCATTTTAATGGAATTAAATTACTCACCGCTTAACTGTAAAAGAACTTGTTCAGTCTTCCTACTGAACAAAACTAAGGGAAGAACATTAAGACCATGGAGGTAAGCACTCCAAAATAGGAGATGAAAATTAGGTGGGACCAGTCTCAACTTATCCCAACTGCCAGAATATATAATTTTCTTAGGAAATTTTCTACTCATCTAGGATAAATCCTATCTTGAGACATACAGAGCATTTTCCTTTATCTGCAAGTTGTAGATGTAAAATAAGAACTCTGGAGAGAACTAGAAGAAAATTTGCCTATTATAATTTAGGTTTTCATATGAATATGTTAATGCTGTGGATATTCTCAGCACCTTCAAGACTTTACTTCTATGTGGTTGCCATGAATAGTCTTTTAAAAGTATACAAGATACAACAAGTATCCTCCCTAAACTTAGGTTGGGATGCAATGATGTTGTTCGTAGTTTTTGGCAGAAGGAAAACAGCATTAACTCAAATTTTAGCTAAGATAACTTCAAGATACACTCAAGGCCGACAAATTTGAAATCAGATCTGGCAAAAGAATCACTAGGATACACTGCTAAAGTTAATTACATTATACTGACAAACTACACTAACAAATTGTATTTTGATACTACATTACCAATAAAAATGTTTTTGGAAAAGGGGAACTTTTAGTTGGCAATTCAATACACACATGAACTGAGGAATCTACTCAGTCAAACCTGGCGTAATACTTGTGGCAGAACACTCACACAAGTTAATAAAATGTCTGAGCTTGAAATACCTCAGGTTTTCCTCAAGGCAGCACATGGTTCTACTACAAGATTTTCTAGAATTTGACACACACGATGCAGAAATAAAAAGTTCTGATTTTTTAATTTTTAATTTTCAAATTTTTTTTTTGAGAAGCAGACTATGGGAACTTTCTTTAACGAGGAGTAACATAAGACAGAATTGCATGACACAGTCACTCAGATTTGCACAAAATTCAACTCCCTCCCTGCAGCATGAACCTCTTGTTTCTAGCATTGCCTTTCCACTTTTCCAAAAGTGAAGATGTTGACTTTCTCTGGCATAATTTTCAAGCTACATTTTAGTAGGAAAGTATGGATCACATCAGCATGACTGCCTGATTTTTAAAGGTACCAGCTACTCACGTTTTCTTTCTTAACTTCTGAGCTAAACATACTTCAGAAGCTCTGTGTCTGTTTATTGAAAGGACATATGAGCACAATATTTGAATATCAAGGACAAAATATTTCATTCTGAGTTATACCTACAGCCTAAGCCAGTGCAGCCGTTTTTATTGAAATAATGAAATAATTTTATTCCAAACTACAGTCTTTATAAGAAACAGACCAGGAAAAAACACTTGTATCATATCCCAGTTAGGAACTTGAGAACAATGCATCCTTATCATTTAGTTCCAGGTAAGCTGTAATTGAAGCCTACAACTAAGTGTGGCAGCCTCCCCTGAGCTCTCACTATCCTATACAGGGCTGCCACACATAGTTCTACCATAAGCTTAAGCTGTGACACATGTAGTCAACCTCGTTTCACCAAATCAAATGCAACACCAAGGATATGCAAATGGGGAAACAAGAAAAATCTAGATTAGTTTCCTAAGATACTTACGCATTCAATTAAGGAATAGAGAAGTTTTGACAATTTGTTTGCCTAAGATCCCTGCTTGACCTGGAAGTCTATTAAGGCATAACATTTTTTTGGAGTAGGCTTTCCTACTTGAAGTATAAATTTGGTACCATAATGGCTCAATTCATCTTCGGCTTCTTCAGAAAGTTCAAATAACTTTAAATCTCCTTATGAGGGAAAAATGCCATCCTAAATCAATACAGTGGTTCTCAAGCAATTTATAATTGAAGTCATCACGCACACCCTCAAGATCAGTAGGACCAACTTACACAATTCAAGCCATAGGAATAAGTAGAGCAATTTCCTATCTTTGCACTGTAACTGAATACGTCTGTAGGAGTCTGTGAAATCCTGTGATGCCTTGCAGGCTGGTTTGAAAATCTGCCTCTCACCTGTTTTCCTAGCTCCATCATTCTTAGTCACTAAAAATTAATGCAAGAACTGCAGAAGATCATATTTGCAAACATGCTCTTAGCTGAGTAGCCACATCTGCCTTGCAGACATTCATATGTTGTTTTACCCCATGTCCTTTAGTATTAGGCAAATTATTGCCCCACAGCTCTTCCACAAACTTTCAAAAACCCCAGCTAAGTTTCTCTAGGCACAACTCACTTTTCCCTAGCAGACACACAACAAAATCCTCAAAACATTTTCATTGGAAGAAATAAAAACAATTCTTCTCAGATACATACTATTGTTAAGCTTTCTAGAGGTGTTGGAGCTGGACTTAGTTCACTGTGAGGAAGGAGGAATCCATCTGTTCTTTGGACATCCAAAATAAGCTGTGCAACATATTTTTCCTGAAATCGTGTTCTCTTCCCCAAAGCACCTAGAGGAAATACGTTTATATTAATGAATGCTAAAACACAGTTATACAATCATATACTAGAGAATTGCTACCAAAAAAACCCCAGACAAAACAAAGAAATACACTGAGAATTAACCTATGAAACTGAGCAGCAGTTTAACTCTGCTTGATCTCTTTGCAGTGTTCTCAGTGCCAGCAAACATACAAAGTAATACACATCACAAACACAGCTATATAGGTCTTGCAAAGCTGCTTTTAATAAATTCCCCATAACTCAGCATTTTGAAAACAGTCATCAAGTTTCATCACTTCCCTGCTTATTTCCAAGCAATATACGAGAAACAATTGTTCAATTCACCTGCTAGAAGTTTGAACATTTATGCAAATGAAAATCCCATAATATCTTACAGGCCATCATTTTAAATATTTCAAATCTTCATTTGAAGAGTTAGATCTTTGAAGAAGGATCACACACATGATGTTACCTGAATATGGCATGTAAGATGTTGTAAAAGTAATATTGGGAGTGAGTGAAACAGCAAACAGGTGAAGGCTGTATAATGAATTAAGCAATATTCAGAATGCACAACATGAAATTCCTCTCAGTGTTTTTTCTTCAGTTCCTTATTGGACCCACTGAAAATTTCTATCAGTTTTTAAAGGGGTAATTGACATTTATACCAAATTGTAAGGAAAAACACGTCTGTTCCTCTTCTGTTAGCAACTTGCTTGCAAAATGCAGAGAAATAAAAAAAGTAATTTCAGGATAGTAACTTAAAATAACATAATTTTAGCTCCTAACCAGAGCCAAAATGGAGCTCAAAATTACTCCATAAAATTTGGAGGTTTGCTTGTTCATTATTATTGTGATACAATGCTCAGACAGAGTGAAAAGGAGGAATGAGAGCTAATCCACTACTGATTTTGCAGAACCAATTAAGATCAAATAAAGTCTTTTTTTTGTGATAATTTTGAAAAATTTTCAGTATATAAAATTTTTGAGGTAAAGATGATTAACTGCTCATGTGACAAAGGCCTGGATATGAGGCCACTGTCCATAAGAATCATCCAGCAAAGGCACTGAAATAGCACCCACACACTTTTCTTCCTGAAAGTGGAAAGAGATGAGTAGGGAAGCCAGAAATTGAACTGATTTCTCCTTTTATGTCAATTATTCCTTTTAGTGGAAAAGCCCTGTATTAAGAGTTTATGAAGAAATGAAAAAGGTTCTAAAAATATCAGTTTGAAAATCACACAGCACACTGCTAAGAAGAAACACACAGAGAAAAATACTGGCTAATGATTCATACTAATTTTACACAGTAGCATTCAATTCCTATTTTAATATTGCTTGAAAATCACTATGCTGTAATTCACTTCCTGTTATGTCTTACTGCCTAAACAGCTGAAGGAAACATCTGTAAACTTATTCTGGATACCAATAAAATTGCTTATTACTACTCAGAAACTGTGATTTGTTTATGCTCTCATTTGCACACACCTCCCACCCCATTTTTTAAATCTCAGAATTCCTTGCTACTACAGGGACAAAACACTATTTTTTACTTGAAAAATACGTATCACTTGTGGTAAAGCTGAGAAAAAAATTTGGTTTATACCACTATGTACAGCAGTGTTCAAGGCCAGGTTGGATAAGGCCTGGAGAAACCTGGTCTACTGGGAAGTGAACCTATCCTTGATCTTCAAGGTCCCTTTCAATCCTTAACATTCTATGGTATATCCTCACGAAGTGAAAGGAATCTACACAGAAACTTGACTTTCTGTTTCATATTAAAAGATCCCAGAGATGCGTTACTAGGCATGAAAAGAATAAACAGATCTCAGAGTCCAGCATTACCAATCCTCTAGATCTGTTGATCTTAAATTTATTTTAGATTCCTACCCTTCATTCCACTAAATTTATATGCAAGAAGGATCATGGTGTTCTCTTTTACTGGAAATTGTTTTGTAGAGTTATTGGTGGTTATGACTCATTGTGAGGAGCATAATGATGCTTTTCAATAAAAGATGAACATGATACATATTTGGATTAATGAGACTTAAAAACAAGAATAATATATATTTCCATGTTGTAATACAATATTCAGCTAGTAAGGATTACAACCATTAATGCATATAAACCTCTCCAAATCCTTTCCTAAAAAGGAAATTCCTCCCAAAAGTCTTAAAAAAGGCTTTGCTAGAGCTTGGATTTTTACATTAAACCGAAGTCTTTTTCGATGATGTAACATTCCTCCCATTTAGCCCAAACATGCATGTCAAATGAATTTGTCTAGAATGCCAACAATTCCCACATGTTCAGTTCAGTTCATTTGCCTTCAGGTTAGACACAACTATGTTAATAGATTTATGGAGATAAACCACAGAACATTTAGGAGTTTCACAACACTCTTTCAAGATACTGTATCATCACAATCTTTCTCTGGGACTATCATAACCTCTTGGTAAAGTAGTAAAAAATACAAATAATTCCACTGCATCCAATCTTTTTTTTCTTCTCCAAACAAGGTTTTTTTAAGTCAGATTTAAGGAAATTATTAATCCAAAATCTGAAGATCTCCTTTAAAGGAAAAAAAAAATCCAACATGAAGACTATCAGTGAATAACCACCCATCTCTTTGATTTTACTTGTTCTCAGTTAATTGCATTTTTATAGCTAGAGTACCATCACAGGTACTGATGTCTCTAATAAAAAAAACCAAGAAAAATTTTGACTAATTTTAAAGAACAGGACTTCATAATACTGAGTTGGCAACAAACGCCACACTTGGAACACACCACATGCACAGATTTTGTGGCATACAGGGAAAAAAGGGTAGGATCAATTGAAATGTCTAGATTTCCTTCAGATATAAATTATTATGTTTTATTTCCACAACAGATCTTTCAAAGTAAGCTTTTAAAACCTTTGAATAAATGTGCATGGAGTTTCACATAATTTCTTAGAGTTTGTGTTTTTTCGGAATTTTATTTGGTTTTTTGTGTATCTCAGGGGTTTTTTCGCTGCTGATGGTTCAAGGTTTTTTAAATTAAATTATTAAACTGATTCATGGTATAAACAGGATTAGCTGCAGCTCCAACCCAATATGAAGGAGTGTGAGCCTTACAGTGATACAGTAAGTAAGGAAGCTGCAAGGTTCAGTTCCTTAGCACTTTCCACAAGTAAGTCTACAGGAAAAAACTAGATAAAGATTTTTTCCATTTCTACTTGGGTGCAATCATAAGTTCTCACACAGAAAAGGTGTGATTTGATGTCATTTTGATTGCCTAGCAGGATCAGCTAGACCACAGATCCATATCTATACATGTGAAGTTTTAAGTGCAGCAATCTGATTTTCCTGTCGCCAAACAATAGGCTCAGAAAGGATCACGATAAAATCTCCATAGTGATTGAAACCTTGTGATCTCTGTTCATCACAAATGTGACTTCCCCACTTGTTTCCTGTGATGACACTGGTCCTGGGAGTGACTTCTAAAAGCTATTTACACGGAGTAAATCTAAGCTAATGGCACAAAAGGTTAAAGACTGCATTGAATCATCATGCAGACACATTTATAAGGGTCTCCAAACAAACAAAACAAACCAAAATATATTCATCATGACACCAGCAGATGCAACTAGATCTAGAATTTGACATGAAACACTAGGAAGAAGGATTATAATACCCCAACTCCTCAAATACCCATTCAGGAATGATTTTTCAACTAGATGTCATATTACTCTTCCAAACAATACTAATTCTTGGAAGACAAATAAGACCTACCTGGTTAACATCAAGCTTTTTCAAAGTACAGCTCTTTATTGTATTTTATATCTTGGATATGTCACAAAAAAACCCAACAAGTCATAGGTTAGTTTGGTCCAACCAACCATCCTCATAGACTTTACAAGCAAAACTTACCTGTAAGGTTAATCTGCAGTTTTGTTATGTCTTTAGCCATATTGAAACAGTGTTTAGCTTTTTTATATTCATAGTAAAACAAAAATGTATAGGCAGATTCAAGATGGAACTGAACTGCTAAGTGCCAGCTTTCACCACCTGCGAACAAAGCTTCTGCTTCTGTCACTGCAAATTAAGAAAAAGAAAAAAGATGAGAATGCAGCTCAGGAGAATAGTATTTCAGAAATACATTTAATACATCATGAGAGAAAGTCTGTTGCTCTTTTACACCTTCACACATGTAAAAATGTGTATAGAAGTGTATAGAGGTGTATAGAAGATATATCTGATTTAAAGAATTTTTCAAGTTCTAAATCTAAGGATTACTATCAGAAAAAAGAAAAGTTCAATCTTTGCTTATATTTAACAGCAAAGCTGAAGTGGGAAATATCTCTTCTGCAGAAAATAAACAACTCTAATTGTATTGGACCTTCTAAAGAACATAAGAACAAAATATTGATCTAATACCCACTCCTTTAAGTAGAACATCTCAAATTAAAGTTTCAATAGCAGACTGAGCATTGAATGGTGGCTTAGGGTTCATAAGACATTTTCTGTTCGGTTGTTTTTTTGTTTGTGCGTTGAGTTTTTGTTTGTTCTCTTGTTTTTTAAATAATTATTGACTTGCTGAAGGATAAAGATCATGTTCTCCAACTGAACTGAAGAAAATACCTTTGTGAACAGATCTGAAGCCTTTAGGAAGGAAGACTTGACATTTTTTCATCCAGCATAAAATAATTTGTATTTCTTATATATTTAAGTTCTATCAAAGTACAGTAAGTTACAAGAGAATATTCCCTGCAAATACAGACCATTAAGTTGAAAATTATTCATGCTGATTATTCTTAAATGGAAGTAGGTGTTTTGCTTCATGCTTTATTTCTGCATTTTGCAAAAATATTCAGATAATAAGAATTCTAAAAAAAGCTCACAGCATCAGTCCTTAAAAAGGACTAGTTACCCAGTTATAACACTGAGGCTGTTTCTTAATGGATGCTTAATTTTTCAAAGAAGCTTTATTAATGGTGTTAAAAAGTCTTACTATAAAAAATAGTATTACTAAGGATTTTTTAACATTTTTTCTGAATTTTTTGATTTTTTTTTTAAGATTTAGAAATTGGCAGTCAACTCAAGCATGACTAGATTTTACTGTTTAAACCTCCTAGGCTTTTATTTTATGTTAGTACTTGCTAATCCTCAAAACCTTTCACTAAATACAGAAAGCTGCTAAGTCTGAATACAGTTTTTGCACAGCTTTTCAAAGCCACTAAATCAAAATTTGCATAGATAAATCCTGCCTAGTAATAACTTTTTCAAAGACAAGATTTAAAATTTTTTTTTAAAAAACCACAAACTAGCAATTTAAAAATATTACTCCAATCCTACAAAATGCTGGACACGCACGTAGAAGTGGAAACCACACAAAACCACAACTTTTGAACTTTTTTGAGTGACACAGACCAATTTCAAAGGAAATAAAAAATCAGGTTATAGTGCTTAATAATGCATTAGAACTAGATTTTCTACAGCTAGCAAGTTTCAATGAGCTGAATACAAGATTACTTGTGCTAAATGTAAGGATGAACTCCAATGACACATTGAAAAGCTGTCTTACCACTACCTAAACATCATTTACTGACAGTGTCTGATAAGTTTAGGCACTTTGAGACTACAAGGACCTCTGGGGAAAACTTCACATCATTACTAGTACTGATGTAGTGGCCCAGAAGCACTAATGTCCCAAACTTAGGACATCCTTCTGGCACCCCATACCATGTCTGGCACATGGCCAAGGGATAGGAAACTGCACCAAGTCCCATTGGTTTTGCATAATGGCTGCCTCAGATCAGCAGGGAATCCTTGAAGCTGTCTTCTAGTCAGGTGATGATACTGAGCTGACTTGTGAGAAAAATCTAATTTCTCCTGAATTTGAAGGTCTTTTTTCTCAAGTAACTAACACAAAGTTTTCTTTAGAACTTGATGTAGACAAGCAAGTGGGTAATTCAAGCCCTAGTCAAACACAGTTTAAAAGGTTTAAAAGTATTTATTTTATGTAATATGAAGGTACTTGTTTGAAATACCAGATGGCTTCAGTGAGAAAATAAACAAACTGGTAAGAGGCACCAGGCAGCAAAAAGTGCCAGAAAGAAACTCACTAAATATTCAGATGTACTTTACATCACCTATCTCTGAGAATCATATCCAAGAGTCTCAAAACAAGTCACTGTCAAAAAACCTTTGTCTACGATCACATTTTCATCTTAAAGGCTGAAAAATAGCGTGTGTCTTACAAGTTCACACCAACTTAAGTGAAATTCTGTTCCCTCTTTACTCATTGCAGTTATATAAATGTCTGAGAAGAATTTTAACAGTTATGACTACAAATTCCCCTCCTCTGTGCTATCTTAAATGAGATGCTGCAAGCCAATAAAAAAAGTAATTAGAAATATACCTTGTTGTATACAGGCCTGGGCAAGAGTAAATAGCTCAGGTGATCTCTCCTCCAACAGTTGCTGGTGAATATTTACACATCTTAGAGTCCACCAAGGTAAAGTCTGAAAGAAAATATGGATACTTCAACAAGTATAGGCTTTTAAGAAAATATGAAAAAAAGGAAAGTGGTTTTAAAATACAGATTTTTAGTCTATTCAATTCTAGTTTCTAAAAAATACAAACCTGTCCAAAATAGCTGTTTTATTAAAAAAACAACAATAACCTAGAGTAAAGATGAACATATCCAGGCAGTTCTACAGTGCTCCAAGGGTTGGATGGATTTTCCCTCTATTAATTTCTCTAACTGCTCTTTGAACCCTGCAAATCTTGAGTACCACCATCTGGTAAGAAACGCTGTGAACAGCAGAAAAAAGGAATACTTGCATGCACTTATTTTGAAGCAGCCACTTGCTGCTTTGATTTCATAGCTCCTAACTCTTATAACAGAAAAAGACTAAAATAAAAACAAAACCCAAATCCAGCTGTTTCCTACTTATCTTCCTTTGTGTCACATAGATTATTCTAATAGAAAGCCATGATCTCATTCTTCTGCAATCTTCCAGCCTGAAGAGTCCTAAACTATTTAGTTACTGTTGGTATGGAAGCCATTCAGTATTTCTGATAATGCACTGTCATCCTTCTATGTGTTTTTTCCTGTTCTGTTTAACCTTTTTTATTTCTTCAGGTGGCAGCATAAAGGAGCCTGAGAGAGGCAGAATAGGAGCAAAATTGCTCTTGAGATCACATTACAATCACAATTGAAAGTCCTAATGTCTGTATGTTGAACTTCAGAAGGGCAAAGATGTTAGTGAATTAAGCAATTGCTCTACAGCAGGCAGAGCTGAACTACAGCCCAGGAAATACCTGATTTTAGAAAGCTGTGTACACAAAGCATAAATTCCCCACAGTCTCCTAACCTCTTTTTTTGTTGCAACAGAGAAAATGCATGGAAAAGTTTATTTTAATACTCTAATCTCAAAATTATATTTAAGATTATAACCTGGGAATGTAGAGCACACCTCTACAGAGGCTCTAATGATTGCTATTTATTCTGGTGCTGCTAGCACACCAATCATTTTCTATGAGAGATCTTTGATTGCTTTAGAGGCACCCATCTTTTGAACTTTTTATGCAGGTAAGCTTCAGACTGACCTAAGGGCTGTGCAGTATTCAAGCACAAACATCTAAACTAATTACATGGAGCTGATTCTAATGTCCCTAGAAAGGAACCATCAAAAAGAATAATAGCGTCTATTTCCAAGAGCAATGAAAGATGACTTTTGATATCAAGCTGGACAGAGTAAAGCAAACAAACAGGCTTTGTGAAAAAAAAGAGGTCAGATCCCAACATTTCATCATTTATTTAGAAACCTAAAGGCAATTTAAGTAACAAGTTTCAAATTACTTGAGTTCAGCTTTATACAACAAAGTATTAATTTTCCCACACAACTGAGTATCCAGTTAAATGACACCACTCCCTGAGGCTGTATGCTTACCACTTAAAAATGCTAGAATCAGTGAGAATATAGTTTTAAAGTTTCAGATAAGCCAGTTGAGCTGTGTATAAATATTCTACCGCCAATGTTTTTTGGGAGCAAGTTGGAAACTGGTGGATGATTTTTAAGCATTTTCTCTTACATGTAAAATAGCATACAGGGCTTTATTAATGCTTTAGATAATACATTTTTAAGTGTTTTACTGTCTTTTAAATTTATGTGCACTACTATTGAAGCAGCAAAAGTATTAAGAGGCCACCTTTGAATCAAGCTGAAAGGAAAAAGAATGGCAAGCTTTCATTGTTACACCAACCTGTTGATGAAAGTAGTTCCAACCAGTTGTTGCCTTTGAACTATCATTCAAACTTGATGTAGACACAAATAATTGAACCTCAATATGCAGAATAAAGCCCCCCATTATGTCATTCTTAGGGGAGGGAGCAGGGGAATTCTCTATACCAGGTACATTTTCTGTTTCCCAGACTGACCCAGTTGCTGAAATTCAACAGCACTCATCTGTGAATAAGAGGGAAAACGATGGAAGAACTTGGCTTCCAGAAATGCAGTACAGCCAACATCTCCCACACAGTTTAATTCATCACTCATACAAAGACCCAGCTGGGAATGGATGTTGTCAGCCAAGCATAAAGAGAGGCCATGTGGCATTTTGATCTCTAGCCAAATTGTGTTCAACTGAAATTCAATAAAGAGAAGTTGCTGCTGTTAAAAGTCCTCCACTTCCAGAGAGCCCTGCTACTAACCAGGATGCTGCTGAACTACAAAAGAAATGAAGACCCTCCAAGAGGTGCTTCATCATGTCTGCTTGTTTGTAACACACATACACAACAGAGATTTACACTTAGAATTCATACAGTAATAGCTAACAGTATCCAAAAGCCTGTTAAAAAGGGTATAGAATATGTAAGCTGCATTACAGGGCATTCCCAGCTACCTCCTGACAAATAATATCACAAAATATGTGTCTTGATGAGGTTGGTTGTATTAAACCATTTTAATTTTTCCAGCTAATGAAGAAACTTCTCCTCTCTTTTGGGGAATACAGTGAGTAAATAGCTTATCTTTAAGAAGAAGATACTTGTGATTAATTGCAATCACTTAGTCACAACTGTTTCTTAGAGTGTAAAACCTCAGAGTTACAAGAAAAGAAATGGAAGTCAGAATGATTCAATGAGGTATGAAGAAAAGAATAAGAGAACCAGTTAAGGAGTAGCTGTTAGTCATAGTCTTCTTACCTGGAGAGATGAGAGTTTGTGTCTTGAATTCACAAGGATTATCCTGGCTATGAGCAGCAAAACAGGATGAGAAGTCAAGGAATAGACTGATTCACCATCTAGAACCAGCATCTTTAGAATAGTTGCATGCAGCACTTTTGGCTAAAAGAGGGGGAGGAAAAAATACAAGTTTCATAAAACTTAAGTTTATTAAAAAATAATGTAATATAGATCAGACAAAAAAGCTATCACTGTATTTAAGGGAAAAGTCTGCTCAAAACATTAAAAAAACCCCAAAACCAAAAAAAACCCCAAAGACTCCATCTCTTGGAGTCTCAATCTTTTACCAAGTAATGGTAAATTCTGCACTGTTTCTTGCTGTCCTGATACACCACATCAACATGATCTGTAGGACACTCATTTCCTTCCACCTGAAATGCATGTATCATCCAGCCAACTAACCCCAAACACATTCCAGTAATACAATCATTCCTGTGATCTAAGGAGAAAAACTTCTGATAAATCCATGCCACTGAATTTGCAATCACAGAAACAAAGCAATTTTATAATTAAATTAATCCTACAGCACTGAAATACACTAGATATTCCTGCAGTGTTGTCAGTATGTGCAATTGTTTTCCTTCCCCAGAGGGAGCTTCCTGTTGGAGTGGCATCAGAGCAGCAATCCTTCATCTGATAAACAAAAACCTCTCCCTGCTTTGGATGCTTCCCTGTATGATGTTCTCTATAATAACCCTTTTATTTAATGGCCTTGAGGTAGCTCTCCAGGGACTCTCTCAGGTTATTGTCATCTGACAGTCACCTATTCTCCCCTCCCTTTTAATGCAATGAAAGCATTTGAGCAGTTTATCTTCAGGCTCAGGGAGATGTCCATTTATCAGTCTATTCTTGGTTCTCATATGACAGATTACCTTAATGAACAAAAAAATAGGTTTTTAGTTTTCAGTTGGTATAAAGGGGGCAGGAAAAGGGAATGGAAGGGAAAAAGCAAAACGGAATGTTAAATGACAGCTTGCATTGAAGTCACTCGCCTGAGAAAGATTCTTAATCAGTTTATGCAACAAAGATATAAGTTACTTGCATCATATTTCAGCTTTTTAAACTAAACAAAAAACACAATTCCTGAGTTATTTGAAACTCTTTTCAATACCTCTATCAACAGGTTACATTGAAGAGAAAAATTGTTAAGCTACGTAAAGCTCCAGCATCACTTTTTAATAACAGAGTGGTCTTTAGGTTTATTCTGATTTACTATGGGGTTTTTTAGTTTGCATTAGCATTGTAAATACTTCTACTTTGTAGACAATGATTTGGATTAAAAGGGAATTCCTGTATGACATCACTGCAGTCATTTCAATCCCACTGTGGAAAATGATGATCACAACGGCCAGACAAACCACTTGAGAATAAAAGAAAGAAACAGCCAACTGGAAATATACCAGATCTGCTGCACTTCTGGCCATTCAGAAAGGAAGAATCTTATCAACATCTGTAATTTTGAGAAGAGAAAGTCATCCATCAGTACTTCTAAAGATTAATTTTTCAAATACACACACACACATATAGTGGGACACACAATACAATTTTCAGTGCAATGTAAACTTTTTCCCTATCTGCACGTTTTTGATCCTCTCTATAATCAAACTAGACCACACTTGATATACTCAACAGGAAAGCAAGGGAGATTTGTTATAAAACCTTTTTCAAAAACAGCCTTGCAATGCTAGAGTTATCTACAGTTGTTTAAGCACTGTAGTAATAAATTAATCTCAAATTCACATTTCAAGTCCTTTCATCACAAAACCCAGTCCTGCTAATGTAACATTAACAAAGAATGAGGGAGGAAGAAGGGAAAGCTGATGACATATTACAGCCTTGAAAATAAGCCAACAAGTCCCAGAGCCAAAGAACTGCTATCTTCTATTTTAACAAATTCATGTCCTTTTTCATGAAACAAACCCCATCCAGGAGAGCAGACTACCTTTAGCTGAGAAAGTCTAAATCAACATTCATTTTTCCAGCCTATGCTCTACGACTGCATTATCCATGCAGAATTCACTGCCCTGAGGCAGTCTTTGAGGTGAGAGAACAGCTACAAGTAAGAGGTAGATGTTTAAAGCTTTACAACTTCACCGACTGCAAAGTTAAGAATTGAAGTCCACCAAAATTTCTAGAATATTGGCTAAGAGTAAAAAGAAATTTTGAGCTTGTGTTCAAACACCTAAATTTGAACCTATCTTTTAGCTCAAAAATTTCATCTATCTCAAAACAGACACAACCCAAGATTTGCTAATATAATGCTCCTGACCTAGTAAACCAGGGTTAATTTTTGAGTCTTTCTATCCTTCATCAACCTTGACATCACAAAGTATAATTATTTTATTCAGGAGAAATGTTCTTAAAGCACAGAAACTTGTAGTAGATAATTACTTCTTTAACATATGCAGAGAAATCACTGGAGTAGCCATCCAACTTCTGCTGGACCCACAAGTGGTTCTATCTGACCATTACTAATTAACACACAAAAACCACACAAATTAGGCTCAATTCACTCTAGATTCACATTTTTTAATATCGGAAGCTGTTTCTATATTCAACTTCCCAACAGAAACTTAATGGCTAGTTTTAAGTTACTACTACTAAAGTCCTAAATCAACCACAAGATGGACAGTACTCCTGGGTATTTAAATTTTCACAGTTTTTCAAAGGTATTTCCCAGCACAACTGGTGCCACCTGAGTAATGATAAAAATCAGAAGAAAGTTCCTGCCATTCACATTCAAAACCTCTAAAAACAGAGTGTATGAGAATTTTTGTTAAGGGAATTAGTGCTCTTTTCTTGCTAATGACAGTGACTAGAAGCAAAGTGAGCATTCAGCATGCCTTAACTTTTATATTGAGAACCACTATGGCCTTTGTAACATTTCACAGCTCTTTCTGTCTTGGGGATCCTTCTCCTATATATAAAAAGGTAAGTAGACATAAAGAAGTAGACAAAGCCAGGCTAAAGGGAGACTTGATTAAATGGAAGCAAAGGTGGGGTGTAGACAAACAAATTATGGATCAGGAAGCTGCTGTATGTGGCTACTAAGCCATATACACTAGGCTTCTCATATTTTTAAAAATACAAAGACTACTGCACAACAATTTGTCATATAGCAAAGGCAAGGTGATCTGCCTTCCAGACTAACAGAGGATGTACTGAGGTTAGCTGCCAAAGGCTTGGTCCTTGAAAACAATTCACTCTTTAGACTTTAGGCAATGGAAATACTGCTTTTGTTTATAACTGCTTTTCTCTTCAACTTTGAGCAAAGACGGCAAGATTACACAGGAGGCTGTCTCCAGTTTCACAAGCCAGATCAGTAACAGGTAACCCATGGAGAGCTGAGGTCCAGACTGAAGGCAATCGTGGTGAGCAACTGCAAGCAAGTCTTGCCTGAGAGTGCTCCATGTCGAAGAAGTACTTTGGTTATGAAAGCTCTTGTTCATAAGCCCTATGAGGGTGATTTTGCTCTGCTGTTAAGGGGGTATTTTTCAAGTGACTGCATTAAGATTCCCCCTTCTGTTCTATATTCATAGCAACAGAATGCAGGGCAAGACTGTAGGCTACTTTAGCAGACTATCTTTGCTTACAAGACACTGCCTCCGGATTTAGCCTTTATCATCCATCCTTACATTCCCCACAAGAGGGAGAAATCTGCATAATTTTCAAAGCCTGTATCTTGCTGGTCAAGCACAGACTTCTCTCTTCCTCACTAGTGCATGCTAATGGAAGCCAAGCACCAGGGCCTGAAAAAAGAAATTCACAACAGATTGAATTAACAAGACCAAGGAATCATACTGGATTTGAGACAGTAGGGCTACATAGTACATTGGTGTTTTTCATATTAATTATGAACATGGCTACAGATGCCAACAGAAGTGTGGCAATATTTCAGTCTCTTCCAGCAAAAGGATCAATAATGTGTAAAAGAAGGAGTAATGAAAACATAAGAAAAAAAAATTCAAATGTATTCCAAAACTTATTCTTTGGGATCAGCCCGGAAGCTACAAAAAGAAGAGCAGGAACTGTTGATAGGCACATTTGGAGGGAATGCAGTTATTTACATGCATTATCAATTAACAGATTGAGATCTTCCAAATGGAGCTTCTTACCATTACCAGATATATTCTACTTGTGAATACGAAATGGGACAACACATAAAGCAGCAAGCAGCTTGTCCTCACAACATTCTTAATCATCAGTGGTCTTCATTAGTACTACTACACATTCTTTTCCAGTTCATCCACTGAAAATACAGCTCAGCTGTATGAGGTGATACATAGAAGCTCTGAAACTTAAGGCAAAATAAATATGCTCCAACTTCAACAGTTTTGTACCTTTTATTCCCTTACATCCAGAGACAGTGACAATTCTTCTGAGACACAAGGAGCCCATTACTATAAAACACTTATTTTAAGCACTGAGCTCATTAATAATGTTTTAGTCTAACCCCAACAAGTTCAAAACAAGAACTGCTAATTCATTTTTAACCATAATTCAGTACTTTTTAATCTTCCTCTACTGCATTCACTCATTAAAAAAATTCAGCGTAGTATCAGTCAGACTATCAATTGGTGTGGTAAAGTCTCACAGTTATTTTAGAAAACTGAAATACATATAATAAATAAAATGTCACTTTTGTGTGGACTCAGAAAATCACAAGCTGATTCTGCAGGACATAAAACCAAATTTTAACAGAGTACATGAATGTAACCATAGTTTAGAGAGAAGGCTAGACTCAGTTTGAGGAAAGGGAATTAACATACACATATTCATGAATACTATTGATTGAAGACATCCAAGAGGCCCCTACTAGCAACTCATCTTATAAAGGCTATTTTACTTATTCTTCACTAAAATTAATTACAGTCTCATGCAGCTTTACTGCACTTGTAAGAAAAGAAGTTATCTGAGGGCAGAAATGAAGCTATGTCCAGAGGTGAAACTTAAATCATTTTAGTTTGAAAACCAGGAAAATGGATGATCTGTTTAAAAAGGGATTGTATCAGTCTTGATGACAGAATATGGAAGGTTACAACAGATGGAGATTTTTAACCCACATTTTCTGAATATCTGCATATACATAATAGGAAAGCTGGATTAAACACAAAAATCTCACTCTAGTGATGCTCGTTTTTACAGAGTGTTTATATACTAAGAATCCTTGCAATGAAAAGTACATAAAGATAATTAAAAACATAAAAACATAATTCAAAACGTTTTGAATTTAAACTTTTAATAAAGAGAAAACAATATTATATTTAACACATAAGTGTTAAATAGTGGTCTTGGAAAAAAAAAAAAAACATTAACATGTGAGAAGACAATACAGATAACAGTTATAGAAATAAAGGTAAACTTCTGCCTGAATGCATAAATAGCTAAATCTTGAAGCAACAGGGAAGTCTGATGGAGCACTCATTAGAAATAAAGTATGTTCAAGTCTTTTTTCCTTTATAATCTCTTGCCAGTTTAGTTTCTGCAATACCACCCTTGCATATTCAAAGCATCACATTCCCAGCCACTGCAGAAATATAACAGAAAATAAACAGGAGATAATGTATTTCCTTACTCAACAGGGAATTAGTATCTCATTCTTCCAGACATTAAATGAAATTGCCTGGAAAAAAGAAGGATTTGGGGTGACCTAATTGTGGCCTTCCAGAATGTGAAGGGGACCTACAAGAAAGAGGGAGTGAAACTATTTACAAGGGCATGTAGTGACAGGACAAGGCAGAGTGGCTTAAAACTGACAGGGAGTAGGTTTAGGCAAAGAAATTCTTTGCTGTAAGGATGGTGTGGCACTAGAACAGGCTGCCCAGAGAAGCTGTGGATGCTCCTTCCCTGGAAGTGTTCAAGGCCAGGCTGGATGGAGCTCTGAGCTCCCTGGTCTAGTGGAAGGTGTCCCTGCCCATGGCCAGAGGCTTGGAACTGGGTGATCTTTAAAGTCCCATCCAAGCCAAAACATTTTATGATTCTATGAAGTGGTTAAGAGAAATTACACTGTATTTCCCAGGTGTCTGAACTCTGTCAGTGACAGCAATCCTATGAGCATCATATTGGGCTGCAGACTGTGTTAGACTGTAACCTGGGCATATACTGTAACATAGAATATAGAGTTCTCCAGTAAACAGAACCCAAAATTCATCATAATATTGCAATATTATAATATTAAATATTATAAACAAATCATAAAGATAATCAATGAAATTAGGTTTTATTATTTTTACTATATGTAAAGGCAAAATGAACTACATTTCCCTTCAGAGGCAGAACACTTCAAAATTTCTGCTCATTTCACATACTAAAACATTTAGTACACTTGGTTTCCAATGTTACTTATTTAGTTATGAGAAGATGAGATCTGAATTTCAAGTATTCAAGTATCAAAACTCTTGCAAAAAATAAGCCTATCTGTACATACTGTGCCAGTCCTAAAAGATAAACCGAATTTATAAACATCTATTTTAAAAACCAGGAGCAATACTGTATCTGAATTAGTTATTTAGAAATACAACCTTGCAAATGAACCTAAGGCAGGACTTTATGAATTATGGAAAACATGCCACAGTAAGGCAGCGGAGCCAACAGTTTTACGTGAAACTTTTCATATACTCCAACTTCCTCTCATTTCACAGTTTACAGCACTTATATTGCTCATGGTCCATACCCTATTCTTAGTGAAATTCTAAATTCAAACTCATGTATAGATTTAGCATTAGCAGAGACTACTGATATGTTCTTCATTGACACTGACTGCCATAGTCAGTATTTTACCAGTATTTTAGCTTTAACCCCATGAGAAAAATCAAGAAGCTGTGCTAAGCCCCATGTGAGGAGAGTCTGGACTGTGGTACTGCCATGAGGAACAATACACTCACCTCACTAAAAGAAGCTAGGGTGTTGATTAGTAATCTACATAAAACGATGACAAAATAAATAAAACTGACAGTCCTCAGTTTCATCTCCTACATTCCCTTCTGCTTCCAAGAGTTCTATTTATATTAGCATTTTTGTACTAATATTACCTCAACTCACTTGGCACTCAGGACCCTAACAAGATACTGAGCATCCAAATCTACTTTTAGCATCTGCCAAACACTGCTATTTGCAAGATATGCAACTTCTACCTTTCCCTAAGGACAGGAAATTTCTAAGCCATTTATAAACATCTTTCTTCGATCCAGCTAAGAATGTATCCCAAAATAAACACATAAAAAGTTTACTGATTGTAAGTGCCCTTTGCGTAAATGCTCGCCTATATTAAAAGTATCTTCTCCATCCAAACCCAGCACTTCCAGCAGGAAATATCTTCAGTAGAGAAACAGTAACTACTTTCAGGACACTGCTGATATAACTGAAGATGCTGCAATAGCAGCCAGTAGGATTGATGATTATGGCAATTCATTCTAGCACCCCGCCTTGCAGATGTGCCTTCTCTGAAAAACCCAAGTGTTATGATTACTTATGAAAAGCAGTGACAATAAAAGGACAGCTTATTAAAATCCAAACCTACCTCACAGAATTTCTGTAACAATGCAGGTGGCAAAAAATCCTGAAGCTTTAACTGAACAGGAGGCCCAGTCCAATTGCTTTGAACAAAGAGCTGCAAACACCCCACACCAAGCAGAAATATCAGCCTCTGCCTGCAACATAGATAAGAACAGCAATTAGCAACATATTACATTTTCACTTAAGGCTACAAGAGCTGATTAAATCCTGTGCTAGCTCTAAACCCTCAGATTTAAAAAAAAAAAAAAAAAAATCGCTCTCCTGTGAGGCGAGTACAATGAATGGAATATTCAAAAATGCACATAGGAAACTAAAAGTCTTTGAAAATATGTTTGCTATAAAGGTTGTAACTAATGCCAAACATTTTGGAGGCAGAGTTCATATATTTCAAAATTTAAGGTTGTACATAACTATCAGAGATCAGAAGACTAGCAAAAGATGCAGATAATCCAGTATTTATCTGCCTATTGCATAGTTGTTAGTCTCTTATGATACATCTAACTCCCAGCATTTCCACAGAAAAAATACTGCATTAGCATATGTTCCAAAAGAGCAAGTTTATTTTTGTTTTGACGTAACTGTTTATTTTCACTCTCTCTGATAAAAAAATTACATTAAATCAAAAATTCAAAATACTACCTCTGAGTTGGTTCAGATACTTTGGCAGTAAATAATATCTAATTCAGCATAGCTTTTATTTAAAATAATAGTAATTTATTGAAAGATTAGGAGACTTTGTTTCATTTCTGAAACTAGGTATGGCAAAATTTTCTTTATCTACAAGAGCAAGCTCATTTTACATTACTGTGATTTCTTTAGCAAATAATCTATGTGGTCTGCAAAAGGCAGGGCACAATCTCTCAGAATTTAATGGTCAATTGAACAGGAGTAGACTTTTAAGGTTTATATACAAACTTGTGGTTTGTTTTATGATACCTTAATGACTTAGAACCTCATTAACAAGGGCCCTAACATATAGAGAATAGGCCTCCTAACTAAAAAAAGTTAGCATTTTAATTGTGCAGGTCTCATATAAATGCTGGTATGTTAAGGAGAATAATTGAAACAGAAAAACCTAGTCCTTTTTTTTTTTAGTAAAAACAGAAACTTAGAGATGTAAGAACCCTCCAATTGAAACCAAAAAAAAGAAGCATTACACAACTCCTTAAAACCAAAGTAAAATACAAAAGCCACACACAAACAAAGAGCTCGGGGGCAAGAATGCAACAAAAGATGCAGAACAATAGGAAAGCAGCGGTGGGGAACATTTAATTGAAAATACAAAAGCCTCTAAAAAACAAAACTATCTTTCAGGGGAGTTAGAGAACAAGGACTGGCATAAAGAGTTCTTGTTGAACAACACAAGGTAACACTTCCTGGCTGTCATTATTCAGCCAATAACTATCAGCTAGGAAATATGAATACATAACCAAGAACACCATTAAACTTCCAAATAACTCAAGAAAACAAAACACTAACAATTATTGCATACTAAATTATTACCATTATACACGAAATATCTATATTGGTATAAATTAATTCTTCTCCCATGACAAATTATGCTTCAAAGCTTCTGAAAGGCAATATACACAACAATCAACCACTCCTGCACTGTGATTTGATACTCTAGTCTTTTGAAGATCATTTTCATTATTTCGTAATTTACACTGTTTCTACTGGAAACAATTTATTTACTTATTTTAACATCACTGATATCTCTCTGGAAAGCAAACTTGCTTGAAGAGAGTTTTATCCATGCAGAACACCTCTGGAACAACTGATAACCAAATCCATTACTTTGGCTGGGATACTGTTTTTCCACTGTTTAAATTGTCATCACCAAATTATTTTTTTCCCATTTTCAGATTTGTGAGCAACTCCCAGCCTCCTTATCACTCACTCTGCATCAGAAAACCAATTTCAAGCTGCAATCCCTACAAATGCCAACCTGCCTTGCCTATCCCCTATCCTTTTCCCAAGAAAATGCATTCTGTCTCCCTGTGTGGTTGCCCTTCACGCAGTGCAGACCTGCAGATGCTCACCTCCCAAAAGGCTGCTGGAAAAGCAACAGAGAGACTGCTGCTAAAGTCCTCTTGCTGTGGTGATCTACATAATTTATTTTGCATATATCCTTAGATATATGGCTGTACCCACTCATCTTGTTTTTCCTTTCTCTGTGTCAGTGGGGGTTTTGCTGCCTTTTTTTAACATTGTTTACATCAAATCCAATTGTTCTTCGTGATGTAGAATGCTTAATATTCACACTGCTGTATCAAATGTTTCTCAAAAATAAAGAACAGTGTGTTTGTATTTTAAAAAAAAAATGGATGTGCATATAATGCTAGAATTTACAAACAAAATAAAAGAAAAAAATTCAATAGCCAGGTTCTGCTTAAGAAGTTACAGGTTTCTGTTCTTTTTAGTTACACCAGAAATAACAGAAGAGTAGTCAAAACTATTCAGTGTCTAACTTTGCTATTTTTTCAATTTGTGAACATCAAAGCAAGAGCAAGGTGCAGAAACAGCAAGAATCTCTTCATTTTCAGTTTTCATTACATACCAGTTAACCAACCATTAGGTGTTCCATGATAAATACCAGAAATACCATTCAGTGTTCAGTTTAGGAAATCATAACAAGCTTTATTGTATGGGTTTCTTTTGCCAAGTTTGCTATTCATTTATATGTTGAATAAGGTAGAAGTAGTAAATGCATGCTCAACAACAGTGTTAGAGCTCATTTCCTTGTTCCTTTAGATTTTGGAACCTGCACACTATTTCCTTCCAGTCTTTTGAACCAAACTGTACATCAGGCAAGGAATGCATCCCCTTCCTACAGAGCTCAGGGGAAAAAAAAAAAAAAAAGGCATTGCCCCTCTGCATGGTTAACACATATCCTACTGTTTCATCTTCCAAATTTTGCTGATTAAAATACAGCCATGAAGCTACATTTTCTGTAGAAAATATATTTTAAGCATTGAAGTGAGTAGCAATAGCAGGAAAAGAGTAAAACAAAAAAATAACCTATTCAACACATTTATTGTAAGGAATGCTTAGTTTTTAGGACATAAAGGACTTAAACTGCAATAGTGAAAATGCATCTGGGGCAGGGAAAAGAAGGCAATCAGTAAAAAGGATAGAAGTTGCACCAATTTTTTAAATGCTGTTAAATAATTTTCATTACAGAACCATGGATTTGAAAGTGGAAAAAGTTACAGAGAACTTGTCCAAAGAAATTACCATCTAGATCCAAATTTTGAGCTGTTTTGCCCTCAAGCTGCCCAGTCTTAGCTTCAGAAAAAGAGCTCCTTAAGAGTTCTTTTAACACTATTACAAAACCATACTTTGCACTGTTTATATTGTGCAAAAAGAATAAGATTCACATTATCCAACTTTCTGTTTCCGATTGAATTCAACTCCTACTGTGTTTTTAAATCTCCAGAATTATAACTTTCAGTTCAAGAAAAAAAATTATTTTAACTTATTCCATTGACAAAAAGTCACCAGAAAACCAGTGTCTTACTGAATTTTTTGATCTAGAAAGTAAGAGGCTTGCTGCACTTCCTTTGAATCACTCAGTGGAATAATAAAATTATATTTTAGGCATTTAAAAAAATAGAAACACACACACACACAGAGTTTCATCATAAGCAATGCAAAGTCTGGATGCAAAGGTTACATAGGTTCCTTCCGCAAGGACTTCACAGGACATAGGATCTGCAGGTAGGAAAAGTAACTATGTAACACATTTTAACCCAAAAAGTCATCTGAGACCAAAACAGTACAGGTCAGAGGCCTGTGCAGTGCCTTCCTAAAATAGGAAATTATCTGTCTTTCAGACAAAAGCAACTTCAGTATGAATTTTTGTATAAGAGAAAGCCCCAAGTTACTTCTTTCAGCCCTCAAAACTTCTTAAATTATTACTAATGGAGCTTGAAAAATTCACTTGGATGCTACAAACAAAACTGTTTCTGGCAGACACTGATAGGTTTTGAAGACTCTTTGCTGTCATTTTTAATAAAACTTCAGGTTATAATTTTGGGCAGAAAACCCTCTGTCTGCTTCTGAAGCACTAAATATTGCAGATTTGCCTCCATACCTTCTGGCAAGGGGGCTTCTAATGCAGCCCAGAGCTGCAGAGCAAACAAGAAAAACTCAAAAACCATGGAGCTGGAGCATGAGCAGCCAAGGAACAAATTCCTTTGGTGTCTGCAGTAGGAGTACACTATAACAGGATACATATAAAGATATAGATTGCGATTACCTTCAAGAAGCTGAGTGGCTTAAAAAGGCAGCAGCACATATTTGAAGCAATAATTAAGATCAGGAATGAGTCTGTTTCAAGTCCTGACTGATTCCTCTTTCCCTGTCACATTATTGAAACTACAGGTGACAGAATTAGAAATACTGAAAAATTTCTCCAGCTAATATTTAACAGTAACAGTACAACAAAGTAAGGAAAAAAACCAACCAAACAAACACCGAGCAAAAAGCATGCACAGGAAAAATCTCTGAACACTCCAACTCAGTAAGCAGGAGTGCATTGTATTGTGCACCACACCAGAAGATGAGTTTTTGACACATTACGATCACAAACAAACCTCAGCTCAGTTTTTCAAACATGCTAGCTATTTTTTTCTCTGATATTTTGGCAAAAACTCTTAGGTTTATGTGTGTCATACCAAAACACATATATTCAGACTCTGCCAACACTAACTGGTAACAATTACCTTCCTCTTACTTTTATTTTTTAACCTTTATCTTCTTTTGGCAAAACTTTTTTGCCTTTTAAAATATCAATATATATATACACACAACACACATATAGATTTCTGCTTCTACTATACTTAGCATGTCAGACTTCAGTCTGTTCATCATTTACCCAGCAAACTGTAAACAGTAAATTCAGACTCCTTAACAGCAACAATTAGCACATACAATGCAATTAAGAGAGACTCTATCACAGAAAGTCTTGGGAAGAAAATAATTAATTGATGAACAGCATTCATGAGCAACACCTTAGACATTTTTACATTAACAAGAGTAGAACAGACTTGGAAGTAAGTCAGACTTAGAAATACAGGCATTGCTTGGACAGTAACATTACACAGTACTTCAAACAAACACATAAATGTAATACCACACTTCAGAGAGAAAATTGTTAATTGTTTGATGATAGCAACATGAATTTACAAGTGTGACTTCCTCATACCAGAACCTTCTGAGGTAATCACTGTATATAAAGCTAATGTTTTCCACAAACCCCCATACCACAACATCATTGTTTCTTTCACTGGACAGTAACAAACAGATGCCCAAGGGAATGGGGGAAATAACACAAGAAATTTGTTTTCTGCTTTCCTGTCAGTACAAGGATTTTGAAGGCCCTGTACAAATCATCCATTTTTTAAATGCCTCTTGTAAAAATCAAACATAGCCTCTATTAAACTTCCACATAATAAATAATAATTTCCACCTTTCCACGTTATCAATCTCTGCAGAACAATCCAGGTATGCTAGAATCTGTTCCTCCAAGTAAGTGTCAATGTTCTCCTCTGAAGAAGGTGCACTGAAAACATTCTGAATAGCTGAATTTGAAAATATTGCCTCATATTTCCCATTAAACATCAATTGCAATAATGATCCACTATCTGGAAGAGAAAAAAAAAAAACAACAAAGAAATCAGTGTCAACTTTCAAATAACTTTGTCTTTCAAGACCTATTACACCTATTCAAGTGAAAATATCTACCACTCCCCTTCTAAACAATGTATCTTCATTTACACTGCAGGGAAAGTGCAGTTGCACTGAAACTCAAGAGCAGCACTAGCAGGTGTCACTTCATTCAAAATAATTTGTATTAAAGTTACAGTGAAACACAAATGACCAGATGAATGTAAAACAAAAACTTGCACTGAAACTTCAGGAAAAATAAATGGATAGCCTTTTAAAATACTTCAATTATAACAGCAAGATGTTCTATCTTCAAAATATTTTAAATGAACAGTAAACTCCTATAGATAAGACAATAATTTCACAGACTAGAGAACCTATTTAGGGGAAATACAACAAATAAAAATGATCCAATATTTGCAGAGTTCAATGAATAAGGTCTTATGCAAAACTGCAGAAACTACTCAGTCCTTCATTTACATGCTTAGAATAACCACAAGCAATGGACAATGAGATTTCACCTTTACAAAAGAACTATTTCCTATGGTAGCTACACTAGTTCAATGAAAAGCCTGCATATGGAGCAGATTCTCAGGAGTAATTACTAAGGTGGATTTAGACCCATGACTGTTTCTTAAGCCTGATTTCAAGACAAAGAGAACTCAAGAAATGCTATGTATTTTTAAGAAGCTTCAGACCCATCAAGCAAGTTCTTGACCCAGGCTACAACTTTATTCACAGAAGCTATCTTCGGATATGCTACAGTGCAAGCAATACAGCAGTTGTTGGAACAAACTGGCCATGTTAAAACCTGCTATTCTTGAGCAAAACCATTATCTGCCTATGCTGCAGCTGTGGCTACAACTCGTGCACTAACTGGTTTCTGACTAGATGAGGCAGGTGTTGGTGATGGTTCAGCTGAGGAAATGCAGAGGTCTGCTTAGGATAAGCGCCTTCCTATCAATCTGTGATTCCAGCTGGGGGTTGCAGCTCCCTGCTCAGTGTTACTGTAGCTACACTAACATCAGCAGCCCAGGTAACCAATTTAACACGGGCACAGCTATGGGTCCACACTAGCAGCAGCTGTGAAGAAGTGATCTGAATCCAAACCCCAAGCTCATCCAGCTAAACAAGTACTTTAAACTTTAGAAATACAGGAACACAGAGGGCAGAACCACCTTCAATAACAGAAATGAATTACTCTGTAGGAATGGGTGATGGAGACTCACTCATTCTAATGTCTTTGCACCACGCTGTTGACCGAGGTTTGCTTCTGTTCTCCACAATGATCTACTGAATGATATAAGAGATAATGTGTGCCATGTATTATTTAAAAAAATGCTTTAAACTGTACCTGGAAGGACATATACAGAAGAACAGCAGTGCTTCCACAACACTGCTGACATCATACCCTCACAGAGAACGGAAATATTAAGAGACTTTTCTCCGATCTGTGGTTTGGAGAGACTTTCTCTCACCAAATGACAACTTTATATTGGATTATAGTTGCCCAGACAGGCAATATCATAGTTTGTAGAATAACTGTGAAGACACGTGATGATGAATGAGGAACATTGAGGTTCTTCTCTTTCCAGTAACATACCTGCAAGCATGTAAAAACTGCTTTTGATTCTGTGTGTAGCTTTTTATACGACACTATACGAATTCAAGGTCACAGCTTTTGAACCTATTTTCAGGATCATCAATAGGAAGGGCCCATGTAAATAATGACTAAGAATCATCACAAACCCCACCGTTTTTTATGTGTACTGCAAGATGCCTTTCTTCAACAAGTTTTCCCCACACCTTAAGCAGCACACTACTTAAAGCACCTCAAAACAAATCAAAGCTAAAAAAAAAATCCGACAAAAAAGCAATCAGAAAAACTCCACACCACAAACAGCATGCCCAACTCTCGTTGAAAAGACAGATGTGACAGATGTCAACCACATCAGCTACCATTCCTGGACAGTACAATGATGAAGGTTAAATGAAAAGTCACATAAGGAAGTAACACCTGATTAGCTCTGTATGGCTCTTTTCCAAAAATCACTATGTGCTCAGGTAAGGATAAACGAGATTTTCAACAAGCTACAACATGGCACATGACTTGAGCACAACTGTATTTTAATCTGCCTGAAACATGGAAGTACCTTTACATGACAAAGGTCACATTTTAAGAGCTGCTGCGTTCCGCTGCAGGAAAGCTGAGTCTAACCAAGTCCCCCCAGGAGACTATTCGCCATTGATCCCTCAAGCAGCTGTGACCAAATACCTAATAAACATAGAACAGGCAGCTCGTGCCAGACTCTTCCTTCCCACGTTTTGCTCCAAGAGCGCGTTCCACCTCACTGCCAAGTTCCAAAGGCAGGCAGCCTTTCCCTCGGGAGGCAGCCGGAGGGAGTCCCGTGCTCACGGAGGAGCGGGCGGCACGGCGTCTGCCGGCACCGCTGCGGCCGCGGCCCCCGCC
>VYXF01008305.1:103815-181579 GCA_013397295.1 Polioptila caerulea
AGCTTCTCTGGGCAATCTGTTCCAGCTCTCAGTCACCCGCACAGTACAGGAGTTCTTCCTCGTGTTCACCTGGAGCTTCCTGTGCATCGGTTTCTGCCATTGGCTCCTGTCCTATTGCTTGATCCCGCCGAGCAGAGCGTGGCTCCATCCTCTTGACGCCCTCCCTTCAGATATCTGTACATCCTCTGTGGAGAATCCTCTGGGATCCCGAACAGGTGCAGGCTGAGGTGCCCAGCACTCAGGGCAGGCAGGGCAGGATCACGCTTTGGTCTATCCCAGTGTTAATTTCAGCACCTGTCCAAACCCAAGGTTGGTAATATTAAAATTAAAATTCCTGTTGTGAGATTTTGTGCTTTTTATTTTTAGGGACAACCAGTAAAGTAACATTTTCTGTGAATAAAGAGTTGCTAAATATAATTCCTTAGTAAAAAGAAGGAATATTGTGCTGTCTTCCTCACCTCTGCCAGTTCCCCCAATATGTGGGGTTTCATCCTTACAGTTCAGTTCTGGGGGCATCTAGAAACATCTGGAAGCTGCAGCAGGTATGTGGGCAGGAGGAATTAGTGCACTCCTCCCTGGCACTGGGCTGATTGTTACTGCTGGTGTAAAAGGTGTTTTGGCATGTTTGTGAGTTGCCACAGACTTACTGAAATCTACTGCTTGTTTCCCTTAACTATTTGAAGAATATACATTTATTTCTTAAAGAACAATCAATATGCTTTGTTTGCATCTAAGGATAGCTTCTGCCAGATGGCTCGAGGGGAAGAAAGTCTTTGCAGGGCTGTGTAGTGCAGATTCAAGATTTTAGCATAGTGCTACCTATTTCTAAGCAGAAAGTAGATAATCAAAATTTTAGATACAAGAGTTTTCAGAGAATAACCTTCATCTTTAACTTTTTTCCAAGACTGTAAGAAAATTATCCATACGCTATGTGCTGCTCTGGTATCTGAACTAGTGCATTTAATATCACCTTACAATAAACCTGTGCTGCTGTATTGATGCAGTATTTATCTTATGCTGCAGGGTTTTTTTCCTAAAGCCTTTTGAAACAGATTATCTCCTTGTGGACTACCAAAAAAACCTGCTAACTGTAAAAAAAAGATTTTGTAAGCTTCGAGCAATTAATAGTAGCATAGATTTATTATTATGACATTTTTAACAACGAGCTGCTGTTTCGTGATTTTTAAACTGATCTTGAATTCTGTGTGCCAGGTCTGGTACTGCTGGGGAAAGAAGCAATTGTGTTGTGTGCCATTTTTAGGCAGTAGCTGATTTGCTGTTTTAGGAATGAGGAAAGGGGAGGAATTGTCGAGGAAAAAACAGCTCATTAGTACACCAGGATGAAAATTTACAGGCTTGTGCAACCAAACTTCTGCAATTCTGAGGAGCATGCTTGATGCTCCTCGTGAGAGGAGGAGAGATTCCATGTCTAGAATTCTATCAGTTCTTGCTTTGGCTCTCTTCAGTCAAGTTATATCCCACTAACCAGTTGGTCTTTGTGATTCATCATATTTAAGGTTGCATCCTCTCAGTTACAGTATCAGAACCTTCGAGCTCGTTGGAAGCTTGGGGGCCCACAGTAGACATCAGCTGAATGTTCAAACTATGTTCTTGGGTTTTGCTGTGTTAATGCACAGGACCTCACTGTCAGGAGGGTGGGTCCCTCCGAGGGCTCCCAGCATATCTACTGTTTTTCCAGTTACATTTGCAATTTGAAGATCAGCTTAGACCTGCAGTCTCAAGGTGACAGGGGTAAAAAGAATGGCAATTCTTACGCAGCTGTTATGCCCTCCTAGCAGGATATCTCAGGCACAGGCACGGACGTGACGCCTGACGTGGATTGTGGTTGCTTCACTGCACTCACCAAGCAGCTCTGCATCCCTTGAGTCTCTCTGACCACATGGCCAGCTTATGCTCTTGCTTCACCCAACCCCAAAGAACAAAATCACTGGGCAGTCAGTGAAGTGGAGGTAGAAAAGCTACATTTCAAATGTGCTAAAATAATAGAGGCTAGGGAATTCTTCTCCTCCTCACAGCTTTATAGAGCAGAAACAGTTAGTGTAGGCCACTGCACCACAAGAAAAGAAAGAGTGATTCAAACTACCCTTTGGAAATGTAAAATGAAGAACATGGCCAGTTGCAAATAACCCTGGACAGCTCTTCTCTGGTATTACTCTCTGGCAACTCTTCTAGAAGCTGACATTAATCTTCATTAAGCATTTGGAAAATATTATATATTAATGTTACTGTATCTCTTTTTGTATGGTATCCAGGATCAGTAAATGAGTAGAAAAAGAGGAAGTAGGTCTCCAGTAAATACATACTCTATCTGTAAAATACAGGTGTAATATCTGAGGTGCAGTCTTCCCATCCATAATAGGTTAATCTTTCTAAAATTTAGCCATTTAGTAGAAAATCTATTGTCATTCTTGATGTCCATGAATAAGAATTTGCTGACTATTTTGCAAATGTTGCTCTTTTCCTCCTTTTTTTGTCACATCAGAATATATCTCATCTGAACTTTTAAAAACCAATTATTAGCTGGTTAGTTAGCAGAAATTTGCTCTGCTTCAACTACATAACATCTGTGAGTTTTCAGATGAAGAAACCAAAGCTTATGTAGAAATAATTCAATTTACTGTTCAACAAAAGAATTCAGAGATTACTCTTTCATTAAGGAAGCATGTCATACCTGCCCAAATAGACATTTGCAAAGTATTTTAATGCCTTATATGAGCTCACACGGAAGCATTACTTTAGGATGCCTAATTTTTTTCATACAGCAATATTTTCTCTTTTTGCTAGCTTCAAAAGGAGAGAAGGATTTAAAATGAGATTTAAAAAATATTAAATGGCTCTCATTAATTGGATTCTCTTTGTTAGTTTGGAGAAAGAAAGCCAAACAAAATTGGTTCCAGTCACACTACATCAGACAGGAATTTTAGCTGAAACAGAGTATTTTATTAAAGCTACTTGATAATTTTAATCTCTTCAGTGCACCCACAAGCACAATTATATTTTTGAATGTGGAACATGCACGGTTACTTGCAAGCAGAAATATGTTTTTGAGATTACCTCACACTGAATAAAGGAGTGAATAGTTCTGGCTCTCGGGTGTATTTGTGTCACAACCAGGTCACGGTGGCTGCAGTGCTCCTGCCAGGACATCCCTGTGGGGCTGTCTTGGCACGAGACTGGAGAGCTCATCAGAAACACGGGCTGTGACAGGCAGCAAACAAACAATTTTGATGAGTTCCTGATCTGGAGATCCCAGCTGAATCCTTAATACATTGTCACCAGGGAAGAGTGAAGCTCTTGGATAGTCAACTCCAATTGTGCCTGAAAATCACTCGCAGTGATGCTTTTTGTGTTGGGCCTCCAAAATTTGGGGCCTCTCTGTGACTTTTGACTTCAGTAAGAATTGTTGCATCACTTAGGGAATAAGGACTGTTGGTCATTCCTGGTTTATATGTAAGATTTGGTGTGTCCTGTGGGTGAAATATGGCATGTCATGTTAATATAGAATATTCCATGTGAATCAGCAGAAAACACCAGATTCGGTTTTGTGACTATTTTTATAAGAATAAAGCAAGCAGTTCTCTTCTTCTTTCTGTCTTACATTCTTCAAAACATGAGCTCAGTTGTTACATTATTGGATACTAATGCATTTTGTGCAAATTGGATTCCAGAATTGCTTTACATCTACAGAATAGTCACCAAACTTGGATATTACAATGTACCTTCCTGTACAATTCTTCTAACTACTTAGCATGAAGGATTTAACAGTGGTATTAGCTTAAATGCTCTGTGTTAATTTGTAATAACAGGAACACAACAAGGAACGTTCTGCTTGATGAGAGGAGTATTATCCTAAAAACTTACGTTGCTCACAGCTTTGCCAAATAGCACAAATACCAAGTCTGATGTTTTCTATTTGGAAAATGTCCCTTAGCCTGGACTTCTAAGCAAACTGCATGCAATTTCTCTCTATTTTTAAACACAGGCACAAAAATGTTTGTTCCTGTATTTTCTACTCTTCTTTTAAATGTGTATTTTGGATGAGAAGGTATTTAATGATTGGGAGTGTGGTGCCCTGTGTGTCAGAGAAGTACTTTTTGCCGTCTCAGTTTGAATTTGTCTAAGTAATAATTCAGCATGGCTTTGCAGTGTGATAGAATTATTGTAATAGAGGAATAGAACTTATGAGAGCCAAACAGAAATCCAGTTGTTCTAGTGAATTTAATCTGGATGATCACTTGTACAATAACAATTTTTGAGAAGTTGATGTTTATTGGCAATTTCAAATGTTATTTTGGACAATATATCCAAATAGTGTGAATGCTATTGATTCTCCAAAGTTTGAGGTAGGCAAAACTGCCTGCAAATGTTGGAAGTTGCAAAGAAAAAGGTTCTAGTAAAATAAATAACTAGATTATAGTGGAGGAAAGTAAAAGGAGAGGGAGTATTCACACTTAAAACACCAGCAGAACTCAATGTCCTTCAGCAACCAAAAATCTGCACTGAAATGATTCCTCATATTCTCCATAATGAGTTTCTCCCTAAATCTTTAAAACTACTAGCTTCTTTGAGGATTATCTGTCCTGGCAAGAACAACAATAAGATAAATGTTCTCTTTCAAAACCTGCCTCAACACGCTTGTCAATATTTACTATATATTTATAACTTGACACGGTGAAGGATTGATGAGATCATTACAGTGGATTAGGATGACTCATTTCCCTGTCCTTCATGACTGCTTCTGCTGAGCTCTTTACTTCTCCTGACTGCCCAAAGGAGAAATTCTGACGTATTCTGAGCAGGCTTCCAGAGAGTTGGAAGAAATCAATCCATTCTTTTACAGTCCTTGAAGATGTCCAAAGGATTCTTCAAGTCTAAGAAATTTTCTGTGTAAAACCAGCACTAAAGTGATTTTTCATTCATCTTTCAGTTGTTAATCATCAGACTCCACAAACATTAGGAAATCTGTTTGTGTCATTCACAATCTCTTTCCACAGGCAAGACTCTTGGTATCAATAAAATCAGGCTTTGACTTTCACTGGTGACCTCTGTACAATCTTTCAGATCCTATGGCATAGTGAGTGGTACCATATTCTTGTCCTCTTCCAGGTTTCTTATGGCTAGTAGGATGAAAATAAGTTCCTATAGGTTTTCCAACTGTTCTCAGAAGCAGAATTATGCCTTTCCTCTTTCTGATGTTGTAGGTTTAGGAACATTCTGGTAGGGTTATGACTAGAAATGCTTATGATGAGAAAGCACTTTTTATACCTACAGTGTGCCTGAACTCTGCTGATCTATTTATACATCCATTCTGTTCAAAGACTGATTGTAGCTATTATTAGTGAAAATAGATTAGGAAACAGTAAGGAATTAGCCCATGTGTACGAGTTAATTTTGTTCTGCCACAAAATAAGCAGCAGGGCCTTGTGGTCATACTTTAAACAGGAGGGTAAGAAAAACATTCATACTATTCTCAACCTGTTCACCTGAAAGAAAAGCAGTTGCTTTAGACTTACGTTGTATCTCAGAGGAAGAGCTCTTCTTTTTTAGCTCTATGAGCAAAAAAATTATTAATAATTAAACAGTTCTGGTTTTTGGTCCTTATCTACTCCTAATTTTAGGTTTATATTCATCTGAATTCCCTAAGGCTCTTTTTCACTATATATTACCTCTAGGTTTCCTGTTAAGAATTACCTGAAACAAATACAGATACTAAGGAGCAAAAGCTGTCTAAATCTGGATTTGCAGTAACAAATTTAGAAAAGAAAATTTAAAAATCTTACAAGAAAGTTGTTAGAGACGTGAGAGTCTATCAAGAGCTGCAGAATACTTTTCACCTTTGTATGGATTCACACACAGCAGAAATATGTTGGTGGTCTGACATCCCAGAGTGGCTTTGCATTGTCTGAATCACAGAACTGCATCATAGTGACTCATTCTCATTGCATACTGACATCCCTGCTGGGAAAGAGCTGCTGTCTCTCCCTTGTAGCAATTTCAGTTGGCACATTTTTGTTTTCTCCTCCCAGTGAAGTTTCTGTCCTAACAGACATCTACAGTTCAAGAACACAGACACTGTTTTGCAGGTGCAGTAAGCCATTTATTGCTCTATTAGAAGTAAGTATTCACTCCTCCAAATGGAAAAGGAATATCAAATCCTACCTACTGTTTCTAGGGACTTTGCTATAGCTGAATTCCTTCCAATGCCAACACACAAGAGTATAACACAAGCAGAATGCTGATTTGTGCTGTTTGTATGTGCCTTTATAGAAGCAACTTCTAAACCCTTTAGCATAAAGATGCTAATCCTTATAAAACAATCTTGTGTGCAGCCACCAAAAGAAAAGCCTTCCTAAAATAAGATGATCAGCCAGTGCTAGGAATTCTTTGTATTCAGTTCCACTCAGCTCAGAACTATCCAGCCTGGGATGAAATGGTACATATTCCGTGGGTTTTGCCACCATACATCAGTCCTAGATTAAGTGAACCAGGAGTGGCACATGTAGAGAGGATCCTTCACTGACCCTATGTTCTTCTAATCTCTCTGGATGCAGATGAGGCATTGTGTTTTCAGGGCAGATCTCCAAATTTATGCTGAGGGCAGGGGGAAGGGAACTCGCTACATCCTTTTCCCAGAAACTGTGATGATTTCCCCCCTCCCACCATGCTTATTGTCCTCTCTAACCTTAGTGACATAGAGGGTGATCTGTCCTTCCTCAAAGTCGCTAGAATTGTTGCTCACTGCATTTTTCACAAGGACTTTTCAGGTGAATGTTAGTATTACTGCCAAATTCTTGTCAGCATGCTTGGGCTAAAAGCATATGATTTAAAGTCTGGCATAAGTCCTACAGGATTTGCTTCTGAAAATTGATAAGCCCTCACAAGTTGAGAAGAGATCAGGCCAAAGAGGCATAACCAAGTGCCCCCCTGAATAAAATCATCCTTTCCTAGAACTTCCAAGGAATATATTTTGAGTCTCTGCTGCTACCTGTGTCTTGATAGTGCTCTTAGATCTTTTCTTGTCCAGACCTGTGTTGTTTTTTTTAACTCAATGCAGCCATGTCTTGACTTTTTTTACCCAGGAAATTGAAGCTTAGGTTTTTTTTATCCTAATTTTCCTGTGGAGCTGGCAGTAATTCTAAGGCTGAGCTATAGATTCATCATTCCCATGCTGGATACTCACATGCCATTTTAATCTTCAATGCAGATAAAGTTTATCAAACTGTTCAATTTTTCCTTTATTGTCACATAATCCTTTTTAGAACCTATTTATATATTCTTTGACCGAGAGCTTTGTTGAAGTGATGAAACATTTTTCTTTTATGCATTACATTTTAATGAATTTTTTTAATTGCTGAAATAAAGTATGCTAAATTAATTGAGGAAATTTTAAGCTAATTGTCATCACAGAATCTGTTCTCACAGAAACAAATTTGGATTTCTTGACCCTTAGGAACAGGTCTATTTGTTGTGATGTTTTTCTGACAATGGATAAAGAGTTAGGGAACCAGAAGGTTCTTTTAAATGTCTTAGCTTATTTCTTTCCTGCTAATCAGTAATTCTCAGGTTCTCTCTGTTTGCTTTGTCAAATTTTGATATTTTATTTATGAGCTATCCTGTAAAAAAAAAAGTTATGATGGCATTTAGTCAAAAAAGGGTAGTTTTAGGAGAGTTCATGATAGCCTTCCCATTTGTAAAAAGTTGCTTTAAAAAAGACACACAATGTTCAGCACACACTTAGACTTTTGTGGTCTTCTGATGCTGCAAGCTTTGCCTAAATGATCTCTGGATGAAGGTTATTCCTTGTGATTTTGTCTCCTCTGAAGTTTTTCTCTGAGCTGTGAATCCCCACCATAGGAGACGGCTGCATTCACATTTGATGATGATGAAACACACATTGCACAGAATATGCTGGCATAGCTTTCATCAGTACAGACCTTTCCTGGTCATTGAAGTTGTAGTCAGGAAAAGGGGGACCAGATCTGTCATGGATGGTTGTGATCTGATAAATAGATTTAAAACCATGGGTCCCATTTGCAGTGCTGCTCAATCATACTGTAAAACTTTCTAATGATTTTAGAAAAATTATTCAAAACATTTAGTCAAATGCTTCTCAGAAAAACCCCTACAAAAATGAACCTTTCTTCCTCTTCCCTGTCTGCTGTTTTAGCCTGTTACCTCAGTCCCCACTCTGCACCCAGGCAGAGCCCTAAAATGAGTGATAAGTCTCATTGTGGAAATGACACTTGCGTGACCTTAGAAAGATGAGGCTGACAATTTCAGCTTTGATTGCAAACACCTGCCACTCTTTCTTGGTGCTTTTTTCACAGTTACATATTATTCAGTCTTAATGGTGTTTCATCTACTAAATAATGCTTTATTGCTTTTCTATAAACTTAGCAAGGTAAGCAGCCATTGTGTGTTGCTCTCCTTTTCTGTACATAAATATACTTTTTAATAGTTGAGTTTGCAGAGCTGACATTGAGACTGGCTGGTATGGAGCCAGATAGCATCACAGGTCAGGACTTAATTTAGTCTGGCTTCTAGTGTGGATGGATTCTCCTGTAATGTCATCTTTCTGCTCCTGACATAGAATAATAGCTAGTTCTATTTACATCTCATTTTCAAGCCACAAAATTCCTGCTAGTACCCAAAAGACAAAAAGGCACAGGATAAAAGATAGTGCCCTTGCTATAGTTCAGTTGTTTCTGGAAGAAAGAAATGGTGTTGGGGGCTTGAGTTTTGTCCCACTCTCTTAAAAACAAATAAAGGTAAGACAAAGCTTTTATCCCTAAGTCACCTAGTTGGTGTAGCAATGCATGTTTCTAATCTTTTGAAGCCCTCCAGTTTCTAACTTAGAATGGTTTGGGTTGGAAGAGGCCTTAAATGATCATTGAGTTCCAACACCATGACCACAGGCAGAGATACCTTCCACTAGACCAGGCTGCTCAGGGCCCCATCCCACCTGGTCTTGAACATGTATTATTTAAATGAATTACTTGCTAAATTTCTGAACTTAATAGAATCTGCTTCAGATCTTTAATATGTGAAACACGAGTTTTGCAGAGCCTATTGGTCCTTACATCTAGCCTATATTTGTAAGTAATATTGTCTCTTTTCTGGTTTCAATCTTCTTTTCCCCCTTCCTGTAGTTTCCTACCTTTCCTTGCAATAATTTTTTTTTCCTTTAAGTCCTTCTTGACAAAGTAACAAAACACATTTTCTGTGTGTGTCTCTCTCTCAGTTAATAAGCCATACCATACTCCATTTCTGGCAGTCAAGTTTTTGGTATTTCCAGGTTTATAGTCACTTATCTGGGAGCTTTGCTGCTGATTTTGTTTTGTAGTATTTGTATTATCTTCTCCTTACTGCTCATTGGGATTTGAGCTTTATACGCATGGGATCTTTAATCACCATTTTTTGGCATCTTAACATCTTGAATTAATTTAAGCAGATGAAAGAGATCAATAGGTAAGGCCTTAAATATCCTTGATAGCCAGATGCTCCTATATTTTGCATGCAGAGATCTTCCATCTGCTGTCAGGTTGACAAATGAACTGAATTTTGAATGTGTCCCCTGTTTACTTTAATGGCTGAGCATTCAGAGATTCCAAACTGTGCTTTGTCTCTGCACTGAAGTGCATGGGCCTCAGTGCAGGGAAGCTCCATGTTTGTTATGTAGTATGTATCTGATTTAGATATGTAAAATAGTTAATTCAATAGTTATTTTTGAAACATTTTTCAGACAAACTCCAAATGCAGAATCTTTTAACTGCTTCAGACTTGCACAAGTGGCACTGGGGAGAGGAAGATGAGAAGCTTTTTCAGTAGCTGACTGTAGAACTCTAGAATTGAAAATGTAATCTTTTGTCACTTGTGTTCCCTAGCATTATTTGTTGAATCTGATATGAAGTTGCTAAAAATCAAAACTTCCTTACTTTGGCATGTTCAGAGATATTTCAGTTGGTCTTAGATATTACTGCATTATTCCAACCTTTCAAAAACAAGCTTTAAAAAAAAATCTATAGGAGGTACTCTATTGTCTGATAGCATTTCTGGTGGTGACTGGGATCAAGCTACACACCCTGTCCTGATGTTGGAAGGTCCCACATCCAGAATGTACAGAGCACTTATCACTATCAGGCCCAGTGACTGTTGACACACAAGTTGGAATGTAATACAGCATATGATAGCAAAGTTTAAAAGACATTATAAACTCATCATCATACTACTAGAACAGTGGTTGTAAAATTCAATACATTAGATACCATAAAGATTTTATTGTTGCCTAACGGCTTAGACATACAAAAAGGAGTAAATCCCACGGGTCTAAGCACAGCCACAATCTCTGCCAGCATCCAATTTGGAAAGATGCCATCTAACCTCCAGGAAAAAGTCCTGCCAGCAGCTTGGACTAAGAGCATTCAGACTCACTGCCTAAGTAAATGGGCAGTAGGCTTCAGACTCTATTGGATGATGGTGACACATAAAAATATATTAACCAACACTAATAATGAGATAATGCCAACATCTGAGTCTTACATGTGACGAAAAATAAAGAGACCACTTTACATAAGGGGGCAAAAAGAAGTTCTCCAGCCCCTTTTTAGTGCTGTCCTTATTAGCCTGATTTCCTAGGGAAAACCAGCCTGTGCAGTCTTATCTCTGTGACTGCCCTCAGCTAAGACACTCAGAAGGCACCGGTCAGCCAAACTTAATTATCTTAGAGACAAGTTATGTCTGTTTTTTCTAGGTTTGTGAAAAAGCTGGATAGATAAGGAGAGGAGTAAGATGACAATCATAGTTTTGACCTTCCATGAAAACCTTTGTATTATGTAAGAGAGAACTTGGCCTTAGGAGGGTAAGAGGTGTGGGACAAGGGAACATTAAAGGCCCTAGGAGCAGAAAAAGCTTTGGTTGTAGCCTGCAGTCAGCTGAGACACCAATCAGTTGGAGGCCACACTCATGAACCCTTCTGTACGCAAAACTCCTGGTTTAGTCATGGCACCATGAGCCTTGACGTTACTGCTTACAGCACACACATTTGGAAACTGTTTACTTCTCCCAGTAAATTGTTCTGTCTCCTAAATTCTCTTTGCATAACGTAGGGGTTTTTTGTCCTTAGACCTACCCCTTTTTTCCTGTGTCATGGCACCCACATTACAGCTCAGCTAAACTCTGCTGCCAGTGGCAATGTAAGCCACTGTCATAACTCACTTTTGTCCTGTATTTCAGTTAGTGGTATGACTTTATTTCACAACCAGCTTACCTTGAAATCTTCTTTTCATCAATAAAAATGTGCAGCTTAAAGTCTCCAAATTCCAGTTCTAAACCAGAATTTGTTTCTATTACTCATACCGATGTTTTCTGGGGAAGAAGAGGAAGATGATTCTGGTATACAGTGATTTTCCTTTGTAAAGTTCTTTTGTGTTAGTGATTGTGGTGTTAATCACTGTCAATATCACTGCCACTTTCTAACATATGGGGAATGCTTTGCTACAGGTTACTAGCAAAGTCCTGAAAAAGAAAAAAAGAAAATCTAAAAGAATATCAGCTAAAGTGAAAATGTCACAGGGAGAGATAAAAGAGAAAGGCTTGACTTTTTCTCTGTTGAGTCAGATTTGCCAAAATCCTTGGATTGCAAAGCTGACAATGACTTTCTTTTGCATTTTCCTAATTTCACTTGGGATGGAATATGTATTCTTACTGAAATACCCTTGATTAGCAACAGGACTTAATAGGGGTGCCCAAGTAAGATATACAGCACCATCTGTGATCTTGCACTTTATAATTTACTTGAAAAAACATGGGAAAAAATGAAATAGTCCCATAAAACACCCTCATCACACCTGCCTTTGCAAAGGACAGCTGGATGTTGCCATTAAATTCTGTATATTTCAATGAAATCAAAATTCAGTGCTACCACAGGGGCACCTTCATGGCAGTTTCCAGCTGCAGCAACACTCGCTGCTTCCCTCTCACATTTATTGCTTCCTTTGGACCCAGAAACTGCTGTGAAATCCTGGAACAGAGCTTCTTTAAGAAAGGCATTCCTGTTTCTCACTACATCACAAGTTAAAATTTTTAAAATGCTAATGGAGAGGGCAAGGCTTCAGTCTGTGGATGAATGAGGTTGGAATGTTCTTTGCATCAATTGTAGCAGTTTAAAACCAATTAGAAATAACCATGTTTAAAAGATTTTCCTTCAAACATTTATTTACAAAATTTTCTCTCAGGCATCAATCAGAGCTATGGTGATAGTGTAAGCCAAGTATAAAATACTTTGTGTAGTTGCTTTTCTGTAAAAAACCCCTAAAGCAAACTATAAAGCATAAGATGCTACCACTCTTCAGCTGCAAAACTTGTACGACTCCTAAATCAGTTTGTAGCTGGCTTCGCATTTTAACCCAGGAGAATTCATGGTAAGAATGACTCTAGATGACATTGAGAACTTCTGAAAGAGCCCACCAAGAACTTGTGGCCAGCCAGGCTTTTCTCCTCCTTGTCCTCTGTACAGCAAAAAGCAGCAACCATGGCCAAAAATAACCATGGAAAGAGACATACTGTGGAAAAACTCCAGTCTCTTGAGGACTCGTAGAAAAATTGTTTGCAGAATATGACTGAAATGTGAGTTAGGTGACTTGTTTTCCCTTTTTAAAAGGACCCAAAACCCGGACATCCCTCTTTTGATAATTTTATCCATACACCAGAAGGAAAAGCAAGACACATTCAAATACATGCGTGAGCAAGGAATTTATTTCAAGATAGAAGAATAGTCTGAGACAGAGAGAAAGGATCAGCTCTTAAAAAAATGACCTCTCAGTAGTTCCACAGTATTCATAGTTTCCCTAGGCATCAGTGAATTCACATCTTCTGTGATTTGTGACTTCTTCAAGAAGATGGAGTAAAATATAATTGAAATTTAAGCACAGCCAATGTTAAAGCTAATGCAGCAGCAGTCTGCAGGAGTTTTTTTCAGCACATGCTCCAGCGCTATTGTAGTCAAATATCTGCTCTTGGAAAATTTTACAGCTTTCTCAGGTAGAATATCTGCCTTTGAATTCTCTTTTGGCTTTTGCAAATGATCCTTATCCTTATTATTGAAAGGACTAGTTAAGAGGCAGAAGACATGTCTCTGACAAATATTGCCTTGTGCTGCAGGACACTGGTTTTACGCATAATTCTGGCAGCCAGTAGATTAAAATGTGGGAAGTTCTGGCAAGATCAGCAGAGGATAATCTTCAAGCTATGAGTAGCTTGGATGAAGCCACAGGACTAAATGACTTATCCTAAAGATGATTCATCTGCATTCAGCCCGTGTAAGAAGACAGCGACAGTTTTTTCTCTGATGTTGACAATGCAGCTCAGTGCCACCAGCTTGAGCTTTGCTTGCAAACATAGTGCTCACATAACAGAGCACTTGGCAATTTTTCCTATTCATAGATATATTTTTTAATAGAAAATATTTCAATAGCAGTTTTTAAGCTCATATGAATGAGGGATTAGATCCTTTCTTTTTGAATTTCCAAAGCTGTGGTGCTATTTGTTCATATCAGGGTTGTACCCCTGATAGATCCTGCTGTTCCATTCAGTGTACAAACACAGCATAAGAAGTTTGTCAGTCCTAGGGAAAGTCTGATTCCAGCCCTGCAATCAAACTGCTTTGCTAACTCATTGCCTGGGAAATAATTTTGTAATTTTTAATGGCCCATATTAAAACAGGGACCAGGAACCTTCATCACAACAGAAGATTTGGGTAGCAGTCCTTGCTGTACAGCTGGCAGGCAGCAGTAAGCTCTGGCTGCTCCTCAAGGCTGGTGAGGTCAGAGAGGAGATGGAGGGGACAGGGCAGAGTCCCCCAGTCAGGGCCCACTGCCCACAGCACCTGAGCAAGGCAGGCCCACAGACCACAAAGCAAAATCAAACCAAGAGCCTTACAAAAACTCATCAGGTCCAAGGTCAAGCCAGCTCAGGGGTTCAGTTCAATAGAATCTATGGCAGAGACAGAAACCAACAGCAGCTCAGCCCAGGCAAAGATCACTCACCCTGGGCTGGGTTTAAATAATGCTCCTGAGCCCACAGGAACGGGTGTGTGTGGAATCCCCAGGTGGGGCTGGTCAGGCTTGCTAAGGCCAAGGCCTATCCGTGCACCAGGGGTTCTGACAAGAACCCTTTCAGTGTTTATGATGGGAAGGGTTGTTACAAGATACACTTGGGGATGCTGTGGAGAGCTCATGTAGTTGAAGGCAGAGAAAACAATCTTTTCATAAGTCAGCTGTGTAAACAGCTGCATCTTGTCAGATTTTATCTCTTTAATGAAAAGATCCGAGTGCTACACAAATAACGGAAATTGCTGCAAACCCTCCATGTATTTACAATCAGGACGTTGCAGGAGCTGTCATGGTAGATCCTGGAAAAGGATGAAAAGAAGAGTGCTGAGAAGTGGCATTGCAGACAAGCCTGGAAGGGTTTTGTTTTAGCTTGTCCATAATGCAGTGTGAAAGACAGATGAATGTGTTTGTGGAGGAAAGGGTAAACAGGCAATGGAAATGAACATTGCTGTACTAGTTTCCATACATGTGTATTAAAAACTCTAGTGCCTTGTTCAGGAGGTGATGAATAAGGGGAGAGAGTGGACATATAAAAGGTCTGATACATTACTGTTACTGACAAGGAAAATAGTAATTAAAGGTAGCATTTTGTGCTGAGAGTCACATTTGGGAAAAACCTCCATATAAATTGTGGCAGCTCTGCTGGTAGAGGTTAACCATCTGGACAAGAGGTTCAGTGGTTGACCAAGACTGCTTTCAAGTCTGCTTTATTTCTTTGGAGTGCAATAGGATTTTCCAAGCAAATGAAACCTAGTCCATGTTCCTTCCTCCTCCACAAAATTTACATCCTTTTCTCTAAAACACCTCCTGTTTGTCTTGGAATAAAGAGCATTTCAGCCTCATAGCTCAAAAACAGGGCAGATGGTGCACTTGCAGAATTTAAATAAGGTATCAGCATGTTGTCACCTGTAAGTGCAGTGGTTAGAGCAATTCTGCAGTGCAGCCACTGGGACGTCAAAAACAGAGAAAAGAGAAATTTTACTTCAGGAAATGCTGCATCGAACTGTTTTGCAAATTGCTTAACATTATTCTTTGGCTTACCGCAGTGCACCTGGCAGAAATTATTAGAGAGAGACACATCTACAAGGATTTAAAAAAAAAAAAGTAATTGATTTCTGCATGTAGTAAGTTGAGGGAATTAGAGGGAATTTAATATAGCCATAGCTGGCAGGTTTAATTTGTCAGCTTTTAGCATGGCTTTAGAGGATAAAAGGCCTCAGTATTACTTTAAAGCCCATACTATCTTTATCAACATCAAAGAGTACAGAAGTTTGACTAGTCAGTTTTTTGAAGTAAACACAAAGTTGACAGCTACAGTCTGCTCCTGCACTGAATGCAATATGGAGAATGTGTGCATGCATTTCTCTTCTTTTATGTTCCCACTGTCATTGCCATTTAAATGTGACATTAACATATTGCTGAACTGAATCATTGTTTCAGTTACTGAATTGCATTTCATATTTTCTTCTTAAAAGGGGCAGAAAGGTGAAGAGCTTGAAAAATAATAAAATAGAACACATTTAGGATGCCATTTTAGGAAAAAATGGTGAAGGTTGTACTGTTAATCTAGAAAATACTTTATGATTTTTGAGAATTGGGCATCCAAGTACAAGTCCTAAACACTAATTAAATAGCCTGGAGTGATGGGCCTCACATTACCAGAAGAGAACATTTTTTGAAAGACAGAAGTCAAGCATTGCATGAGCAGGGAGAATATAGAAAGGAAAGAACAATGAAAACTTTGGAAAAGTTGACAGTAGTTTTTGCAGTGAGAAAAAGATAAATGAAAGGGAAAAATCTATGAGCTGATAAAGGGAGTCATGCAGGGAAACAGCATTTGAAAATACAGTGCTTGAGTTTAAAATGTTTTAGTGAGAGGAATTCATAATTGAGTCAATTTTTTTTGGATCTGATTCTATTTTGAGTCTCTTGAGAGCCAGCAGTATAGATTATACCACCCAGATCCTGACTGATTGCTACCAAGGGTTGTTCTCATTTAAGGTGGCATCCTCCAAGATCCCAGGAAACCAGTATGCAGCTATAGATTAACCCTTTGGTACTGCACTTATATCTATTTCCTTTCCCCTGTATCAGTATTGAGAAATTAATGAAGCTCATCAGAAGGACAGATGTCATACCTGTCAGAACAAGGCAGGGTTACTTCATTTGATTTTGCTTTCCTGTCATGATCAGTGGGCTGGCACGCAAGTACAACTATGGAAATACAGTCTCCCTTTATGAGGGTAAGAACAGAAGGAAAAGGGAAAAATAAGATTTTTTTTCCCCCAAGGTGGTTGGTTTTTATTTTAGTGTGTGATGTGGGAGGCAGTAGGATTCCTGGACAGTGTGCAGAAGCATGTAAAAAGAAATTTTTTGTTTATTTTCTGTGTGTATTCAGGAGGCTTTGCTGGTATTATTTGTTTGGTTTGGTGATTGTGTTTTTGTTTTGGATGTTTTTTTGTTTTGTTTTGGGTTGGTTTTGTTTGTTTGTTTGTTTTGGTTCTGGTTTGGTTTGGTTTCTGTTTCAGTTTTGGGTTTTTTTCCCCTATACTGTGTACTGAGTTTTTCCTGGTGCAAGGTCATGCTAATTATACGCCCCACCCCACAAATGTATTTCAGAGTCCATCTAGAGGAATTTAAATTGGTGAGCTAATCAAGCTGAATAAAAATTAATAAACATGACTGATAAAAGAATTAGGTTGAATTCACCAAGAAACCGTCCTTTTGTAATAAATCACATTAGTTTGAAGGTCTATCAAAATATATACATAAAATTTTAATTTTTTTTTTAAACAGAGAAGGCATCTGAAAGTTTTGAGGTAAGTTTGAAAATTGGCTGGGCAGAAAAACTGAGGCTTTACTTGCGTGAGCAGCTGAGCTGGCCAAACAGGTCACTGCCTGTGAAAATGAGAGGTCTCAGCACCCTGCCCTCCAGCCTTGCTTCCATCCACACTGCCCTGAGCATCCCTTGGAGGCTGCAGTTCCTGACAGGTGCCTCTTTGCTCAGGCAGCTTCTTGTCAGGTTGAGCATGACACTGTCACGGTGATGGCCGTGTTGGATGAGCACCAGAGCTCATCTGACAGCTCAGCTCTGGAGTGCTGGAGACCACCCCCATTCACACGGCAGTGCCCTGCTGGCTCAAGTCAGGCCGTGTCACAGGGCTGTGCTGTGCTTCAGGATGGAACGGGTCATTAAAACATTGGTGTTAACCATCATGCACGACATTGCACAGAAATTGTTCATTTTACAGAAATGAACCGCCCCAACAGGATTGCTTCTCCTTTGGAGTCAGGCATTGAAGTGAAATTTGAACATGAAAAGGAACAAATAATGAACAAACCCATACATTTGAGTGTTAATTCTCTTTTGCCCAAAGAAGGTGTTCTGCATGATGGTATTTGTTTCTTCAAGGTGTCTAAGTTAATATGTAAAAGTCTCATGTACAAAAACCTGGCTTTTAAGTTGCTGACTGGGAAGCTGAAAGAGCCTCAGCCCAGTGGGACCCATTTTAAGAGCTGGATAAATGCTGAGAGGCTGTCCAGCCTTCCATTTTATCTGTATAGGAAATAGATGTTTTAAAAGGCACTTGCTTTTTCATTGCAGCTGTTCTGTGTGGGCTGTTGCACACCTCGGATTAAATCAGCTGTGTGGAAAGAGAACTGCTCTGCCTCACCCAGCAGGGCTGTGGTTGTACACACCATGGCTACAGCAAGGGGAGGGATTAAAGCTGGGGGAAACAGATTTTCTGCTGTTTCCCCAGTTTGTCTTTCATGTTTTCTCCAAAGGAATAAAAAAAGACCAAATATGAAAAAAAAAGGTTTGAGTCAAACCAAAATCGGCAATTTCTTCCAAACCTTGACTTGAAATCTTACAGAGAGAAATGCGGAGTAATAGCTTTGACTTTTAGGTTTGGTCCCAATCCTTCAATTTTCCATGATGCCATATATATATATTTATTCTACCAGGCTGCTGCAGGATTTCAGAAAATAGTAGCAGTTTGGTTAAGGTATAGGCTGTAATTCAGACAAGGTTGCTTGCTTTTGGAGGGGGAGAAATAAAATTTTATTTCTCTCCTGCACTACTGCTTTGTTGTTTGAGGATTCTTATGGACACAGCCAAATTATATGCTAAGCTAATTTCAGTTTAAAGAATTTATGCGTTCAACTATATGTTCCTGTCCAGGTGGTGAACGTGAAGCCCTGAATTTCAAAAATTGTGCTTAAAAAAAGGGAAGAACTTAAAACCTGCAATGTTAATTATTATTTTAATCGTCTTTTACAAACTATTAGCTGGAGCTTGTTTTCATTCTTGAAAGATTTTGGGTTCTTACTGCACCATTTGTAAACCGTGTGTATATTTTCTTAGTCTGTAAAAGTGTGTCTGTGTAAATACAGTATTTAATGGTATTAAATTACAGGTCTATTTAATGAAAATTAAAATCTAATTTTACTTTTTAGCAGCTGACATCAATCATGTTTCCTCTCTCCCCTCCCCCTGCCCCCCATAACCTTTAGTGCTAAACAATGTTCCAAAAGGAAAATTTATTATATCACCTATTTCGATTCTCTGACATCATTCTGTCATGGCAATGAAGTGATTTACATAGAAAAATGTATTTCCTCTGCTTTTAGACAAAATGAGTTTATGATGATTAATGGTTTTACTGTAAGTATGACAGAATCTGGAAATGGCCAGCCTTTTAAAAGTGAAACATGACCTATGCTCAATTTTCCTCCTTTTTTTTTTCTTCAGTTATTGTAAAATGGTTTTGGTTTTGGTGAGTAAATTAAAATGTAGAAATTACACCTTGTAACTGAAGTGAGCTATAAATGCTGAGGTGTCCATGGTAACATCATTACAGAACTAGAGACAAAAGGGAGAAAGAAATCAGCTTGAAGCACAGAGTCCAAACTATTGTGATGGCAGGGGACTTGGATCACATATTCTGTGAGGAGTTCAAGTCCTCAAGGAAGGCAAGTGTTTAGTTTGGGGAAGAGCATGCTGAAGGATGATCACCTCCAGCTGTCCCTGCTGCTCACCATTCCTATGATTCTGTAACACAGTTGACTTTGGGCAGAGAACTTAGAATACAGAATGGTCACATGAATGGTGAAATAGTATTTTAGAAGGAAAGCATGGAGCAAATCACCTTTTCTGATACACGCCTTAAAATGACTTGAAACATTTCCTTTAGCTTCATACAGAGCTGTATTTTTCCTTAGATATCATGTAAATAACAAGTGATACACCAAGGCCTAAACTAAGATGAGAAGAAGATGCTGAATAAGAACTCTGAAATATTTTCTTTACATATGTTAACTGAATTAAACCCAAAGGCCATGAAGTCAAAAGCTGTTCAACCCATGGAAAAACTTAAATTCAGGAAAAACATAAATAGTGGCTTTTTTTTCTAGGGGCCTTATGGAATAAAATCACTCTGCTAATAAGAAGGCAAAGGCTGAGGTGAACACTGGCAATTTATTCTGCAAGGAGACTTTGTATCAGTCATAAGATGTAATATTTGAGAATAAATAATTTCTGTATGACAGATCAACTACACTTTGCTTTTGGACATTTAATCCCAGGCTGTGATGGATGCTGGGAACTGAGCACTGTTCTGCTGCCTCGGTGGAGCCTTGGTGCCTTTCAGTGTGTTGAAATGTGTAAAATGAAGTATCAGGGAAAAATGAAAACTGGATGAATTTACAGTCATCGTCCTTTGTGACATTGATTGGACAACTGTCTTTGAGGGCACACTTGGCAGTGGAAAATAACTTGCTGTTGGATTCTGTGCATGAAAAGGCATTTGAAAGTAAAGCAAAAATGTATTTAAGGTAGTGAATAAAAATACACAAGTCATATTAACATTTTCTGGAAGGCAGCAGTATCACAACAAGCATTTTAACCATGTTATTTTTATTCACATGATTAATCCAAGTCTTCCATTAGGTATGCATTGAAATTAGCATTCTACTGCAGTTCACTGTGTGCAATCTAGAAATTTCAGCACTGTCCTGGATTGACTTCTGCCACCAGTACAGGCTCTTGAGAGCTCTTCAAGACTGAACTGTCCTTCCTGACTTACACAGCTGTTTATCAGGAGCCATGTACTGTTCTTCTATTCCGTGTTCCAATGGCTTGGCTTTTTCTCTGGTACAAGTTCAGAACTGATGTTCAGTTCCCTGCTGTGTGTTGTTTGTTCATCTGCCTATTTGTTTTCTAACATGAAGGATTTCCTCGGAGGGAGGGCTAGAAACAAGTGAAAGGAGGTTTAACACATCTGGAGGCAGTGCAGATACAAAAGGATGTTTTGTTCTTTGACTTACCTTTGCTTCAGTCACCGTTTGCTCTCATCAACAGTAATTGTTTGCGTCTGAATGTACATAGTGTACATTTGTAGTGTTGTGTTGGTTTCTTTAACTAGACTGAAATTTGTACCAAGCTAAATCAATAGTTGGATGTAATTTCCACCTTGTTTTCCCTGTTCTGTCCGATGGATCAGGTGGTGTCTATTAGACTCATGTTGCTGATGCTGATGCCTCCCAGGGACCTGTACTGGAGCAGTGTTTCAATGACTGAGTCACAAACATGCACACTCTTGCCTTTAGTGACCATGAGGCAACTGGGAGATGTGTAGAATTTAATCTGATTTTTCCCCCTAGTCGGAGGTTTCTGTAATGCTCTGGGACTTTTCCAGAATCCCACATGCTATAGCAGGATTCAGCCAGCCAGATGGTTGCATGATTTCTCTTGTGACTGCTGCCTTGCTGGAGGCCAGCCCCTGTGAATTTTATCTATCACATCAAGTTTCTCTGCTTGAAATGGCCTCAAAATACAGTTGAGATTTGCAGCGTGACAATTTGGTAGCTGAGAAGATGGGTCCTTTGGCAAGCACAGCATTCCCTTTCCAGCAATCCTGCTGCTGCCTGCTAGGTTCTGATGTGCCATGTCACCTCTGTTCTCTCTTGAATCACTGCCACAGGATGTTGCCAGCAAACAGCTGCAAGGTTTTCAGGACAGCCTGAACTGTAGCTACAGCCAGGATGGAGGCACGGACTCACATCCTGCAGACCATTCCCAGCCATTGGGCACAGGGATCTGGCACCCTGGATTCCCTAATGTGAGAATGCTGCTGCTTGGCTGGCCTGCTTGTACATGTGATGATAGTGGCCTTGTCACAACCTGAATTAACCACACTGATGCCTCTCCTGCAGTGTTAAAGAGGTTCTGTCCTAGTACAGGCTTAGAATTGTGCTGCACCAGAATCCAGCTTCTTACGAGCTGCTTAAAATACTTGCAGAAATAAGTTTATTATTGAAAACTCCGGAATGAACAAGGAAATTTTGATTGAAAAAGTTCTGGAAGATTGCATTAATGTGCTTATTCCTAATTTAGGTATGAGTGAATGTTTCCTGTAGCTGAAAACTTAGAATTTCAAGGTGAGAGGACAGGACTTTTGGAGACATCCAAGCCATTGCTTAGGAGTAGATTGTAAGACATTTTCTGTTGGTATTCTGTTTCTGAATCACATGCTTGTTTAAATATCTGAATGAAAACAAAAAAGATGGAACCCCTCCCAAATTTTGCTTTTCCCATTTGCTCTCATGGTAAATAAGAAAATCCTTAATGAAGCAACACAGAATCCTTACAGATGGCAAACTTATTTTTTTTATCATGAGATTTTCAGTTTGTTTTCATTTTCCGCATAGGGTAAATTGCATTAATACACCTGGGGAACTAAGTGGACCAGGTTATTTTTTGAGAGCCAAAACCTGGGCTGTGAGGCAAGAAGACCAGAGGAGAGATTGCAGCCTGCAGAGATGACAGGTCACAATATGCAGAACTCTCTCAATCAAGACAGAGAATTGTGGTTTGGGATTTCTTTTCTGAGCCTTTATTAAACAGAGGCAGTGATGAGATTTTTTGGGAGCTCTGCTATAGTAATTCAATGGGTAGATAATGTTATTTTCTGCATTCATGGTTTAGAATAAAACAATGGCAACAACCAAATCTCTGGAGAATTAAAATGTTTTTACCTGTGATTCATTTTAGTAATCATGCTTACTTTTACCCCAGTGAGCTCAGTGTATTTCAGAATGCTCATTGTTGTGGTATAAACGCCCAGTTGTTCCTACTAATGGCTGTCACTGTCTATGGAGGAGGAGAGGAAAAACACAGCCCAGAAAACATTTTCAAGACAAATAACTGCCAGACCAGATGCATTTATACTTGGATAGATATGTATGTGTGTTGGTAAAAAAACCTGAGAAATAGATCTGAAATACCTTCTGCACCTTGTACTTGTTCCTTTTGGCAAGAAAAATGAAAATGTCTCCTTTCTTTTGTAAAATGCTTTTAATTTCTGTTTTCTACAGAGACAGCTGACAGTCCAAAAAGGTGAGTCCACTTGGTGGTGACTGGCTTCTGGAGAAATAAAAACCAAAACATCTGTAAATCACACTTATACAAAGACAGCATGGATTTATAAAATGAAGAAGGCCTGTCTGAGAAACTCCAACTAAAAATCTAAGCCTAAATAATTCTGCTTCACAGGGATCAGAATAACATAGTATAGTCCTGGCTTAAATGTAGGTCAGCTAGGTTTGTGTTCAGGTATTTATGGGTTTACAGGACAAAATAATACTATGGCTGTTTGCTTATCAAGTTGTTTTCCTCAGGACATAAAACAGAACATTTCCTTAAGTGCCACCAGAAACATTTTGGGGAAGAAAAGCAATGGATGACATAGCTGGAAAAACAGACTGTTTTGTAGTCGTGTTTTCTTAACAATGTGATCCTGCCAGAAACAGAATGCCCTATTTGACAGAGCCATCAAAAATTACAATACATTTCCTGTATTGTATGAGAGCTTTCTCTTATATTTTTAAAGCAAAGAATAGACACTCCACTACTGCAAAATGCAACATCCAAGCACAGCACTGGCACGCTCACACTGAAGCTCCATCACAGAAGTGATCAGCAGCCCAGTGCCTTACCTGTGTCAGCAGGATTTTGCCTGTGGCTGCAGAAGAGTCTCCTCACCTGGCTGGCAGAGGTACACAGTATCTACCGTGAGCTTATGGAAAAGATTTACAGAAGAAAAGCAGTAACAAAGCCCAACCAACAATGCCACACAGGTCACTGCAGATCCAGTCGATCTATAGTCACACATTATTTTATTCTGCTTTTACCTAAACATTTAACATGTCATTACTGGAGTGAAACTTGTAAGTTGTTTACAGCTTTTATGTTTCAATTTTTTTTTTCTTAGATTTTTTTCTTTTCTGTATAGGAGTGGCAGAATTCCAGAGGAGCATTAATCTGTACTTTTATGTACATCTTTTACCCAGAGGAGATTCCAGAGGAAACCACCAAATCCTGCAGAGGTACCATCACTGCTGTCTGTGTCTGGAGAGCGCTGTGGCTACAGCCGCAGAACAGAACAGTCGTTTGTGTGCCACCATCAGTGGAACAAGGGCTTTGCTCTCATGGAGCACAAGGCCTCAGGGATTGCAGGGCTGCTTCCTCCTCCACAGACACTGTGCTTGCAGCAGTCAGAAAAGCTCAGCATGGTTGTCTGTGAAGCACCAGGAAACACTCCTGCCTTACTCTGTGGTGCCTTACTGCTCCTCTGGCCGAGTGGCTACAGCAATTCCAATGGCTGGTAACATCCCACACTACACTGCAGAACTGTACTGTCAACAGTCAACCCTGGGCCAAAGGCAGCACCAAAAAACATGGACTAGAATTCCATAATGATCTAACTAGCTGCTTGCTGCCCTTTGCACTTTTGAAAATAACTTGTTGAATTTTAAAACATTTAAAAACACAGGACCTGAATGGCTGGTTAGAAACTGTGATCGATCTGTACAGGTTTCTATTCACTTTGATGAAATGGTAAGAGATGAGTTTACCACCTCAGGGGATTTACTGTAACGTTACTGCCAAGCAGCATGGCTACCTTGTCTATTTAAAAGCCTAAAAATGTGTATTTGGTATTTGTTGCCAAGTTCACAATTTACTTACTAGACTGTAACACAGTTGCAAGTTATTAAGGATTGAATCTCCGCATTTATTTGGTACAATACCATTCTAGCTCATGTTAGAGCAAAAAAAGGATAATTGGGTATGTGGATGCAAATTAGAGTTTAATATCCCATGCAGCTGTTTACATCTGCTTAATTAAGCAGCAGTGACTTCACATTAGCATTGCTATGAAACCATAAATACACACCAGAGATAAAGGTACAATCACGTTAACCACCTTCCTCATGTCAGATCAATGCAAGATGGGTAATTTCTGTTTCAGTTTTGTGTTTTAATGGTAAAGAAAAAGTCTTCACGTTTAAAGGGGATCTTCAAGTTCAATACATTTGGTTTTGGTACAAGTACCAGGATTTTATAAAAAGACTGTGCTCCTGTAGGCAGGCAGTTTAAGCAGTAACTGAGGAGCTCTAATGGAAACTCCTAACAAATATAATTGGAAGTCAGTGGGTAATTTTGCTTTTGGAGCCTTTCCAGGAGTATCGCAGTCCTTTTGTACAGTAATAGAAGGTAAGTAAATACCCATCTGGAAAAATGCAGGGCTGTTTTAACACTGATGAAGTTCTCACACTTGGACTATGTGGCATCAGCTCTTTGTTTCATGTATTTACCAGCAGTTCTGGCACAGGGCTGCTTGTTTTGCTCTTTGACTAAGGACCCCTGAAGTGTGACAGATGTAGCCAAGCTGGTATTTTGAGAGGTATGTACAATCAGAACGGGCCTTGGATTACACAACACGTCAGGAGAACACCAAAACTGCTCTTCGGTCAGGACTATCAGAACTAACTGTTAACCATCAGCATGAGAACACAGCCTCAGTTGGTGCCATTTTTAATGATTAGAAATAATACATTGTAAAACAAAAAGTGAAAAAAATTCCAGCGTGATACTCATAAACAAAGAACAAATAGAAAACAAAAAACTTTCAGTTTTGCCTGATTTATAGTATTTATCATACAACAGATCATTAGTCTGAGGTAATACCAGTATTAACTTTTTAGTCCTTCAAGGACTGCTCAAAAATTAATAACAATGATAGCAATGCATGTTATGTTAAAAGTGAGACTTGATTATTAAGTCAAGCAAACTCCTTACCCTTTTAGTTAGGGATCTGTGGCTGCAAGTATAAAACTGGAAATAAGTCTACACAGTAGGAAATACAGAACACCAGAGTCCTGTGTGGCCTGTCAGTACGTAGGAGTACAGCTGAGTATGTAAAAATCAGACATTTCAATACAGTAAAGACTTTGTTCCAGAATAGCCCTTCAGAAATTTAGAATACTGTTAGTTTGCATAAAATAGCCAAAAAAACCCAACTAATTCAGAAGTCCAAATTTGGCATGAGGTAAAACCATGTGCATTTATTTAATCTGCATTTTAGATTTAGTAAGCATAAAATAAGGTATGTTGACTGTAATGAATTCAGTCATACAAGTGCAAGTCTTCAGCTAGAACGTATTTTATGGCAGTTTATTTAAAAAATGTACCAGTAAATCATAAAAGAGGGATCATGTCCATTTAACGTTTATTGAAGTATACAGGAGGTTTTCTTTAGAATCAAATATGAGCATGAATATATGGCCAAACGTAAAATCTATCAAATTCAGTGAAAATTTTCTGACTTTAAATAGTAGCTGTAAGAATGACCAATATATATTCTTTGTTACAACCGCCCTCACTCTACAAGTAAAAAAAAAATAATAAACATTCAGTAAACATTCTTTCCTAAGGTAGTTTCCCTTATATATCAGTGATTTATCCATTTTTTGTATACATAACTTTTTAAACATACCAATCAGTGGTTCTCACAATTGAAAAATAAAAGCACAAAAAAGTTTACACTCTTGTACAGGTAAATAAAAGATCATTTTTAATTAAACTGTATATCCTTAAGGGCATAGTATAGTTTCAATTTCATTACCTATTACATAATTAACTTCTTACATACAAATATTGACATATTTGGCTTGTGCTTCAAAGCCGTTGTGTCTACAAAGTCCATGTCAATGCAACTCATGACTTGAAATCAGTGGGGACATCTTTACTGCTGCTGGGTTTAACCTGGTCGTGCAACATGGTCTCTTCTGAGCTTGTTGTGGCACTGCATTTTTCTGGGGAGTCGTCAGTGTCTGGATCCAACCCTTCAGGACAGGGAAGTTTCAGAAGTTCTTCCCGCAGCTGAGCTGTGTGACGCTGGATATACAAAAACAAGTCAGTGTGGAAGGCCACAGTTAAAACAGTATTTTTCACAAGGTTAGACACTATAAGGCAAAAAGAGGAGGTAGGTAGAAAAGGCTTAAATGTACGATTTCAATATCTGGATCAACTTTTCCCCTATATTTAAGGACTAGCACTTTTGTTTTAGTGACAGAGTAATTAGCAAGAGCTGCTAGGGACAAATTAAAGGCAGTCAACAGAACTACAGCCAACAAGTGCATCACTGTAAGTGCTACACTATTGGTCTTGCAGTTGAGTCATATCTGTGTTTGGGGGTCACAGCAGAAACTGGCTTGGACTTGGCAGGACACACAGTCAAACCAAATTTATAAAGAATTCATGATGACACCTGTCACAGAGACAGATATGCAGAGATTTGTACACTCATCACAGTAACTGCATTTTGAAGACCAGTCGCACTGAAAGAATGGAAGACTGGCAATAGAAAAAGAAGCCTTCAAAAATTTGGGGTTTGCCCCTAAACAAGGACAAGCGGAAATAAAACTTCAAATATTAATAACAATATAGACCTGTTCTCTATGTGGTCACAAAATACATAAATGGTAATGCTTGGCTAGGAAGATGGAAAATATTTATAATGGTTAGAACTTGATTAGTTAACACAGGCTAAAACTGATTGTAGCAGACCACAGTTTATTAACTGCTTGTCTACTCTAAGAGCTTATTTTCTGGCAAGGAATTTGTTGTAATACAACCTTATTAACCTCCATCCACCCTCAGAGTGAACAAAAAAAAGCTATTAATCACAGAATATTCTAAATTGGAAGAGACCCACAAGAATCATCAAGTCCAACTCTGAAGTGAATGGCCCATAGGAGATCAAACCCACAACCTTGGCATTATCAGCACCACGCTCCAACCAACTGAACTCATCTCGTGGTCACTGTGCCCTATACAGATATTCATAGAAAAAATAGGAAGGTGCTAAAGGAAAATTCAACTTGTAGTGAAAATACTGAGGAAGTGGAATGCACAGACATTTAATCTCCTGACAACTGGGAAACTTAGATTTGTTATACACGTCTCACCTTGAGAGCTGCTGCATGATGGGACATGGTCCTGCCTACCCGTTTGTCACTGCTGTACTGCTGTATGTCTGCTATCCACTCCTCACACTGAGCCATGATCTCCACTCTTTTCAAGTAGAAGTGTTTGTGGATGACCTGCAAGAAAAGGTTCCCAACGTAACATCAATGGAAGAGCCATATACTTCAACAATACCAAATCTGCAAGATCTCTCTGGGTCTAACTGAATATAAGGAAAAAAAAAAATCAGTATGAAGGTAATTAACAACTGGACCAGGTTGGAGATAAAAGTGGAATTTTTGTCCTCAGAGGTTTCCAAAATCCCAACTGGAAAAAGCTCTGAGGAACCTGCTGTGAATTCAGCTGATGCTGTTTTGGGGAGTTTGTTGGTCTTGATAGCTCTTCCAGTCTGTAGGAATCTGCTGTTTGTGTGCAGCCTGCCATTTCAGCAGGCACTTGTGTTAGCTGGGTGCAGGGAAAACCAGTGCCAGAAATACACTGAGCAAAAGCAAAAGGGAGAGCAGAGAGCTGCTCACATTCTGCAGCTCAGTGCTGGAGGTATTCTATGCGGGCACCAAGTTTGCACAGGAGCAGAGCTACGCAGACACAGTGCTGAGGCTTTCATTGCTTCTTTCCCTGCCCTGTTTTGCTGGGGAAGCACAGGTAGGCAGAGGCACCACATCCTGCCATCACTGACCATGGGCTGTCTGAACAGGAAACAAAAACTATTGGCAGTATGAGCACAGGAACATTACGCTTCTGCAGAGAGAAGGATCATAGCAGCTGCTTCAGAGGGGATGCAAACACTTTGCTCTAGGCAGAGGCAGAACATTTGGGGACATAGGAATTCTCAGGCCATGGTAGTTGAGCTGCCGAGTTTGGATGGGAGCCAGTATTTGATTGAAGAGTAATTTTGGTATTGAAGTACATATCTGAGTTTGAAAAATCCAACCAATCAACAGTTATACAAAGTTGTGAAACTACTTGGTGTTGGCTTTGTCTTAAAGAGTTTTCTAAAACTCTGAATGGTGAAAGAAACAATAAAACCAAAGAAATTATATTGAGCATTGAGAGTTCTTGGCCATATTGCAACATAATGGGAAAAATAATTTTTCCCTCTAGAGGTTAGAGAAAATAGCTATCTGTCTAAAGAGAAACTGCATATTGAAAGCATAATTGACTTAAATTCTGGATACACTCCTTAAATCCATAATGGAGCTTGGAAAAACTCCCAAAGACTGGCAGTTTAGATCTCCTGAGCCTACCCGTCATTTAAGACACTGAGGACAAGTCAGCTCAGATTTTTGAAGACAAGTGATCTCAGGATCTACATTCTTAGACCTCTAAGTCTTCAGCATGAGTTTGCATTTGTATTACTGAATTGATCATCAAACCTATTAAGGTTTCTAAGATAACCCTACAAAAAACTTAGAGGTCTGAACAAAAAGGGAATCTCCCAAAGAAGTGCTCAGATAATCCATGAGATGCATTTCTATTTGGATGGGGCCACAGATGGAATCTAGCATTGTTCCAAAGCTGCCTTTTTCACACCAGCAGTGTGAAAGCTGAGCTGCAGAGTAAGCACACGATTACTGAGACTCTTAAGGGGAAGTGCAGTAACAAACAAGCTGGGCTTCAGTTACCAAATGGTGTAATACTGCATATCCTTCACTTCTGCACATGTGAGAAGAAACATGGAGCATTGCTGTCAGGGAGCCCACTGCTTCCTTATATATTCAATCTTACTGTGATCTGAGAATGCCTTTTGCCAAAGTGAAACCATTACATTAGCTAGAAGAAAAAGACCTAGTAGCAGTTATTGGATTATGTGTCCAGATATTATCTTTATCACGGTCTTCTACTTATTGAGTAGAACATTTAAGAGGTAATTCGAACCACCACCAGGTTTTATTTCATTAATTCAACGCCCCTACATACACTGCACATCCTTTTTCACCTGCATGTGGATAAAAATATCTAACATTTGTAGTGCAGCTAAAGTGTCAATGTTTTCATATTCCAGAAGACACAGATTTTTGCATTCCAAAGGGTTTTGCATTCCAAAGGGTGTTTTTTACGACATCAAGGAAGGGATGGGAGAGCAACATCTCAGATGCCACACCCAGCACTGTACATAATCTTAAAATAATTAGGCTTTTGCAACATTTTATTATGCAGACAATTTAAAGCATAGGTGATACTGCCAGATGGTTTCATGCTTCAACACTGGCAACAGCTGTAGTACTTCAGAGCAAAATGTGTTTTTCTGGAAATATTTGCTGGTAATATTGTGAGATGACTCATGTTTGACCAAACATTTTGCACTAATATTCATACAGATTCTCCTAGTGTTTCTTCAGCTCTTTTTTCCTTGAACTCTTTGCTGTATATATTCAAGCCCCTGAGATCTAACTCATCTGCTTTGGGAAAGGAACTGTGAGAGAAGTCCCTAATGACTAAATTCTTCTATGATGCTACAGGTGAGCTTTGGTGTATTTTCAGGAATGTAAACAAATTAAGCAATTTGATTTATTCCAAGAATTTTTTTTAACAACAGCATGAATTCATGAAGGTTAGCATTGCTTTTAGCAAGACAGTGGTTTTCAAAGGCATAGGTTTCTAGTGCAGATGCTTAGTGGAATTCCTTTTCAGGTATTTTTCCAATTTGCATTATCTTTGTGTATCTGAAGTGTTTCTTAGTATTTGCTTCATATTCATGACCCTTGGGAAATGCTGCCTGTTATTTATGCAGAGTTTGGAGCATGGAGTGCCCCTTTTGCTGTTACAGGCCCTGTAAAAGCTCCTGCTCAGGGGTGAGCTGAGCTGATTGAACCATGTTTTATCCAACGGTGCACCAGCATCCCGTTCAGGTCAGTCCCACCTTGCCTGCATTCCTGTTTCCCAGAGAAGAATCTGTGAACTTTGGTGCATCCTTTTTCACTTTGGTCTCTTGAGTCAGTCGCTACAGTTTAAAACAGACATCTCATGCATGATCTTATCAAATATTTGCACTGTTCTTAATGCTCAAAAAAGAGAAATACTACCTTTCCCAGACCCTACCTCCTTAAAACACGGTGATGGATTTCTCATTTGTTCAAGCATTGCCCACTTGACTGTTGCCTGTCGGATATTTCCATCGTATTCTCTGGAGCTCTGGGTACCACTCGGAGTACCTCGCGATCGTTCGTAACCTGGTTCATTGAAGTATGGCTCTGCCACCAGTATTAGGGACTGCACAGACACTAACACCTGTTAAGAGAAGAAACCAAATATTAAAATCGTGCTACCAAAGTATACACAGCTCTTACAAATATACACAAACACAATCACCTTACAAGCAAAACCATTTCTCATGGCAAAGTACTTCCACTTGTGAAACAGGCTATGTGCAAGCAGGAAACATGCACGCTTTCAAACCTAAACTGCCACTACACACAAAAACCATCAAGTCCTGTGGCTGTGTATTAAGCCCAAACACTGAGAAAATGACAAATGTAACTTAAAACTCTGCAAAGCAAACATACAGATATAAGTAAAAGGAAGTATTTAAAGGAAGAGATGCCTGATTGCACCCTTTGTGAAAGAAAGTCTATTTGTCAAGTTCTCGGTCAACAATTTTGATTTTTTTCCCTGTGGCTGAGCTTACTAATTCTTCTAATTCTGAACTAGAGGGAAAAGAAACAAATTAGGTAAAATGCCATGTGAACCCCAAAAATTAATCCTGATCTACATTGTCTCCCATTTTTTCTTTCAAGTGAATGTTCTTAGCCCTTTAGTTTCAGATTTTACGAGCAATACTGTGTCATACGCCAAATAAAACAAAATCTCAGTATTTTTCTTAAGATAAGGGAAAATTTGTTTTCAATACTGTATGATGAACAAAGCACCAGCTTTCAGTAATTAGGAAATAACAATTTTCCTCCTTTCAATTTTACTATCCAGCATATTTACTATGTGTGAATAGATGCTTACATAAATTCAATTCAATTCATAAAGGCATTTAACAATATACTCAGCTATTCCTAATAAAACACAAAGAATTAAACAGATGCATAGGGCTCATAGGTATACAATAATAGATGCACTGCATATTCATGATCTGATGGCTTGCTAGTTTTTCCAGTACTAAAAAGTTTGTCCCTATCAACTTGGTTTTTTCTATTAAATGAAGGGCAAGTTTTTCTTATGTACTTAGGACCAAGTCCACCAGCAACAATTTTAGGGATTACAATTTTACAGTTCTGTGACACAAACTTCCAGAACTGTAAAGAATTCAACCAAGGTGATTTGAACACTTATATTTCCTCAATTAGTGAAAAGTTGATATGTTACTGACCTAGGAATGGCATTTCCAGCACTGGGCATACTTTGGTGCAGATACCCACATGTCAGGGCAGCTGTTTTTGGAATTCACTCTCCTCCCAGCCTAGCTTTAAAACATTCCCTAATATAGCAGCCTAATTTGTGAATTTGGATATGGAAGACAAGAGTCCTCCTTTTTCTTGGTGGATGCAAAATGTACAGCTCACATCATGTCAGCAGCAATCCAAACCCTGACTCTTTCACAGGCAGTGCCCTGGCATCCACAGCTGTGCTCTGTGCTCAAGTGTAGCATTCCCCTGGAATTTCTCCTGTAGCAAAGCCAGCACAGAAGCTGTTCCAGCTTCCCATCCTCTCCGTGATGGTTCCTTACTCCACAGACACAAAGCCAGATCAGTAACTGCTATCAAAGCAGCAGTCCAAGAGCCAGCTGAATGACACAGGTTACCCTCAGTCCCAGCAGCACCTCACAGGAACACACCCTCACTCCTGTAGGTGCCGTGACACTTTGCCCTGTGTAGTGGCTGTGCTCTCATTACAGCACAGACGGGCAGCCTAGGGCAGCCAAGTCTTTATCCTGATGGATTGGACACGTAGCTGTGCAGTGGGAGATGTGAACCAGCATCCCTGTTGGGCTGAGAAGGAAAATTAACCAAGTTTTCCTGTTTCTCAGGCCGTGTGCACCATCACAGTCTCCTGTACCTGCCCTGCACTCAACTAGAAGCAGTCATAATTATTTAGTGTTAAACCTTAAAAGGTAAGTAAATGCATTAAAACATACAGAATGTGCCTCACAAATCAGGTTTCATCAAGCAAATGGCCACACAGATACCAAAAAAGGCAGAATATTAATGCAAATGTGCCAAGTCATGGTAGAGTGACTTCAGGGCCAAGGCTTTGGGTATGAAAAGTGTTTTGGTGATCTCTGTCGCTTTTACATGTATCTGGAAGAAAAGGCTTTTGCTTTTTAAAAATTTTGTATTTTAGAGATCTACATTTTTTTTTAAGTAGCTATGGTAGACAAATTTGACACTGCAGCATTGTAGTGGGCCTGAGTAAGCAGTCGATAGTTTGAATTATAATTGTAATGAATGAGAAACTCTACACCGATCTTCCAGTTTCATTGGGTAATAAAAATTAATTTCTGAAGTATTTTGGGTGGTCTGACAATAGTTCAATCTCTTAGCCAGAAAAAACATGTAGTGCTTAATTCTTTCCAAGCAATTTGTTTAGCCCTGCAGCTGTTTTCCATTTAATAGCTGTAAAGTGGTTTTCTCTCAATATGGTGGGGATGGGACTTTTTCCAACAGTTTTCTTACTATTCTCAAAATGAAACACTGAAAAAAAGTTTTAAATTATGAACTTCTATGCTACATGTGATTTCTAACAATCAAATCTAACATTTTAATGTAAGAAAAAGGACTTTAGTGAAAACAAGACTTCCTAAATACTTGTACCTTTCTACACTGATTTTACAGTTGAAGTCTAAAATTGCAGTTCATCTCTTGATTAAGAATTCGGATCTTGGGAGACTTGCACTCTTGTTGGATAACTATCCCAACATGATCCTCTCTTCTGCTGATCTTGAACCTGGGTGTGAGATTTGCCCTTGATTGTTCTGCCTTTCAAAGGTGAGAGCTAATGGCTTTGCAGTGATATCAGCTCCTCAGGATTCATGGGGTTTGGTTCCACGAACAAGCAGCTTCAATACTGTTTCCTCTTCTGTGGGTAATTCCTCATTCTCACAGACCTCCCTAGTGAGGGCTCAGAGACAAGGGAAAGCAAGTCTTACCCCTAAGGGTAAGGCAGAGATGACCCCTACCTTTTCCATGCCCTTGTCAATAGGTTTCCTGCCCCAGTGAGCAGCTAGAAAGCCTAAGGAAAATGTGTTCTTTTGCTGCCAGCATACTTCTGAAAAGCTCTTTGTGTTTGTCTTTATAACCCTCAATATTTTCAGTGCCATCTGAGCTTTAGTTTCCCTAATTTTTCTCCTGAATGTTTGGTCAATGTCCTTTTATTTCACACAAGTAGCCCATCCCCTCCTTCCACTTCTTCTTGCTTCTTTTTGCAGCTGAGCTTAGGCAAGAGCTCTTTTACCCATGCTGGCCCTCTACCTCACTTGCCTGACTTCCACACACTGGAAGTGACCATTCTTGAACTTTTAGGATACTGATAAATCTGCTCTCCAAGGCCAAATCCTGAACAAGCTGAAATCTGATCTGCTGAAGGCAGTAATTCTATTATGCTGAAGCTGTGCAGTCTTCTAGGATTTGGAACAGAAATTGTACCTTGTGCTACATAATAATTACTCCAAGCTCGGAATAAATTCAGTAACTGCCATAGGAAAGAAGCCATTGCAGGCTTTACTTTTGCTTTATGTCTTTGCTTGTGAGGCAGTGCATGTCTGCGAAATAAAGCTGAAAATTATAAGGACTGTGTGCCCTAATAAATCCTGCTCCAATGTAACACTAATTGTTATTGAACACAGCATAGCTGCACTTCCATTCCCTTCATCTCTACTCAGCTCACCTGCAGGCTTAGGAGGAGGAAGGCTACAGTCTGCACTAGTGTACTTCACTTTCTCATCCCCCACTGTGTGGAGCCTCTTTTGTCTTCACCATACAAAGCTTGTGATAAATCCATGAGACGATGTCATCTCCCAGCCCCTTCTTTTTTCTTTTTGAAAATAAAATAAACTATTTGAAATCATCTGAGCAGAGCTGGTGCAGGAATGAGCTGCACACATGAATAGCTGCTCTTCAAGACCAGACCAACAGAAATACTCATTAGAAAGAGCATTTTGAAGAACCTGTCTCCTCAGCAGTGTTCCTTTCCTAGAGTTCCAAGGACATTTTCTGGACTTCTGTCTTATTTATGCTTATCTGAAGGAGATTATTCTGGTTTAAATGTCCTAGAAAAGGAATCCTTAGGACCAAGAGACAACTTACTACTCCTAAATGACATTGGAAGAGAAAGACGAAATTGCTCACCTGCAAAAAACTTGATGTTTGGGGATTCCATTTCTCTTCTGGCCTCCCATGCCATGTGTTAAGTATACTTAAGCACACCTGAAAAGGTGACATTATTAATACCACAGACAAATATTATGACAAAATTGTTCTGCTTGGACAGAACAGAATGTTGACATTACATTCATTTTTTGGACCAACTTTTTTACAACAGAATTCTCAAAGATAAATTTGTTACCTATCACAGAATCAATGAGGCTGGAGAAGACCTCAGAGATTGAGTCCAACCTGTGACTGAATACTGTGCCAACCAGACCATGGCACTGAGTGCCAGGTCCAGTCTTCCCTTTAGATACCTCCAGGGTCAGTGACTCCACCACCTCCCTGGGCAGCCCATTCCCATGGCTAATCACCCCTTCTGTGGACAAACTCCTCCTAATGTCCAACCTACAACTCCCCTGGAGCAGCTTAAGACCATGAGACCTCTTTGAAAGAAAACCAGACAAAAATAATGTAGATAAGTAAGAACAGCATGCTAATAAACAAACAAGACAAGGCAGATTACTTTTCCTCATGGGGAGTCTATGGATTCTAGTAGCTCCAAAAAAAAGAATTATGGATATTGTCTGATTCTCTATTTTCTGCTTTAAATGCCATTATAAAACGTGTAATTGTGTGTTTTAAAGACAGTCATTCTGCTTAAGCAAGTAAAAGGTGGTTTCTGTCACACAGACTATCAAGAAATTTGAATTATTCCTTAACTTTTGCGACTGGTCTGAACTTTAGGGAAGTTTATGGTTCTTGAAACTTATTGTGAAATGGAACAATCCAAGACAGGGAAAACAAAGAGACAAAACAAACAGAAGAAACTTAAGAGTCAAGTACTTTCCAAGACTTAAAACTAGACAAATATGGAGATATAGTCTTCACTAGGAATTATATTCTGTGTCCACATTAATAGAAAGCAAATGGAGAAAAAGACACAAGGCACTCAGCAAACCTTCAGCTGCAACTGAAGCATGATACAAAGCATGTTTTGTCCATGGAAAAGGTATTTCAGCTAGCCAAAGCTGATTTCTGACTGGTTCATTTAGTAAAAAATGTTGGAAAAGAACATTTTTCTCAGTCAAAAGTACTTCCTTTTTTGGTCCAAACCAGGTCATAAAGGCTGGATCTCGAAAAATCTGTTAGACTATTTAGAAAGGGGGTAATTCCCACTTGAAAGTGGCAAATCCCTCTTTATGTCAGTCTGAAGACTGGTGTTAACCAAAGAGCTTCCTTCTGTACATTGGGAGTGGCTGATGCATAATGTGATCACAAAAGGAAAATACTTCAATCTGTTTCACTTTCTTGTTACATCTAACACAGGATCCCAGCTGACTCACCTTGCCATCATTGTAGAGGTTTGGATTAAATCTCACACTGTGGCCTCCAGTTGTTTCCAGATTCACAAGTGGAGGGGAATTTGGATAATCTTGTGGGAAATACACATCAAATTCAAAGCAACCATTTGCGTATGGGGTGTCTGCAGGACCAGTAATGAGAACCTACCAGCGTTAAAAAGAGAAAAAAAACCCAACAAAACCATTTAAAATCCTCACCCTTGTATCTATCAAGCAGTTGAGATTTTGTAAGTGATACAAAGCATTTTATTTCCACCTGCTGTCATACACAGGCTGTCATTCTGTTCACTCTGACACTGTGGGTAAGCAAACTCTCATTTCTCCAGTTTACAAATGGAAACCAAGACAGAAGGAGCTGAAATTCTTTCCTATTGGATGCTGATAATAGATTGGTTTTTTCAAAATACAAGTCCAGAGGCACTCTGTGTACTTCCCCATACCTACTGCCTGCAACTTCAATGGTCACATGCAAAGACACGTTTGGACCATAATGGAGCAACAGCACTAAACTTTTCCCTTTGGAATAGCTGAAAAAGAATGAATCCTGTTCTGTGCAGACTCCTTGGCCAACAGAGCACTCCTGGGGCCGCCGGGCTCTCCCTGCCCCCACCAAATTGCTGAGAAATCAGACTCGGACTCAAATACTCCCACTTACATCAGTGCCTGGACAGCAATTAAAGCGGAGGCGAAACATTTCTGGTTTCCCCTAGGATTTCAGGCACTTTCCTGAGCCCTCCTAGGCCAAGCTGAGGAGAGAGCTGAAGGCAGCTTTGCTTCCTTACCTTCATGATGTCGAGCCGCTCCTCGTCGCAGCGCACGAAGACGCTGGACGAGGAGGAGAGGGGCAGAGAGGTGGAGAGGGTCACGGCCTCCTGAGCCAGGCGCCGCGCCCGCGCAGCGCTGTTGGCGTCGCTCGCGTTCTTCACCTGAGACATGTAGTGGTAATTCACTTTAAAAACCAGCTTGCCGTCATCATCTTCGGAAACCATCTCAAAGGTATCTGCAGGGGAATTCGAATGCATCAGGAAAGGAGGGAAGTTCAGAGTGGATTAGTCTTGGATAAGGATTATGAGCATTAAAATCAGGAACATTTAATTTGCGTCACAGTAAGGGAAAAAAATGTGTGTTTTGGGAGTTAACAGTGATCACAGAAACCAGAGTATTAACAGTGCTGGGCTGAAACAATTTCTGCAGCTAATTTACAAACTTTCATATGCAAATTGTCAAATATGCACCACTCCCAATTTGGGAAGCTACCAGCTTCCCAACCAGGAATACGATGATACTTACAAATACATCTAATGCTAATAATGGAATCTGTGTGAAGCCAAGTTCCAGAGGTATTTACTCGTGTGCTGGTGGCAATGTTATTGAAGAACCATGAAAAACTACAGTGGAGCTGGTTTTCTTTTATCACTTGCTACACAAAATCTGCAGTGCAGTTGCCAGAGCCAAAAGTTCCCACTTCCTACAAACCTTCCTAACTCCTACTCTTGGCATACATTCCACAAACATTTGTGAGGAAAACCTCTTACAAATATAACAGCAAAAAATGTGACTGTAAATGCTGTCACCGCAACTCAAAAAATACTGAGTGAACATGTTTTTGCAATAATTTTATCGCTCTTTTTTGGATAAGATACTATTAGTTCTTTAGGATTTTTTTTGGTGACACATTCCTTTTATGGCCAAAGTAAGGACCTATTCCCACCACATTTTCCAAATGCAATATATTGCACTTCATGGAAGCACACAACCAAATTTATTGCAGTTACATTTAAAAAACACATTTTGATTTGAATTATTTTCTATTTTAAAAATAACATCTATGAGTTTCATACACATACACACATATATATACATATAGCTCATGTATGAGCTTTAAAAAATCAAACATTTCAATGTAATTTGAGAACTGAAAGACTCACAAAAAACTGGAATTACTGTAATGAAAACATGAGCACCATCACATCACTGAATTAATCTGGTTCCTTTAATTACCCTAGTGCATGCTTAAAACGTTTCTTATCAGTTCAAAGAGGGCATGAGTTGGTAAGCTGAACACACAGATATACAATTTTCCTCATGTGAAAATTATCAGTGGTCACACATGCAAGAGAGGTGTTAACTTGTAAAAGAATAAAGGATTCTAAACAACAGAACACACATTTCTTCAGTGTCTGCTTTCAAAAACACACACATTCACACTTCTCAACCTACCAAACTGGAGCTTTTTCATGACAGCCACATACTTCTCTTCAAGGGATCGTAAAACAGACAAAGGCTTGGGCTTCACAGCAGCTTTTTTGGAGTATTCAGCCATCTTCTTTTCTGTTGTGTAAAAGGTGATGATTATTTATAGTTAACTATGTAATTCCAAAAAAAGCACAGCAAGTGTTGACATTTTATGCTTACATTTTTCTGCAGAGACATCTCAAAACTGGACATCACTTAGGATATACAAATCTCTTTTTCTCACTACTGTATATCATTATCTGAACAGCTTGGAGTAAATAAAGAAATAGAAATAATTCATGACTGCTGCTGCTTCTTTGAATATTCTTTTATTGTTTCTTTTAATGTATCTTTTTTTAATTTCAAACAGGAAGTATGACATGTGCTTGTGTGGATGCCTATTCCCACATGCATTCCCAGACTCTCCAAAATCAGGAGCTGATTATACATGCCTTTATAAAATGCACACCCCTGATTCAGCTACTTAATCTTTAGTTTTTACTACTAGACAACCAGATGGTCTTTTGAACATCTGCAAGTTCAACCCATGTTGTAGATTTTTGTTCTGCATTCATCTACTTAATAGTTAATCCAATTCATAAAATTTAGTTTTATCAGAAGAAGTTTTATTTCTAAAGGTCCTGTATGTTGTTTTCTGCCAAGAAAAATAATAATAAAAAAAGGTGTTACATAATTGTGCTGGAAGCTGTGAGGTGTACTCTAACTTACTTGAATTATTCCGTGTCCTGATCAAAACATTTAAAACTACCACAAGGTTCCAACCCCCTTTAAAAATGCAGCCAGCAGCTGGGGACAGGAGGGAAGAGTTTTGTCTTGCTTCTAAGCTGATTTGTAAGGTACCTGTAAATGGCTGCCTTACAGACAAACAACACCCAGTAGCCAACAGCACCCACAGAAGTGTTTGTGTTTCACCTTGGTTTGCCTGGCGCAGACTGGTGGTCGCAGCATAAACGATCTCTGCAGTCTTCTGGATGTCTGGCACCAGCAGGGTCAGTCCCTCTGGTTCTTGATCAGAAGTATCTGGTTTAACTCCTGCTTTAGCTTTGTCTTTTTTAGACCTGTACAAGGCAAAAAAATATGATGTAACATGAGGGAGTATCTTGCAACCAGACCTAGAGTATCCAGGGCATCTGTCAACAGGGAAAAATACTAGAGATAAAGGACTGAGACTAAACCAAGCCTTCTCAAATGGAATGTGTCTCTGCACCTTCAGGTTCGTCACTGAATGCAGCAACCAGCGGTTCCAGCACTGAACAGGTTCCCTTGGTTTGTCAAACAGAGGTACAGCTGGTACGAGCAGTGAAAATGTGAACACAAAGCCAGCGATTACTGTACAGCAGTTTCTGCTTCAACATTTCAGGCCTCCTGATTGTGACCCTGCAGGCTGACCTGACATCTGCACACCTTCACACAGGATCAGAAAACCTTACAAAATCAATCTAACAAATATCATGTTATGAATATGCACTTCATCCTTGCAGATCCTTGTGCAAAACTATGCCCTAAACAGGTGACAAAGTGCTGCTTCCTACTATGCACTACATTAGCAATTGCTGAGAATACACTAATGGTAAAATTCTAGGAAACCTCCAGTAAAAATTCACAGCATGGAGATGAACATCAACCCTGGCACCACAGGACCATGGGTCAAACATGAATGTTGTCTCTCTCTGCAGTTCTCTTCTGGGCTACAGAAATGTAGAGCTTTTAATTCTATAAAGAGTTTAATATAACCTAACTTTAAAAGCCTTAAAATATAAAAAGCATGTAGATTACACTGGATGTTTATAATCAAAGTATTGCAAATCAAAATGTCAATTTAAACACCTCAAATTTTTCTAATTATTTGGAAGTGCAGCGCACACCAGCACTGTTGTTTGATAGAAGCTAGTTGCATAGTATTCTAAGATATATTTAAATCTTTAGATTGTGACAATCCAGTCCTTACTAGCATAGATAGTCAACTGCTGAAATGAGGACAAGGGTATTTGATACCAGTGTAACCTAAATGTGTGCATTTAAAAGCTTCTATGTTTTAAGAGCTAGCATAAATTTACACGGTCATCCTGCAAATCTTGGGAGATTTTAATGCTAACAGCAACCAAATTATTTTACCGTTTATACACATTTCTCTTTCAACAGTGCTTGTTTGTTTCGAGACCCAAACAAGTTCAACAGCCAAGATGAAGTGGTTTTCTCTTTCTCACTAGCCAACCAAGAAACTATCTACATGAGTAAAAAGAGCAATTTAATGTTCTGATACAGCAAACATATTTTACCAACTATAACCTTTTTGTGTTTTAATCTAGACTGAGATAGTGCATAATGAATGACTCTCTAAACTATTCAGTAGAGGTGATTACTGTAGTACTGAATATGGTCTCTGAACTGTACCTAATCAAATGAGAATATCCCCAGAGAGCATTAATAACAAAATACATTACTGTAGCACGGTCCATTTTCCCTGTTCCAGATTTAATTCAAAAGGATGTTAGCCCATGGTTGACTTCAAGCTATTCTGAGCTTTCAGATCCTCAAAGTTAGGAGGAACCAGAGGCATTACAGCCAGCCCCAGGCTGCATTTGAGGAACGCTGTATGACAAAAAAGCAGCAGCTGCATCTCTCATTCATGCTTTCCAATCTTTCCAATCCTCAGTATTGCATTTTTCCTTCTGGAAAGCTAGGCCAATATGTTTTAAATAACCTACTAAGCACCTTTAGAAATACATATTCAAACCTACTAAACCTCAGTGATAACCTGTTTTAACATCATGCACATGCTAGCAGCTACCAGTCCCTAGAAAGGCACACAGATTTAGATCTGCCTGCTATTGATGCAGAAGCCTTAAGCTATTTGCTACAAAACCCCTGGAGAAATTCTGGCTGAAGTAAAATGTCAGTGGGCATTATGCAAGAGAAAGATGTGTGAAAAGCAATAAAAATGTGCTTGGTGAAGGTACCAAAGTAAAATTAATTCTTACAAACTCATTTTTAAAACAGCGTTCTTGTGGCTCTTTTGTCAGCCACTTGCTTTTACAATTTAGACAACTTGTTTGGTTTTCTTCCTTATACTTGGTCTTAGAATCAAAAAAATCAAGGTGTTGGCCTCATTAAGCAAAAGGCTTCACCACATGCTTAAAAACTCCTCCAGCCATGGTGAGTTACTGACAGCAACTACCTCAGCAGACAAGGAATATATATTAGTTGAAGCAGCAGGGAAAGGAGACATCTACTCAAATGGAAACTTTCAGTACCAATAATATAATTTCCTCTTGTTCTCCCTGTGGCCCACAGCAGTTACACTTCAGCACTTTTGAACTGCCAAAAGAGAATGTATTCTCCTAACATCTCCTGTGCCACCAGGGAAAGGAGATTCTCTCCACTGCAATCCTGAGCACAAGAGAAAACCCCTGCACTGCCTCTCCTCAGAACAGACTCTTGAAATCATGTGTTTGCAGAACAGCTCTACCCTGATAGGCAGGCCACACCTGAGGAAGAGTAGTTTAAGAAGTGAAATGCAGGAATAAATCTAACTCAGCCATACCTCTGCCCCATCCAAGTCTTGTTTTTTTGACCTTGATTCTGCCTAATCACAGATTTCAGTCAGTTTCTTAGGGAGGGTAAGATAGCTGGTACACAAATTCCCAAAATTAGACACACTGCCTTATCAACATTTAGCTTCCTCACAAGTTCTGCTTGTGAGGAACTAACTAATGGTTAGTTAACTAACTAATGGTTAGTTAGGCTAAAGGCGACCTTTTTCCCCACTTCTGGGGAACAAACCCACTGATATTGCCACAGCATGCAGGACTCCTATGAGTGATGACACTCATTTTTTCTTCCCTCATTTTGCCTTTATTTGATTCAAAAGAACACCAACTTAGTGCGATCCATCCTGCACAGTCTGTGAGATCACAGAATCACAGAATGGTTTGGCTTGAAGGGACCTTAAAGAGAATCTCATTCCAACTGCCCTGCCATGGCAGGGACACCTTAAACTGGGTCAGGTTGCTCAAAGCCCCATCCAGCCTGGCCTTGAAAACCCCCAGAGATGGGGCTTCCACAGACTCTCTGGGCAACGTGTTCCAGTGCCTCACCACCCTCAGAGCAAAGAATTTTTTCCTAATATCCAAACTAAACCTACTCTTTCACTTGAAGCCATTCTCCCATACCCTGTCATAGAATGCCCTCTGTAAAATGTCCTTCTCCAGCTCTCTTGTAGGCAATCTGCCTTGTTATTTTATTCTCTACTTTAGCATTATTCACAAATGTTTGGAGAAATTTAACAGTACTTTACAGTTTTTCAGTTTATTTACAATCAGCATGTGGAAAATCAGGTAATTCCCTAGACTCTCAATGGGAAAATCTGTGAAAGGTTCCCCAGCCATATGTACTCTCACACTGATGGTAATTTTTAAAGCTCACAGACTTCTGCGATCTGAGATAGAACTGAACACCACTGCAGACAAACTATTACACTTCCTTTCATATTTTTTACATTAGAAGACCACAGCAGCCCTTTCTGAAAAGACATCCTTAAAACATGTTTATTATGGCTTTTAAATAATGCAATTTAAAAAGAACAGGTGCACTTTAAGATAAAAATCTTGTACAGAACAGCTCTGGAACTGAAGATGGAGGTGTGAATCTGGTCTCTGTACCCATCTCCCTCATGTAACAAAAGATCCTGGTCTGGAAAAACTAAAAGCCCATTTTGTTCCCTAAACTGTATGCTTACAAAAGGGCTGAGACAAAGATGTAATTCAAAGCCCATGAAAATGTTCAAAGGGTTGCACATGTCACCATGCACTCAAAGCAAATGAAGGTCAGAGTCACTGTGAGGGTCCCAGTCCCTCAGAAAGGTCAGCAGGCCCCCATGAGCCTGCTGCAGCCTTGTGGCTGCTCTGTGGACCCTACAAAATAACTCCTTAGTCAGATTCAGTCTTGGAGTCCTCCAAGGTGAAAATCACAGCTTTACTGAGAAATCACAGCTTTACTGAGGATGATAGTCCATAAACTATTTCTCAGTGTGACCTGAAACACATGGCATTGCTTTGTGCATACACGAGAAAAGCAACCCGATGACTCCTCTGCCCTTTGAGAGCACATGCAGCATGGGCACACTGTTAGCTGAGAAAACACCATTGTCCCTTCCTGCTGCCCTCTCCACTGCTGCAGTCTTCCCTGGATTCATTCTCTCTCCAAGCTGTGTGATCCAGAGGCACCAGTGGGGCCCCAGCTTAAGAGAAGCAGCTGCTGGGAACTTTAGGGTCTCTCGATACTCTAGGAAGGAGGAGATGAAATACCAGAAGTGAAGACATAAAGCCAGTCAGATGCTTCAGCTCCTTCCTTGCACTCGATCAGCCTGCACAGGTATCTGTGTATGCAGATAGCTAACAGCTTAACAAACTCCTGAGCTTTAATGCAGGCAAAACCTTTATCTAAATGTTATGATTTCCAGAGTGAGGAGAAGCCAAATATTTAATTTAGACACAGAAACTTCCCCATACAGTTTTTCAGCCACTGAAGAAAAAGCAGAGAAAATGTCAACCCATATTTAAAGGGATGACAGTCACTAATATATTTGCTAGAAGAGACAGCAGTGTACATGCTAATAATTTAAGCCATTAATTTAGCTTGTGCTAGAAGATGACAGCCTTCTCTTTATGCTGTGCTAAATGAATAATGAATTATACACTCCCAAGGCAACTTTAATTTTCAAAGTCAATACTAATACTTACTCACTCGTGCCTGGTACTTGGAGGTAAATGTGATGATACAGAATGATACCCTTATCAAAGCATTCAGAGAGTGCAGCCAATGAACCATTCAGCACCCTGGGTTTGCAACCACAGCCCTCATGGTCTCCACATTTGTTCCTTCCAGTAATTCACACTTTCTTAAATGATTCTCCTGAAATCAGGCAAAACCAGCAAGGGACTGTGACTTTGCAAAGCTTGTAACTGGTGCAAGCTTGTAACCTCCCAGACAGCTCCACTTATCCCACCGTGGGGCTTGAAGCACTATTTACAGAAATTAGGTGGATTCCAAACCAGAGGCTGCAAGGACTGCTCCCTGCAGACAACCATCAACTCAAAATATGAGCTTCAGCATGCAGCAGAAGGAATTGAATTATTTTTTTTTAAGAAAAATAAATTGAAACAAGTCAGGCCTCAATTCTTGGGGCCTAGTTCTAAAGAAAGTATTTTTTGTTTGCAAAATGCACTCTTTCACACAGAAGTTCTCCAAAACAGCAGTGAAGACGATGAAAAGCCATAGCAGAGAAAATGCCTCAACCCCACCTGGTTGTATTCCAGCATCCTCATGAAGCATAGTTAGGAATTCCAGAGCTAAGCTTGCTAGACAACACATCACATGAATGAGCCACCACCTCATTTTGCCAGAATAACCACTTGCCATGAAGCTCAGCCAGCAGACATTGGTTCCATTGAGCCTGCTTTGCCACACATCAGCAGCTCTCTGCAGCAAAGGGCTCAGCCATCAGAGCAGGCTCACGTCTCAAACCCAGCCCTCGTGGCAACTCATTACACCAGCCTGACTGCTCTCCCATCACTGATGGCTTTGACTCCTGGCATTCAAACAGTCAGGAGAAATCATACTGAAATGTCTTCTCCATTATCCAGAAATGTCCCTATTTTCTAACAGAATACTGTGGCTTTTGAGAGTAAAGGAAAATTCAATGCTAACTTAAGTCCAAAACCAAAACTGTTTCCCTTCAATTCTGGATCAAAGTGGACACTCCCAGTCCAACATGGAGACAACATCTGGCAGACATGCAAGTCTGCTGTTCAGAGGATGTGATGTTTTGCCTTTGAAACTAGAATCCACAATTTTGGGTTGTAGTTCTGCCAATTTGACCTAAAGCAACAGCAGATTGTCCCATTTAAGAAATTCATGCCAATACTTGCCTATATTTCTGGCACACCTTCAACTAAAATGCTGAGAATTCAAACCTTCCACCTCAGTGACTCCAGGCTGTCCAGGCTGTCCATGTTTTCATCCTTATCTATACACTGCTTCAAAGACAAAGAGCAATGTGCTTAAACCACCCAGTGAAAGACAAGCTTTCCTCCTGGGCTGGTATAACAAAGTAATACAAGAAAATTGTACAGATAATGCACAAAGAACCAACCACAAAATTCTTATCAAATCCATCTAATATTAAAATAATTGTGACTCTAGAACTCTTCTTTCCTTCCAGATCCTAAGCTGGCACTGAACACTCAAAACGTATTTACAAAACTGAAAAGAGCTTATGAAGAGTAGTCACACCCCTTTCTGACAAAGAAACTTTTTAGGTTTCAGCCTGGGAAAGTGACATGAGAATATATAGGTTTCCATGGCCATTAAATCCAAGGCTAACAGATGACCAGATTAGCAAAGAAAAACCAGTCAGCAATTCTGGTGGAGAATTACATACACGGGTATTGGAAATGGATTACAGAGAAGCCAAATATCTTTCCTATTTTAAGATTACATATACTATGAAATAGATATAGATAATATTGCCAGCAAGCACAAGCTGACTTTTTTAGGTGGGTATCCAACATAAAGAACTGGTTTTGGTCTTTCCCAGTTCTGTTTCTTTTGCACTACACTAGGAAAAAAAACCCAAAACCTCCCACTGCAGGTAGCTTACATGCTTGATAAGCAAGTATTTTTGCAATCTCAGTCAAGAAGGATTGGAGAAATTGCTGGGTAAAGTCCAGTTCACCAGGAGCTACTAGAAAGAGTACCCAATAATGAGATTCCTTCTCAAAAGGTCTCTTGGGTAATGGTTGGTAAATATCCCAAGTTAATAGTGGGAGAAAGAACATTCTCCACACACCTTTTCCTGACATTCTATTTACCTTCTTCCAATGACGTTTCAGCATATGCTTAGGGACAGCACTAAATTTTGCAGAGAAGGACAGGTTATTCTATCTTAAGAGGCTGCCTCTAAATTGGAAGCAAGTAAACAGAATCAAGAAACTAATTACTGGAAATAGAAAATTATTAAAATAAGGAAATGAAAATTTGTATTGCAACATTGATAGCTACCAGTGAAATGGTAGGAGTATGCAAATCTATCAGCTTATGTCTGTCATATCAAAACCTGTATTGTCTGTAAATAGTACAGTAAACCAGACAGATACCTACAAATACAAACGTAGATCAAATAAATAGATGGCATAGTTTCACCCTGGATGGCAGCATCCATTCAGAAAAATATACAGAACTCAATCTTCTTTCACATCTACATTCATAGTAAGTAAAAGCACATGTCCTGTTCCAGCTAGCACAGGGTGAATTTGTGCAGCATCCCAGAGAGGACCCAGAGGGTATTCTATACCACCTCAGAGCATTGCTGGGGCAGGGAAAAGGGACTCTCCTCTGGGAAGAAGGCGTTCCTTCTGGTCAAGTAAGCATGGTGGAGGGAGCAGCTGGATCAATGCCTGCTCTGAGCTGGAGGGAGGGGTCAGGGGGGTGTAGCTGCAGTTGGGTTGAGCTCTGTGGTGAGCATTTCTGCATGTGAATCACTCTCTCTCCTGTACACTTCTGTTAATAATACTGCTGCTGTTTGTTTTCTTATCTCATTGCTGCTTCCAGTAAATTGCTCTTATCTCAACCGTGATTTTTACCTTTTGTGCCTCCAGTTCTCCTCTCTGGCCTGTCACAGGGGGAGGGGAAAGTAGGAGCCAGCAAGGGGCAGCGTGGTTTGGAGCATCTCAGTGTGAGAGCTAAACTGGGCAGTGCCATTCCCAAAGCACAACCACAAATACAGTTCAAACGAAGGACAGGCTGATGCAAGTGCTTACCTCAGTCGGTTGGTATAGGTATCTACACAGGTCTTCATTTTAGCCAACAGGGTCCCAACAGAAGCTTGTGACTCCAACTGCTCCTCCTCCTCTTCGCTGCTTTCTCCTGACAGAGGAAGGAGTAAGGGCACCATGGATGTGCAGGAGGCAATAGCTCGGAGCAATTCCAGCAGAGCTCGGTACAGGGGAACGTGTCGAGCCATGTCCAGCACTACGAGAGACAGCAGAGCACAGAAATTACTGACACTGGAGACTCTTCCACTCCTAGTATGGGTGTTTCAAATAGAAAACTAGATTTTAGTAATCCTTAAAATACTAATGAAATGTAATGATAAAATGCAGTATTTTGTAATTGCTATTTTTAATTTGTGTTGTAATGGACCTGGACAGAAAGAAATTTACAAGATCCCTGGAAAACAAAGGTTAACAAAAGACACAAGAGGATAGAAGTGATAACAAGAGATGGAACAGGACTACCACATGCTATACTCATCTCTAGTACCTTAAAATACAGTCCTGGCTCAAATTGTATGCTGACAGTAAGTGTAAACAAAAACCTATGGAGGCAAAATTCTAACCTATGGCGTAGCAGAGTAGCATTCTCTGCATTATTGCAAAGATATTTATGGTTCTTAAATGAATGAAGTTATCTACTCAGTAGAAGTCCAGTTTTGCTTCTTTTCACAACGAAAGGATGGTTTAAAAAAACTATTATGTATCCTTCAGAGCAAGCAAATTTTATCTACATCTATTTGAAACATAAAACAGTAAAGATGAGTAAGAACATATACCAGGAAGGCAAACCTCACTGTCTTAGTGCTTGTTGGTGTGATACAAATGTGTTACAGAAGTAACTGTGGGTAGAATACAGATATCAGCTCCTCTGATTAGGAAAGACAGGCAGAGAGACCCAATTCTAATGGATTCTCTAGCACCACATTGTTTATTTTTCTTCTCCACTTCTTTGGGCAAATATGTAATGGATGTCATTTCGACTGACTTTGTATCATTAATAGAAATCCTGAAAATGTAGCAATGGGCAGATACTTTAACACAGCTGCTTCCTCTGCCCCTAGGACATGCTATTTTTAACCTAACTGCAGAAAATATTTGCTCTAGTTTAAAGTATTCACAAATGACTGAGTTTATGATAAAATAAATTTATTCTTTTTCCAGCAAAAAACCCCAGACAACAAAAAGCCCCTGACAGCTTGCATTAGGAGGGAACAAAGCACAGAAGAACTCTTTAATGTTTCATTTAGCACATCTCATCCTCCAAGCTAAAGCAGATAACAGACTTTCAACTCCTGTCACCAAACCCTTAGCTCTAAATACAGCACGATGGGGCAGTATAAATAGCCAAACTAAATTCTACAAGCCAGTTTATGCAGGTTTAAGGCTGTATTTATCTGTGCCAGCAGTTCTTTGATCAATAGCTTGCTATTTGTCTTTTGAATTTATAACAATGGCACAAACTCTTAACTGGGTGAAGTGCTATTGAACAGGAAGAAAATTTACCAAAATAAAATATTAATCTGCCAGGCCTGGTATCATGGGTCTAAAAATAACCCATGTCAAAATACTCCATATATCTAAAGCAAACTGAATTTAAACACTGGCATTAAGAAAATCAGTTTCAATTATCTGCTGATTCTTACCTATATATATATGCCTCAATTTCTTTTATGTTCAGTCTCTAGTGAAGAATGGTTGCCCGCAAAAAAATCCCCACAATATGTAAAAATAAACACATCTAGATCTGATGATGTGTGGATTTAAACATACAGACAAACAAAAAAACCACAAAAAAAATAGTAAAAGGAGGGTGGTGAAAAAAGGGCAAGCATAAAACATACCCTACCACAGCGTAGCCCTGGCCAGAAACCACCTCCCACCTGTAGTGCTAAAGACCAAATGGCTCCTCAATTTAATCAATAGCTGTTTATTATGAGGATAGTGAGTGAGGGAGAGATATGACCTCTTAGATAACCACAGCATTTCACTCTGGAAAGCTTTTATTTATTTATTTTAACCATAAAATTTTCATGAGACCAGAATACGTGATTTCAAATCCTTCAATGCTGGCTTGCCCTCTCCTTTGCTAAATGGATAGTTAAGTTCAAAATTACCATCATGAAGGGAACTGAACCGACATAACTTTGAAGTGGGAATGTTTTCCAGAGAGATGGGAGAGATTTCTGCTTTTAGCCCATCCAACTCCCTTGCACTGCTTTGCAATATAGTTCCCATGTGAAACAAATGAAATGCATTCGCTTGGCTTCAATTTAAACAACCTTTTAGGGAACAACTACTAATTTCTTTTACCTTAATGCCAGATTCTGTGAAACTCCATTTTTGGTATCATTATGTGTTTTATGCTGTTTTTCTCCTTTATTATACTTACTAAGAATTGTGACTCATGCAAGTGTATTTTTCTGTCCAAAACGCTTGAACCCCCTTCCATCCCCAATCTAAATCCTCAAAATGTTCATCAAGACTGGATACCTAGATAAATATCAGAAACACTGGCTGGAAAGAACCCAACATTGGCAAATTACCCTTTATTATCTTTATCTGGCAGTTCACCTACTCCTTGTGCCTACTTTGCTTTCAGTTGAAAGAATGCCAAGCTGATTACAGTGTATGCATCCTGCAGATACAGCTCTGCTTTCTCAAAGAGGTGAAGAAGAACTTAAGCAGTTTGTTGAGCTCTATGTAATTTTTAAGACACTATGTTTATGCCACTAGGACAACAGATACTCCTTTGTAAAATACACCTCTGGCCCAGATCTACTCTTTGCTAACCTGTCCACCTCTTCCTGGTGTGACCAGCTGCAACTACAGATGTCCCAACAGCAATTCTCTGGACTGAGAGAGGCTTAACAAATCCAGCAGCATTCCAAGTAGAACTTCAGTGTTCAGGCTGAGCCACTCACACTCCATTATGATTCTCACTGCTATGAGTGTTTGCAGCACATTTAGTTGGGATTTCTGAAATAGGTCTTTCCTTCAGATATCATTATGTATTTCAGAAATATAAATGACACAGGTTTATAGTAAAAAAACTATTTTGATCCTAGAACAAAGTTCTTTAAGAGAATTGAACTACTACAAACATGAATTAAAATATAAAATACAAAACTGCAAATTAAAAAAGCCTATCTCCATCAAATAGATGCAATGGAACTTTTGGACTACTGTCCTCACATATAGGTATCTGGCCAACTAAGATGCAAACAATTTGGATTTCAAGCAAATATAAACTTCAGTCAAGAACAAGTTAAAAGTAAACCACTGTATTCTTCAAAGCATGCTCTCCCTTGGGAACATAGCCAACTTTTTTTTGTCTGACTCAATTGAGCAATGAAGGTGTATCATAACACTACCTGAATTAAATATGATAGTTTCTCTTATAGGAAAAAAATTCCAACACACCATGAAACAGAAACAAATACTTTTGCTTATACCAGACCTATAATTTGAATACTATTAGGACATATTTACTATGTCAGAATCTTTTTATATGGGTACTTTGGTTGTGTAAGAAGGCACCAACAGCCTTTGATTTATACAGGCACGCATGTAAGCACACCAAAGTGCAAACACACAGCATTCCTAAGAAAATGAAAATGGGAGATTAAAATTCTCGGCTTTGTAAAAATGACAGATGGATCTATCATGCAGGTGTCTCTGTTATCCCAAGGACAAAACTGTTACGAGATGCTGACAGGTACCTTTACCCAGAGCTCAGTTTGGGGCGCTCAGTCTCCCGCACTGAGTGCACTCAGACTGTCCTGGCTGTCAGGCTCCCACCAGCAGTGGCATCTCTCACAGCTGTCCATTTTTGAGCTGTTGGTGCTCCCTGATTCTGTGGGTCAGTGAAGTGCTGAGGCATGTTCAGCTCCCAGCACCACAGACCTGTTCAGAAGTTCCCCCTTGCTGACTGTCAAACAGAACTGCTGCCCCAGAGAGCCCACCTGAACTTTCCCCGGGTTCCTGAGCACTTCTTCAAATCATTACTATATGACACATACCTACACCAGAAGAAAAGATTAAATTATTTCATTTCTAGGCTCAAGGCAGGGATTTGCACTCAGGTTTTATCCTGCTTCCTTGTCTGTCTTAACCAGGGCTGCCAGGATCGATCTGCCTGGTGACAACAGTGCTGTTTCAGAGAAGGCTCCAAAACCAGAGCTGGGAACTGGCTTCTGCACCACCTGACCCACAGCCTGCCATGTGATTCTCAGCTTGCACTGAGTAAATACACACCAAGATCTCCCCTTTTGGCTACACCAGCTCTTAACCAGTTCAACCAGCAGAGCACAAAGCAGAGCACAGCTAAAACCTGCAGCTGAACCGGGAGTGCGAGCAGGCGGCTGCAGGACCCCACCACGGCTCCTCGCTGGGGCCTGGAGCCAGCTGGGACAGCCCGGGGTGACAGAGCAGTGCAGGAGGTGACAGAAAACTGCAGGGAACAGCACCAGGGGGGGCTGGCCAGAGGATGACAGCAGTGCTCTTAAAGGCTGGAATATCAGTGGGTACCACACACAACTGTTTACAGTAGCATTTTTAGCACCACCTTTGTTTTATTAATTAAGCAATTACAAGTGGACATATTCAAAAAACAGATCAATGTCTTACTGTCCCTGATAATTAGCAAGGAGGTTCAGGGGTGACAGGTATATTTACTCACAGTTCACACCCAAAACGTACCTCAGGTCTAAATTTATTCTGTTGCACTTAAGAAAAGCAGAAATCTCAGCAAGGTCACTGCCATTTGCTAAGATAGGTAGGGATGACAAACATTTGGAAAATATCTCATGGTTTAGGGGAATAAGGTCTCAACCTACTTTTCCCACTCCTTTTGGTAATAAAGGTCAAGTTTTACCAGAATCACTACAATTCAGCTAGTCTCTTGCCACAATATTTCCAGCTTAGAAAGATGCTGAATGAAGGCTAAATAGGTAAAAAAACAGAGATGTCATTAAACCACATCTCCCTAATATGCTAACAACCATCAGTCTGATTTGGGTGGAAGGAAAAGGAGTATGACTGAAGTTGTGTTAAGAAGTCTTGAGTTCCACGAACTGCTGAGCATTCTGCCTTTTGAAAACTGCAGTCTTTCACATGCCTAAATCCCATGTCATGGAATATTAAGGCATTTTTGAGAATTTTTAACCTATGCCCACTTATTCCTGGGAAGCAATTGATTAACATTTAAAGATCATGTGTGATTTCAGAACATTTCAATTGCTTTCCACAAATCTATTTGTTCATAACTAACACAGATCTATTTCTTTCAAATATCTAAGACTAACCACATGCAATTACAACCCTAATGTAAAGAAAAAGCATAGGAGGGCAGGTAGTTTCACAGGATCAAGGTATCACCTTAAATTGCATATATATCTGTAGCAAGATAATGACCCAACTGAGTCTAATAATCCTTTGCCTTCTTTTACAAGTAGACAGTATTCAAACAAAGTATAGCCAGGCCTAATGGCCCATTAAATAGACAGTACTGAACAGCAATAAATTTTTTTGCAATTGATTTAACATCCTCAGTTCAACTTAACTGGCTATGAATGAGATTATTTCCATTGCAAAGCATATTTAAAACATCACAAAGAATATGCACATTTACTCTAAAATGAAGAAAACTATTAATATAGCATATCCATTATATAAAAAAATCTTCACGCTTTGCAGCAAATTTAAGAGACAAATACAGAAGAATAATTCATAAGAAAATGATGAAAATTTCTGATTTACTTGCATCTAATGTCAAGGCCTTCCTGATTCTCACTGTGACTGTATTAGGAATTCCTACCCCAAAGGAGCCTATAAACTTCAAAAATGTGAAAAAAAACCAAACCTTAAACAGCCACTTGAGGAAAAACAAAAAGTCAACATCTTTACCAGTTTTACAGCTATGACACTGCCAGATGCAGACCCTCCTTGCTCCTGTGCTCTGAGAAAAGCTGTCTATACGTGCTCTCAATCTATCTCCTGTACGTGACTTCTCATCTTCTGCACTCATTATTTAAGCCCTCAGTGAATTTCAGTTGTTTTAGAGGCCCACAGAAGTATTTTCCTTCTGTAGAATCTCGTTTTACCACGGACCAATACACATGACTGATGTTCTGCCTTTGCTGAAGGAAAGAAGGTTGTGCTGGCAGCCACAGAAGAAGGCACCACTGGAAACTCTTCCAAAACTACAGTCCTTTTATTTTTTTTCTCAAAGAGATCTACCACTGCAAATATGAGAGAGATGATCATGAATGATCAATCAAAAGGAAGTAGCTGAGAAGAAAAACGTATTCGGGAGAGAACCTTAAGGAAACCTCAGAAATATAAGGGAGGCCTCCTTCTTGCAGGGGGTAAAGTTTCCAGTGACCCAAGAGTTGTCTCCAAATCTTATTTCTTATTTTGTTTTGGCTCTATTTCAGTAAGACATTTTATCTTCCTGAGAAGATGAATGATTGTGTTTTGTTCAATATACATCCTGAAGTAGCCATCTAATCCTGCCTCAGTTTTAAGCAATGTGAAAGACAACCACCAGTGATGTGGAGTAACTATATTATAAAACTATTCTATTCATATCATGCACAAATGCTCAAAATGTTAAACAGTGTATCCAAGCCTCCCTTGCAAAAATCCCAAGAAAATACCTATGTATTCTGAGTGACCTATTTTTTCTTTCATAGTAATAAATTTTAAAAGACATGGGATTATCATCTTAAGAAGCTAGAAGTAAAATAAGACTTTGTCATTATCCTGCTACTTACTGAAGTTTAAGACCAATGTTAAGACCACGACTGCAGTGCCACATTCACCTGGCACTACATTTTTCTTTGTCATTTCATGCTTTTTAACCTCCAAATAAATTAAAAGACCCTAAAGCTCTGCCAATTTTACACCATTTCTAAAACATGCTTAGTAATTAGTGAGGACATTTTTTTTGATGCCTCAGTATGTTATTCGCAAACCTCAAACCCATGGCCATGATCAAATCAAAGATTTCAGGATCTCATTATCACCTTAAAGACTCTCAGCTGCTGTGAACACCACTGTTCAAAAAAAAACCCCAAAACCAAAGGAAAACCGAATTTTGTATTTTTAATTAAAACCTTCAGAAGATAGAATCTTGTGGCCACATATATGGCCAGGCATGAGTGGGGCACTCTGTCTTTCCAACAGGCCACACACCCTTTTGCTAAATATTTTAGAACTGAAGCCGTTCTCCAGCCCCCCTTCACTGCATCTTTGCAAACATATGATCTATGAATGCAGTCCCTGCTGCAGGCAATAGTGTCGGTTCCAAATACGTCATGCTCTGCTGCCTCTTGATTTTCTGTTTCACAATCAACCCAGGGCAAGCCTCTTTTATAATAGGCCTAATTAACACTCTGTGTTCTGCTCTGCTTTGATAGAAAAAGAGATCGCCCACAGAGTAGTTCAAAATCAGCTCTCTAAGAAAACATTAGCCTTTGGGTAAAAATAAAACAAAAGCTTTCCAAATATTGTCATCTTGTAGTAATATAATTAGCTGGACTTTTTCTTCACTTATTTTAAAATAGGAATAACACCAGCATTGTCACAGGACTGTTTTCAGAATTAGGAAAAATGACATCCCTTGAAAAGTGAAGCAGGAGAAAGGGGTTAAGCACCCTTACAGGCCATGAGCCACAAAGCCCATGTCAGAGCAGTAAAACAAGACAAGAAGGGTGGGCCTCTGAATTTAATGGGTACAGTGTCATGCTCCACATTGTTACTATTATTGCTCAGCTACAACCTGCAAATTTTGTTCTTCTGATGTCAGCAACTGAGCCCATTTGTAATCAAAAAATATCAAGTCAAACGTTACAAAAGCTGAAGCTAAATTAGAAATGAATTGAGGCTGCACTCAATCATTAACATCAGTTCAACACCATGTGCCTTTCCCCCTTTCATCAAAGAGATGGGACAGACCTGGAAAAGAGAGAGAAGGTGACTAAACAACGCAAGGTACAGCATGAGCTGTTGCACTATCTAAAATGAAATAAAGATATTGCAGCCTCAGTGACTAATGAAGGGTAGCATAAAGACATTGCTTTTAAATTATGAGTGGTAAAAAAGTGAGTAGAATTGGACTGATCAATACATTCAAAGGAATGGCACACCATTAGAAGAAATAGTGCCATTTGTACAAGAACATACACTACACAATACATCACTTTTAAGGTTTGGAAAAGCTTAGCACTAAATGTCAGGGTAGTAACTATTATCACAGGTTCAAAAGTAATTGAGTAAATTGATGTAAGAACAGGCCATCAAGGGCTAATAAATGAGGGGACACCACCCTTGGCAGCAAACTAGCAATACCAATGCAGCATCTGCATGTCAGCCCCATCTCTATATTCTCTCTGTTATTGTCCACTACTGGTGATAAAAGTGGCAGCCTAACAACCTTGGTCTGTCTTGGCATTGTATTACTGTGTGTTCTAGGAAACTCGGAAAGAAAAAGTGTAACTGCAACAGGAAAGGAAAACTGCTCAATTAGACAGGCAAAATGCACTGCTCAGGGAAGTCGCTCAGTCATCCGGAGTGCAGTAATGAGGCTCCAAACTACTGCCCTTAACCATTTCTGGTTTGCTTATTTTTTTAAAGAACATTTAATATTGGTGGAATTGAGTATTTTCAGAAAAGCTCTGTTTACAAGTCAAGACAAACAACACTTTTGACACGTGTCCATGAAGCCAGAAAAAACCTTTTGCCAGAAAAAGTGCAAGGCATTATTTCATTAGGCCAATGTGTACAGTTGAATAAACAAGACACAATTTCCTGCATTTGAAAGGATGGGAAAAAGAAACTGAAACAGTACAAAGACATGAAAACCAAAGTAAGCTTTTAAAGCATAAGTGACTACTAAAGCCATGCATGATTCCCAGTTTTGGAGATAGTACTGTTTAATGCCACACTCTAGTCTCTCATAATGGGATTAAACAGAACTCCAAACAAACCTGATAAGGTGGTCAGGTAATGGAGAGATTCTTCGTTGAGGCTACAGAGCAATCTTATCTGGGGCTTAGGAATACATCATCAAGCAGAAATAATTAATGAAATCTAAAAATGCAAAATTGTGTATTCATTGGTTTTGTTGGATTTTAAAAATGGCCCAGCAGGCATCAGTGTAGAAAGGCTGTGAGCAAAGTAGTGAAGAGTAATCCTCTATACACATACTGCCATGAGATCCAACCCCACTGCCATTTTTAATAATCTCTCCTCTGAAAGAAAGTTGGATATATCCACTACAAGTTCTTAAAACCAACAAAATATGGAGGAACCCAACTAAAGCATAAAGCTCTAACCACCTCATGTTTTCATTGAAATCAAGAAAACAAGGAAGCATCAATGCTCTTTGTTCTATATATTCTAATAAATAAATATTATTATAGAGAAAGGCAGAAATAAAAGAAAAAAATAATTTAAAAATATATTAAAAATGTGAAGAAAGACACACACAAAGACAAGCGTTCAGAGACTGCATGAGAATAAGTTGTTTGTCTAGTCAAGGGCTGAAAAAAAACTTTTTGCTAATACAAACCACTATGGCATTTAGTAAGATAGGACCAATGATTTCTATTTGAGGTCAATGTACTGAAATAAATCTAATAATATAAGGTAAGATAGAAGTGTCAAATTCATCTTCCACTTAGAGATGAGAAAATGAGAAAAATATTCTCTGCAGAGAAAAATATTAATTTAAATATTCTGCAGACAAATCCTTTCTTAAAAAAGTAAAAATAAGTTCAAAATAAATAAGGAGGTGGGAGCTTGCTTATCACGTCATGTTAAGTGTTTTAAGTGTGCAGCACTACACAGAGATGAAAGGAGAGGTATCACTGAACTTAGAACATGGATTGGGATTTTTATAAAAGTTAAACAGGCTTTCATCATCCCTGCAATGGAGGAGGGAATAGTGATTTCACTATTTTTGGCAGAGGAGTGGGCAAGCAGCCACCTTGAAATGGTCTTCAGTCTGAGTGTTACCTCTTCCAGGCCATAAAACAGTCACTAGTATTTTAGAATAAGACAGAAATCGAAAATAAGATGGAAACCTGCCATTTCACTGCACATGCTGCAGAAATAGATGCAGAAATTCAAAATTAGATAATGAAGTTGTGAAGTGTTTTTAAACCATTACCTCAGCAGATGGAAAAAGGCCAAGACTTGGGTCTTCTGCTCTGTCAGCAGAGGATACCAAGACTGTTAGTGGAATGAAAGGATGTGCGATTCCTGTGCTTTATTTTTTCTGTATGTGTGAGCACACCTACAAGATCATGTCCTCAGGGGATAGAAAATAGACTATTTAAGCATCTAATTCTGCCTTAAATATCTAATTATTTCACTCGGCCAAGATAGCAGAGCCACTGTGTATATGCCAAACAGAACTTTTATCACTCCAGTGTATTTTTCAGAGAATAGTTTGTTCTTGAAATACCAAGATGGGCTTTCAGTAAACACACAAAGAACATGCTGAAAAGTTAAAGCCTAATAGCTTCCCTCAGTCCAAGTGAAATGAAAGGTAACCCTTTGTATTCACTGCATACTCAAAGTGCCTTAGAGTGCAAATAGCTCTTATGTGGTAAATATATCAACCAATTTAATATAAGATAGGAAGAATCATCTCTAAGACTTGTGGAATAAGTGAATTTTCACCTTCCATGCAACCTCATGCAAGTTCCTGCACCACTTATTAAAATGGGTCATCCCTCATTATGTTACAATAGAACAACAAAAAAATAACTCAAAATAAAATACAGTATTCTTTTGTTAATAAGTGCATTATCTTGATGTCTTTTAGAGAGGACAAGAAGATATAAATCCCATCATAAAAAGCTATGCTTTGAGTTGGAATAATGTGCCATAGACTACTTCTTTCAACCACAGAGATCCATTTCCTTGGATTTGTACTCAGGACTAAGAACACCCTCAGAGGACAGCAAGGAAGGAAATACTTGGAGTGGGAAGTGTCTGCATAACAACATGGGAAGTGCCAGCCAGATACATTTACAATATTTTATTTTCAAAAACAAGAGAGGAAAAAAGAACACAATAGAAATAAATGACAACTGAGGTTGTTACTGCCTAGAAAATGACAACCTATCACTTGACTAAATAAATTTAAGATTTTCAGCTGCTGAAAATAAAGCCAGCCCTCACCTCAGTAAGTTCTTCAAATGCACATTGAGCCACACACCCCAGCTGATAAAACTCTTCCCTGAGAAAAGTTACAGTGAGCTTGCTCTTAGGAAAAACAAAGCAAAAATGACTAGGACAAACCCTGGCAATCTGCTCTGCACATGAACAGAAAGGAATTGTTAGTTTCTTTAGTCAGGAAATTTTTAGCAGCTTATCTCATTATGCTGCCACTACTTGGGAAAACCACTAATATGGAGAAACACAAAAAACTGAAAACGTATTACTTACAGTTCTTTCAGAGGTTTCCTAAGTACCTTAAAACATTTGTGTCCTATTAGTGGCTACTGTATCTCACAAGGAAGGCACAAGAGTGAAAAAAAAGGAAGAAAGCACACTGGACATTTCTGCTATATAATATGGAACTGTAGATACGTAGTGCGGTGTCACATTCTCCTCTGAAGTCGTATTCTCTTTTCAAAAAAGACTGAGCCTGTTGGTAATGAGGCATAATTTTTACAATTAATTCTTAATGCCTCTAGTAAAATCTGGGAATGTTTGTAGCATGTGGGACTGCAGAGCAATCTATTTCAGACATCCAGCACTCATATTCCCAACCATAATTATCAAGTCTAAATGAAACCACTTGAGATGTACTGTCTAAATAAAGTAAAATAAGAAAAAAATGGTAAGACTGGTAATATTTATTCTGGAAATTTTGAAAGATGCAGCGTGGTATCTCAGATTTCAAAGGCCTGGCTGAACACTTTGAGCATTACCCTCAGAGGGGGAACCAACCCAGTACTTACAGTCTCCCAGGTTTGTCCTGTGAACAGGGATACAGCTACCAGTGTTGGCTTCCAATTGATGAAGGGAAAAAGGGAGCCTCTGGGTGAAATGCTCCTGGGCCTAAGGATAGGCTCCCTCCACACTAAACTTCACTGCCTTGAGCCTTGATCAGTCAGGGCAGTGGCCTGCACTGTTTTCCCCAAACTAAATAACCATCAACAACAACCAGTCTGTTGGCAGAGGGAATTTCACTGAACACTCATGGCCAAACCCAAACACTTTTGAAGACAATGACCCAGGCCTTTTATTCTCAAGTGAACAACTAAAAGTAAGCATACAGAAACCAATCTCAGGAATGAAATGAACACCAGCTGCATCTCCTGTATGATTTGCTAGCTTGTATACATCTTTGTATCGAGGATCAGCATCTAACTGTACTTCTCCTGAAAGCTTATTAAGAAAGGTAACTCATCTGCAGGAGGCAGGAAGGCAAACACCAGAGTTTAGTTTCCTTTTACATAAGACATATTATACAGTGGAGGGCAAGGCATAAAGGTCTGTGAAAAAAGAGTATCTCTGCTTAATACCAGAAGAGTTATGTTTAAGTGGATCCAAAGGGGAACAGTAAAAAATAACTGGTCCTTGGCAGGCAGAGACAGATACACAAGCAGTCTGTTGCTCAAACTTTCAAGACAGTAATATTATCCTATAACCACAAAGGTCCAGAAATTCATAGTGGTCTCAGATGAGGAAGAAATCTTGTTTACTTAGGTTTTCAGGATTGTCCTGTAAAGCACCTTGAGAAGCTTAGTCACCAAATGGTAAAACTTCTGTTATTTAAGGCTCATAGAAAGAAACTGATGGACAAAACCCCCACTCCACTCTTGAGTCCAGAGCAAAATACTCTATCATTTAGGCAGCAGAACAAAAAATATGTGGATGAGAAGTAGCAGGAAGGACAATGTGGGATGTGAGAAGCCCCACTGAAAACTCATCTTTACCCCTCCCACTTCTCACTTGATACTTCTTGAGTATCTTAACCATGAAAATCCTGTCCTTCTGGAAAATTTAACAGGCATTTTAATTCACTATGGTCAAGGGGTCCAGAGATCACAAGCTACTCTGAGGTATGCTCTGTACATGCAGCTGCAAAATATACCATCAGCTGAAAAAAATCAATGAAGATCCACCAGTGTCATGAATTTATGTTTAAAAGCCATATAAAACAATGTGCAGTACAGGAATAGATAAAAATTGAAGCAAAGGTCCAGTGTCTCAGTGAACTTTGCTAAATACTAATTTGTTGAAAAAAACCCCCACCAATTAGGTCTTTGTAGCAAGTCTCAGTCTTGAAAAGACCAAGTGCTTTATCTGTCATGCAATCTAGTACCCAATTACAAACCAAATCTAAGCTGCTTTGTTCCTTGTAACATCTAGGTTTTTAATTTTCAAAGATTTCAATGCCGTGATATTTCAATACATAATTACTCCTTATAAGTTACAACGAATTTCTGCAACACAGTTGAGCTGAAACTACAAATTTATAATTTGTTCTTTCATAAATCTTTTATATTATTAACCAGTCAAACAGATAACCAGTTTTGACATTTAAAAAATTCTGTTATAGTTCTAATCCAAAAGCAGCATCTACTAGAAAACAGTGTGCTACTTTAAATACTTTGAAAATACAAGCATATATTCATATTCTCTTGCAACATGAAATAAGAGGCTTTGTGGGCTAATATTTTCATCCTCTTATTCCAAAACTATTTCCAAATAAAGATGACAAAACAGAGGAAAGAAACACATAAAAGATGCTGGGAGTGCAGTAATCTCTAGGTCTGTTTTGTTTTTCAAGATCAGTCATCTGAAAACTCAGACAAGATGTGCTCTTCCTCAGATGGTAAGATGCTTTAAGGACTTTGGAGCAAGAAGAAGTTGATGTAGCACTGCCGTTCCCTGACAGCCACCCTCCTGGACTATGATCAGCTCTCCTGTGCTTGCCCAGTAAGGACTCAGTATTCACCAACTGGACTCCTCTAACACACCAAAATTTAAGAAGATGAGAACTCAAAAAATTGATACTTGAAAGCCCTAATACTCCTACAGAAGCATGAAGCCTACACTCAAACACGGTAAAGGAATAGTCCCAAAACCCTGCTGTCTTTGATTAAAAATCCTCTCTTGAGCTGCAGAGAACAGCACTGAATCAGAACTGAAGCACTCTGAAAATTACTAACCACTTTATAAAGGTACAATATTCATACAAGAGATTCTTTTTGATGTAAGTAAAGAAAAGAAATATGAAGATTGCCCAGTGTCAGAAGGTCATCACATGCAGCTGGGGCTGAAATCCTCACCTCTAACTCAGGAACATTCATCAGCCACCAACTTCTGAATTGTTTCAGTACATGAAGACACCAATTTAAATACTTCTCTCCAAACAAACACGTGACATGTCACATGACACCTTCCAAAGGCTGCTTTTTCTGAACTTTTACTCAATTGTCAGACTTAGCACTTTGCTTGATGAAATAGCAGCGTCCATTCTGATCATGATCACAGGAATTGAGCTTGACCAGTAACAAGTGAAGCTGGTGTTGAAAGGGTTGTGGCAGAAGAATTGGAACTATTTCATATTCATTTAATTGACTTCTTAACACAGAGCTATTTCAGAGCAAGGAGGAGAGACTGGAACAAAAACATTTTTGCTAAGCGAAAAGTGACAGGTGGGAACTGACTGGAGAAACTTCTGTAGTTAGTTACAAGAGAATTCTGAATTTTTCCAAGGGTATTTTGGGTCAGCATCTAAGTTACAAAATCAGGAAAACCCCTAGACAATAACCAAAAGACAATGAAGTTCCTCAATCAGAAGGAAAACAAGACGAAGTGTATAGCTGAAGTGTCAAAATCATAAAGTCAATGCTGAGCTGAAACACATAAAAGAGCCATGAAATAGTAAGAAAGCTAAAAATAACCTGTGTTGCTTCAGATGGAGGACCTGAGTCTTTCCTCTTCTTTCAGAAGAGTAAAAAAATACTTTGAAACCTTGCCATGCCTATCACTGCTGACTCAAGGGCATCACACATCAATCTGTATCATAAAAAACAGGCTAACAGCTCCCACAAAGAAAATAGTATCTGTGTTATCAGAAGAGAGAAAAAAAGAAACAAAATAAAAACTAAAGAAGAAAGAAAGAAAGAATGTGGCTATCCACTTCTTGCTTATGCTAAGCCAACCAGTTCATCTTAATTTGTGCATACTATTGCAGCTCCCAAGAGACACAGCTTTGCTCTATTGTTCTGCAATTTAACTGAAAAATCACCAGACCTCATAAAGACAAGTTTGTGGAGATTGCTGGAGAAGGAAACTAGAATACATCACCCTACAGAATACGTGTGCTATCTCATTTCAAGTACTTTCCTGCATCTTGGGGAAAATTCAGAACAACTACAAGGGAAAACAGTTTTCATGGACAACTGATCTTTTGGATTTCATTATAGCATTTTAACCTAAATAGGCTTTTAAGTCTAGACATTATCTGAGTCAAAACATGTTATTTTAATGAAAAAATATACCATATAGAATAATTTTAGCATACACAAAAATCCAAATTCTATAAAATCATAAAAATACCTAAGAAAAATAAAACATACACTTAAGAGAACTTGCTCCTTTTGCAATTGTGACGCTCTGGGTGTACCACATTACTCGTAGCAGCAGCATTTAGCAGGATAATGATCATTGAAGGATCAAGACTGTAAATTGCTGAATTTATACCACGAAGTTTTTACAAGATAGCTTGGTGACTTCCCCTGAAGTATCAGTATCTTTAAAATATGACACACATTTGTATTGCCGAAGGTCTATTCCCATGCAGTAGAAGTGACTTCAGTGGTAATGAACAGAGTGACCTCTAATCAACTAAATTTGTCCTGCTCTCAGAACACCACATAAATCAGTTACTGAGGAGTTGCCAAAGTCATAATAAGTGCTTGAAAGCTCTTCCTAGATGGAAGTAACAGAATTAAATTTAGGATGTTTTTGGATACCAGTGTCCAAACTCCAACTACCATGTAATCATGTAATGTTCACCCCAAAACAGGTGGGTTTATTACTGACATCTATAAAATGCACTCCCAGATCCTTAATCTTATTTTACACAAAGCATAAAGTATCTCCCCATCTTTCCAAATATTGAGTACTATGGATAAATCTAATTTTCTAATCGACCTACATAACTCACTTCACTCATGTGAGAAATCTTGCATGAAATTTTCTCTTCACACTGGAGATGCATTGTAGCTACAAGGAAGTTATTTGTAAATGCCAGCTTCCACCCAACATGGATGAATTCCTTGAGTTTCCTATAACTGACAAATGTTAAGTCTGACAATCTTTATTTGCTTCTTCTCAAACAGCAACTCTTTGCCACCACTGACAGCTTCAGCAGCTGCTTCCCCACCCTTCTCACAGTCTTGTGCTGGAGGTTTATTTTTGGCTGGGTCTGTTTCCCAAACCCATTCATGCCACAGCCACACGGTCAGGCACACCGATGCCAGGGCAGGGTGTGAGGGAGGAACGCCATCAGACCGCGGCAAACACAAACAGCGCCCTTGGATCTCGCTGTGCAGGAGGCAGCTCTGCCCCTCACCTGTGTGCAAAGGCAGCCCAGGCACATCTGCTCCCAGGGCTCACTGCAGCCACTGAAGTGCCAGCTGCAGCACAACTGCAGCAGACCACGATGAGACCTCAATCATGGCAATAACCCGGCCAAGAAATGTTTCGGGATTTTTTTGCTGCTCTCTGTGGGTACATCGTAATTAGCTGGTTACTTGTGGTAGAGCTGCGTATATATCATTAATCTTTAAATAAAATATGCACATTGCACAATTTCCCTCTTTCACAAAGGAAAGGGTTTGATTTTGAACATGTGAGGGTTAATACAGTACAGTGGCTTGAAAATTCTGTTATTGCTAGGTGCTGTCAGCAATGTGAATGGTCAGAATACACAGGTGAAAATTCCCCCATCTTTGTATCTCTCAATGGATCTAAATGAATATAGAAATACATTCAAGATACATAGACACAGAACAAGTTGCAAGAACAACTGAAGATGAAGCAGCCTTTTCAGAAAAAGGGAAGAGCTTGAAAGCAAAGATCATATATACTTATTAGAAAATATATCTCTAAGGAAGCTATGCAGGAGAGATTTAACTTAATTAGTTAATTCTTCTAGAATCAAACAATTTCACTGAGGCAACATAACTTTTGGGATCAAGGGCAAATCACATACAAGTACCATACAGCTCACAGTACAAACATTGTATTTACCATTAAAATAATGCACGTGCAGAACATGCAGTTTTGTCCCCTACTAAGAAACTAACAAATAGACATTTTGGAAAAATAATGAGAAAAAATGTAATGTAAATTAAGTTGAAAATGGAAGAGTTTAAAACAACGATGTTACTATCTTCTGCTTCCTCTATAAAAGATTTTTCAACACTGAATTTCAAACAATGCCTTGTAACTCCTAAAATATGCTGTTCTGGAAAATGATTAAAGTTTCCAGTTACATTCCAATTGTTCAAACTCTAGCTAATTAATTGCATTTTGATTTTTCATAAACATATATAAAAAGTACATTTTTGTGCATTTGAATTCTGACTTGCTTGGCATAGCAAGTATTTTTTACAAAACAAGTTTGCTGATATATTTAAAATACAGCTGCATTCACAGCCAGAAGCTATGCTACACCAATGAAAACACATTGCATTGGTAGCCTTCATAGATCAAAGTGACTGAATAAAATTATTTGAAATACAGCTCCTTCCAGAGGTTATTAAAATTGCGTGCTTTTTTTTTTTTTTTAAATCTGGAGAGACTGGGAGGAGAAGACTTTACAGAGTTCTCCCCCCTTTCCAATTGGGCAGGGAAAAATTGCCTCTCTGATTTAAGCAGGAAAAAAACTGTGCTGATGCTTCCTATGAAATCAGAACAGGATCATTTTTAAGTGTTTTCATTAATTACATGGTAACCTGCATTCTTTGGGTGGCGAATACAAGAGGAAAAGCATTTATTTCCCATAGAAACAATTGCCTGTCAAACAAAGCATAAAAAGACAAAAGGCAGAAACACTGTTTCAGCTTGAATGCCTTAATGTCACCATTTGTCATGCAGCACTTCCCCCGAAAACCCCGAAGTACAGCTAACTCTGCTCCTCTTTACACCGTGCACTTTCTCCGTTGGTACAGGATTAAAATGTGCCCGGCCTGACGATGAAACAGCAGAGCCATCGCACATTGTTATGCAACTCACTGTCTGCAAGGGTGGCTCGTAGCTCCTTCTTTATTCAGCAAGTGCCAAGTGCATGTTTAATCAATGTCACAGCTCACCACAGTGTGCAACTAAAGCCACTGTCATTCCTCTCTCCAGATTTGCCTGGCTGAGTTATGCAATGCTCCGAAGAATACCTTGGAATTCTTTCCAGAGGCTCTGAATGCAGGTGTGTGACAGCGTTCACACTACTGCCAGCAAAGCAGACCTCTTTTCATCCTTCTTCAGGCTGGACTAAAATTACATAGTGTGACTGCACGTAGTTTGCTGCATTTGGAATTACAGCATGTCAACGTGAGAAAGCCTCTTCAGACGGCTGCCACAAAGAGTAAATCAAAGGCTGGCTGTTTCTGAAGTCTTAATAAATAACTAACTATAACTGAATAAAACCAGGAGCTGTTTGTATTTTTTTAAAGACAAAACAGAACAGCATGCATTTTGTTGCTCTGCATCAGCTAAGGAAAAAAAAGCCTCAATTTTAATGAGAATTAGTCAACAATGAGCATCATTATGAGCAAGAGCTTTACTGTTTTTTCGACTACACTTGTTTTAGTGGATTACTGAAAAAGAACAGCAGTCATTTGGAAGATTCTGCAACATTATTATCCTCACTGATAAACTTCTTCGTCAAGAAACTGTTCGTGCTCCTGTCTGGTCTGTCTGAGAGAGGAGAGCAGCCCCTTCATGAAGATAAAAGCCTGGCTTGCCACTGAATCGACGAGTAAGAAGCATGTCTGATGACATTTTATTCCTGATGCAATGTAGGGTAAGAAATACCATTTTTTTTTACCCTTTCTGTAAGATGTGCTCTGAGCTGATGACATTCATTAGACTCACAGCAGAAATACGTTAATCTCTAATGATTAAAGCCATTTGCCAGGAGAGAAAGATGCTATTGCACTATAAAATGATTGTATATCTCCAGTAAATTGGAGTGATCTGAACAATCTCCATCAAATTTCTGATCAATAAAGCTAAAACAGCAGAGCAGATTACATACAACATCAACATCCCAGTCACCAATGAGCATAATTTTACAGGAAATATGTTTCTAGAGGATATTTGACTGTAAATTAAGAGTACAAGAGCAGCTAAGTAATAGAAACGAGCTGTCAACCTCACTTCTGCAACCAAAAAAAATAACAAATCATATATGAATCTGTAAATGTCTACTCGGATTCTTATATTGCACAGAATGTTGCTACTATAAAACTACTACCATCCTGTGGCATACTGCAATAATCAGCATATATAACAACCACCTTTATATTTGAAGAGACAGACATTTTCTGTTAAATGTTTACTGTTGCATGGATGTCCAAAAGCTGATCTATCAAACATGAAAAAGGATAAGATCTCACTTGCAATTGCCTACTTGGGGCTCACTGGTGAAAAACAACTGTGATACTGTGTTAAGAAGGCATATTTTCCATGTTTGAAAATAGCAGGCATGAATATTTTCAAGTGTTTTGTTATGTGGCAGTTAAATATTTAAGAAAAGCTGAAAATGAATATAACCTCCCCAGGCATTATAGATATTTGACAATGCTCACATATTTGCTTTCACCAGTATCATTTTTACAAGGAAACAAATTAGCTGGCTGGATTTTAACTGTCTTTTATAATAAAGCATATTAGCTGGCTTGAAGCACCAAGCTATTTTTCACTCCTATCAAACCTGTACCTACAGAACATTTATTTTTAACATGGATATGTTCATACAAAAAACAAAAGACAAATACAACTCAATAAACATAGGATTAAGAAATGTATGAAGAGCCACAGAACTGTTTTTAAAAAGATCAAAGCTTGCATGTTTGTCAGACCAGATTTACCATTTGCTTTCTTTTTTCTAGCTAGCTGCCAGAATACTGGTGAAGGTATTTGCAGGAAAAATGGGGACCTCTGCCATCACAACACTGGAAGATGTAAAAAGGCAAGAGGAGAAAGAGGAAAAAGAAGAATCTATTTTAGCACTGCTTGGGATTATTGGAACTGTGCTCAATTTATTTGTTATTGTTTTTGTGTACATCTACACTACACTTTGATGACATTTTTGAAAATCAATTGTACAGCACAAAGTGCAAAGACCTGCAATGGTAAGGATGATTTCTAAATTTAAAGCAAAAACCCCACCACTGTCTGAGAAAAGTATCAAAAACATTCCAGAGTGAAGTGTCTGGCTAAGGGTGCTGCATCAATGACTGCAAAGTGTACCTCTGGGCCCAGCCAGGGTGCTAAATTACGTAAATGAAGGCAGACCAAATACAACTTCTCGTTGGGAACAGATGAAATCTGAATAGCTGGATCAGAGACGGCACTGTTTTATTGCCAGCAAACATGCAAGACAGAAATGTAGGCAAACACTGAAAATAATCAGAACATAGAAAGAGATAAACTAAATATATAAGTAACTATAAGCAAGTCCCATGCCTCCTATGGTTTTGTGCAGTATGTCTCTTCATAGCTGAGACCAGGAAACAGGCAAAAGGGTTTTTTATTTTTAGGCCACCATAATTTAGGATTATAACTTACACTAATGTATAATAAGTGTGCAAACAGGAACACTGTTATACTAGAAGTTGTAATATTATAAATAAAATTTTAACTATTGACTATATTCTGCAGCATTTTTGTTAGTCTTGTGGAAAGCTGGAAAGGTTAGATTTTCTTGCCTTTACTAAATCTGTATTTGAAATCATCATGCTATACTGACAATGTACTTTTCTAATTAAAAATACTTTCAAGTGGTGTGAAAATATAAAGAATAATTTTAGTACTTCTTTAAAGACATGTTAATAATTCCAATGACACATTAATACATATTCTCTAAATGAAAAGTATCTTAAAATTACATTTTCTATATCACCATTTTTAGAATGTGTTTAACAGAAACTAAATACAATTCTCATGTTTTCACTCTGATGCTTATTTTCAAGTAAAACATATCATGCAAGGATTCACACAGTGTTGCATGGAAAACAGGTTAAACCTTTGTCCAGAAGACTGTACTCTCCCCTTCTGGACCAGGTCCTAAAGAAATTTTCCCTTTTTCCACTGTCTGTGATTGAGGCCCAGAATTGCAACTCTTAGGCATACTTCACAGAACATACCATTTAGCTACTGAAATCAGTGAAATTAATTCCAAATATTTAATTAAATCTACATATGCCTTTAAACTAGATCCAAAGCTGCAGACAGAAGTTTTTGTATACATGAATGTATCTCACATGTACCTTATAATGAAAATTACTTTTGAGAGCTTAGGATTAAAAACCCATTAAACAAATAACATGAAAAAAAAAGTAAAAAGAAACTGATTTTAATAAATACTTTTCTTACTATTACCTGTGCCACAGAGGAACAACAGAGCAGCTGCATTTCTTAATATCAGCTCAATTTCTTCTAGGCTACAAAATGACATCCAGTCCCTCCATAAAATGACACAAGAAGGAATACATCCCTTATATAGTTGATAACTTATTAATGTATAGAATTTGGTAACTGCTAAACCAACTGAGCCTTTGGAAGTCACTTTGAAACCAGTACATGCATAGAATAAGGTCAGGGATGAATTTGAGAATAAATGAGGATGAATAAGAGAATGAATTTGGCAATGGTATTTCAGTCAGTTGCAGAAACACACTGTAATGCTGATTTATGGATAAATGAGGTGGAAGATGGTATATTCTGGTTTTGCAACTCTGAATCAATACTGGCTCAACTAGAAGAAATGATAAACAGAGCTGAGGCTGCACTGGAAGGAAGCACACACAGACAAGAAAATTTATCCTCCAGCCACAGTCTTCAGCAAGTCTCTATTAAATGCATACTTATTTTCAGTATATGAAGCACCAAAGCATTCTGTAAAACTAAGCTACATTCTAGAGGACTTATGCAGGTTACTAATGTTTATTTATGACTACAGAACAGGTATTACCATTATTAATTTTTTCAATGTACTTCTTATATCTACATACTTATGGATATTATTGCATTTAATCTCATAATACCAGGATATTTGAGAAAGGTCTCTGAAATGAAAGATTACAAGAACCTGAAAAGTGAAATTCAGGTAGAAATTACTGCTGTTTATTTTGATTCTGAAGTTATTTAAAATTTGTCAATTCTGTGAAATAAATAAACAGTTTTACTTCATATCATTTCAGTGCATAGCTCTCTTCTGGAAATCATGATTCAACTAGTACATCAGCATTACATGAAATACTGCACCTTTTTTTTTTTTGTAAGCTCTCCAGCAGCAAAACAGACAAAAATCAATCCCAAAATTATAACCAAATGTGGCAAAGGGTCAGCATGATTCTTTTACCAATGAATGAGCTCATTAACATTAATGAAGGCTAGGAGACTTTTTAATTTCAGTAATTGTATGCTGTCTATCTAAACTGCCACTGTACTTCTGATTTCATTTATAGCAAAGGCTTTGACCCTTAGAGGGAAGTCACAGGGTAACATCATTAAATTGCCTCAGCATACAAGTTATATTTTGTTTTAAAACAGCAACCTGATGTTCTTTCTTAGCAGGCAATACCTGTGGGCTATGCTCATATGGACCTAAGTCTAACTTTAGTTAAATGAGCTCTAATAAACAGCTTTGGTACTTACACATTTAATCCAATATATGCTTAAGAATTTCACCAACAAAAAATATATTGATAGCAACTACCTCTCATTACACACAGCAAAAAATCAACAGTCTAGGGAAAAGCAGAGTTGCATGATGATTCAACATTTACACTGCAGCAGTACTGTCACACCTTCAGTGATGGATGAATGAAGAGCTCTGTACCTGCCTCAGAGTACAGTTCAATGGGACTGTATTACTTGGAAGGAGGTAAAACAACACCATGTAATGCCTTGAGAATAAGTGTGATTGCTAGAAAAGAAATACTCTATCTTCAGCAGACCAGCTAGTGTAGTTCATGGTCTGAGGCCTGAACAGTGTGACTTCAATGGACTCAACTAACAAAGGTACATCAAAAGAGGCAGAAAAAAGAATGCAGCATATTCACATTCAACAGATTTGTGCACAGTACTTATTAGATAAAGTTCACAATGAGATATTTGGCAGCAGGATAAAGCAGCACAACATCAATGAATCCACAAGTCCATGATGTGGTAGTACTTGGTAAACTATGAAATGTGCATTAGAAGCAAATATTGGACTCTTATTAAGTGGAGGATGCTGGTCAGTAAAGACAATCCTTTTAGCAAAGCCCTACAACAGAAATGCATCATCTCTTCTCAGTAGTCAAACCCAGGGAAGACTAAGCTCATATAACATTACAAGCTATGCCAACCACATCACACAGCATCTTTGTTCACCAAAGAGGGAAAGGTGCCTGAGAAAGGTGCATGCAAGAATACCCCAGCTAAAATTACAGTATCATCTGCTTCCTGTAAGCCTGGAAATTCAAACAAGAATTCAAGCACAATTCTGCAACTTGCTATGAAGTCTGTTTTCCAAGGAAAAGGTGATAGCAAACCTCTCTCGGTATTTGGCTTTAAACAAGTCTAAGTCATCTCAGGGTTTGCTAGATACTAGTTTAAGGACAAACCAGTACAAAACTCTATTTTTTACCATGAAGAGACTATCTAATATTGTGGTATTGACAAACCCCGACTTCACTCGGCTTCTAACTGTTCAAATCTATTAAAAAATAGACAGTCCCTGCCCTGTTCTAAAAGTCACTTATTTTCCTTCTGTTTGATGATTCCTTTCCACTGCCTTGTCTCTATGAAATTTTGTAAGCTACACAGACTTATAAATTCTGCTTTCTTCTCTCCCACTTGCACATACTAGCTTGTATCAGTTTCCAAAACCTATCAGTCAAATAACTCTTGTATCACCAAAATCTAGACCTCCAAGATAGTCATGTATGGCTGCACGTTTTCAGGGAACCTCTTGTTGTACAGTACAAAATTTATTGCAAATTTATTGCAAATTAATTTTTTTCAAGAAGTGTTCACATATTTTAGAGTCCCTAAATTCTTTCAAATGAAATGTGCTGTATACATGACAGGCTTTGGTGTGAAATGTGCATATATGCGTGGTAATGGATACATGCTAGATGTTTCACAATACAGAAGTTAAAAACTACATCAATTTTACAAATGTAAATAAGAGTTAAGTATTAGGAACAAACATAGATATAATAAAAAAACTCATCGTGCTGCAAAAATAAACTTTTTTCATTTACAAAATGAAAGATAAAAGCCACAGTAATGCCAGAACAAGACATGAAACAACCACCAAAAAAAGGATCAAGAAATGGTGAGGATTACAGCAGTTATTGCCCCTTGTGATTGGAGCTATCTTGCATACTAAGGAAAGTTCTTCAAAGACAGATAAACCTTCCTTCTCTACAAGAAAAAAGCAATTATAGAAATTAATTAAAGTGGTCAGTTCCCAATTTTCAAGGACTTCACAATCACCTCACTTTGATGCAGATGAAGCTGCAGAGCAATCTGGTTTGCACTGATCTGGTTCAAGGTGACGTTTCTAAAAGACTAAATGTTATGTGAGCACTGCTTGTCTGATCAATATTACTTTTGTCTAGAACTACATGGATTACAATCTACTCCATGTATGTTTTGGGCAAATTAAGCAGAATGCCAAAATAAACTTAAGCAACAAAAAACCTAGATAGATTAACAACTGTGACACAGGCCAATCTGCCAAAAGAGCTTTAGAAGCTGGATGTGCCAGACCTGTATTGAACATGTGTAAGCAAAATACAAAATTCACATCAATACCAGAATACATACTGACCTTTATTACCAGAGAGTTACCAGCCTACTGTGCAATGGAAGGAAAGAGCATGCCTGCAGCTTCATTGCACTTATTTCTTTATCAAAACCTCTTTCCCCCTTAATTTTATGTGTATGGTAGATGCACACACTTAGGTGAAGACCATTGTTACTCCAACAATTACAAAGAAATCTAAAATCTGGCAGAACACCTTCAGCATAAAAGTAACCTTCAGTTGGTCCCACCAGTACACATTAAAATCTGAGAAAGTTACAGAGCTGCTGAAAATCGCTAATTTCTGTCACCACTGTGCTGGGTACAGCTTGTTCCTGCTTGGGTGCCAGAACCCAGGAACATTCTGTTAGCATTCTATATCAGTATCCTAATTTCTCAGACCAGCATGTTACAGGGAGAATACAGCTACCTGCTTCTTCCACACAGAAGTACATTTTGACAGCTGAAGTTGCACCTGCCTGTAAAATAGAATACCATATACATGTGCATTACTACTAATGCTGTTCCCTTTCCTACTCTGCCTAGGCTCCCGTTCAGCCCTGCTAGAGAAGAGACAGGTATTCAAGACAGATAAATTTGAAATTAGATAAAGCTCTATCAGGAAAGACTCAAATCTGTTCTACTACATTGCATTGGTATTTTTAATATTTTTTTTTAAGATTTAAAAAAATAAAATTAAAATAGTAGTTATAATTAAAAAGTAACCTCCCTATCTGAAATATTTGAGCTATAAACACATTAAGTGGATTTTTCAGTCCTACAAGCACTGTACCAGAGCTAACATAGCTTCAGAGCTTCTCAACCTGCCTCTCTTGTGTTAGGTATGTCTCCTGACACTCTGTGTCAGTGACACCGAGAGCCCCAGCATCACGTGCAACTTGCACTCATTAATGTGAAAATTATCTGTCTGCCTTTCAACTCAACAGTAATTACTGCACTGGAATCATGCCTTGTTATCACTAAGACAAACTGTTTTCAGGAGTTCCTTCCCAACTAAATGCATCTGGCTCAAATATTAACAAAGAGAAGACATTTTTTTCAGAAGTCATCCTTTTTGCACATTTCCCTTTCATACTGATAGCCTACTGTGCTTCCAAACAGGTGTTTGATGCAACTCTGCTAAGTTATTGTTTCTAAATTTGGGAGAACACTGTCAATTACAGTGTTATACAGACTTTTGAACAAGTACAGCAGGAAACATTCAAATTTCTTGGATCAGTCAAAGAATAACAATCCTCAGATATTACAGTTCTAAATTTCAATAGAAATAACCCCATTATTTGTGAACTTGTAAACGAAGAGTAGTTTTCTTTTTTTTTTTTCTCTGAAAAGCAAGGTTTTAATACAGTTTAATTGCCACATTGCTCACTCTTCCTAATTGCTAATGTACAGGCACAACATTTCAACACCTCCTGCCAACCACAAACAGCAGTGGTTCTGCATTGGAAAACACACCTAAAATGAACACGTCTCACCAAAACTTTGCCTTTTCTTTGTACTTTGAGAATACAAATGGTCCCTGAAAGCCAAACCAGTCTGAACTTCTTGCCACCAGCCACATATCTCATCTCTTCTATCAGTACCTGACTGTTCTCTCCCAGTTAAAGGTGACTTACACAGACAGATACATTCTTCTATTGAAAAGGGCAAAAAGCAATTTCAGCAGTTGTGATTCATCTGTAACTGCTTCATCCTTTAGATAACATGGCATTTTTGCCAGGCCTTTTAATGACTCTTTCTCAACAAAGAAGAATTTGTATCTGTTAGAAAGATTACTCTTTTACTTTATCTTTTCCTTGATTGTTTTACATTATATTTTCAATTGCAATAACGAGCTTGGTCTATCGTTAGTTTGTTTTCCTCATTGCAATATGTGCAAAACAGAACCAACAAATTCATTGCAAAATTAGGGTGAGGTGTCAAACTGCAGACTAGCAAGTGAAAGATCTTTTTTCATATTTTTATTTTTACTATAAGACCTCAGCAAACCTTTTGAACTAGTTCCATTCAATCATACAAGATTATGTAATGCCCTAGTTAGTACAAACTAAAAGAGCCACATTCTTGTTTTAGTCCTAAGTAGCTTTGCAAACACTTCAGAAAGGGATGATTTCTCTTTTACCTCTAACATAAAATATAAGGTGTAATTCCCAGAGTTGTAACATTGTTTCATGAATTCACATCACCACACCCTCCAACTGGCATCCCAAAGAACAGCAATAATGTGACAAAGCCATTTAGCAGTTGCTCCAAAAATAGAGCAGGCAAAATAAGCTCCAAAACCAAATTACTCAGATTTGGAACAACTCCTCCAGATACTTAAGGATTAAATCCATCTTTATAAACAAAGTAACTTAATAAAAATCCAACCTAAGGATCATCTCCATACCAAAGCCTGTCATCTAGTGAGACTGAACATAAATCACAAACCCAGTCTGCTGATTTTGTCATTAGTTCTGCACAGGCATTTGCTCAGTTCACACTGCTTCACGTCACCTTAGAAAACTGAAATGGTTTCCCCAGCAATGTACAACATACCAAATAAAATCTATCAAAGCATCTTTGATTTAAAATTATGAGCAGAAATTTGATGAACTCACAGAACTCATTTGTTTATGCTTTTAAAAACCCAACAACTTAGTTGTTCCCTTATATTTGAAATATTTTATAGTTCTGGTAAAGAGGCTTATTTTTGTACTTTCTAAATACAGGAAAAAAGCTTTGACTGAAGTAGAATTGCCCTACTATGTGCAACATTTACCAAATTTAGGCATCATTTCCTCAATTTTCTTTAAAATTGACATTTTTCTTCCCAGTAAGTTTCATGGTCTTTTATAAAGTACCCCTTTCCTCTGCAGAACTTCTGTAGAAGAACTAACATGTAAACTTTTCAGAAGAAAATACAATTTTCCTGTTAGTTTCAGCAGCTGAAGAACTGAACTTCAAATTTAAAGAGACATTGCAACAAACGTGAGCATTTCAACAAGATTCTGTCTGACGATTCTATTTTATTTTGTTTTCTAAGGCTCAAGTGAAGGTTCCATTAGTAAAATTCTAAACTGGCAGGTTTAGAAAACTAGCCAGAACCACCTGTTGTTTCTACAGGAAGTGATTGGGCAGAAGTAAGGCAGCTTTGCTTTTGCAGGAAGCAAGGCCAGGTTACCTGAGTCGTTGCGGAGGTACGATGACATAGCTGGGATGAGACAAGACTGACTGAGCAGCTCGAGGAGAACGGACGGAAGGGCGCTGCTGTTTTGGCCTCTCCCCTCATGGCTTGTTTGAGTCTCTTCATTTGATGTACTCCCTGCAGGATTTATGTAACTGGCAAGAACCTGAAATACACCAAAGTATTGAATCAAAATTGATTTATTTCAGTCAAAAGAACTCTGACTTTCTTCAAGATAGATGCCCTAACACTTCACTAACTGTTTTGTGAATTCAGATCTGGTGTTTCTTTCAGCAGGCTCAAAGACGTTTCAGAAGAATTTCTATACAGTTATTAGATTATCCAAACTTTGGCTAATGATAAAATTAATTAACTATTATAATTCTGAATTATTTTAGGAGATAAATTAATATGAATTTTGACAAACCTGCTGGAGTTCCTCAGAGCAAGAATTTGCCAGCTCAGACCACTGAGACCCAAAGCTAACCAGTCCCTTTCACTTTAGAACACCAAGTATACCAACTAGCAGGAGCACTTTTTTCCAACTGCAAACGCTTCAGATATTTTTGTAACTTCCTTTGGGATGGGACTTCAGAGTTTACAGGTGAAACAGTAAGTTATGGTGAGCACAACAGTTACCTGGAGGAACAGCTACTCGTGAGCACGGCTCTTACGTGAATAAACAAAGAGCAGCATTCCCCTTGGCCATGGTGGGAAGGCACCTCCTGACTGCACACCCACCTGTCCCAAGGGTAGCTGGACTGAATTCACAGGCCCTTGCTGGGTGTTGTAAGCATTTCCATGGGTCTGATTTGTGCAGCTGTACTCTCAAACTAAGTAAGTTTGAGGCTTGACAAGCTGTATTGCTTGAAGTCCCAGGGACTCTATTCACCTTTTCAGGCTCTTTTCCTTCATCCTCACTCTTTGTTCTAACCCCCTTACCCATGGTATTTTGCTGCAGCATCTTATTAGCACTCTGTACAACAGAATTTCTCTAAACCTTTCTAGAGCAGGGACTAAGGAAAGTCTGCTGTACAACTGAGTGACATGTTCAGCAAAATGCTACTTCCTTCAACTGCTGAGTGCCCTAAGCAAATGCCTCCTTACTTCATGACTTATCACATTCATAGCTAAACCTCTCCCTGGCAGAATACAGAACACTGCCTGGAAGCTTTGCTGTGAGTAATTTAGATGATTTCCTCTTTCTCGCACATAAAAATGTTTTCAGATTTTGTTTGTTTTACTTTTGCAATGGATATGATGATTGTGCCATGTAATCTATAGTGACTAAAATAACTGAGCATCAAAACTGTATCTTCATCAGGGTGTGAGCATTTTCAAAATTTCATCTCCTTGGGGCTCTAACCCCAGCAGGTTAGCTAATGCTTTTGAACTGAGGGTTCTGTGAACTACACTTTTGATGACTAGGTACAATCTCATATTACCTACATTGATCCAAGATAACAGGGATTGATTGGATTTCATAATGGACTGAAAAGCCTGATTATGCAGGATCTTCTTCTTGTTAGGTATTTAGAAGAAATCAGAATTTTACTAAGATCTAGATGTTTATTGGAGAACTACTACTGTCACCTGATTGTCACACTCAAGATTTTCTAGTATGTATGAGTGAGATTTTGTTATATTGGCATAACACATTCATGGACACACGTATCAACTATGGGCACTTCCTTAAAGTAGTGTGAAAGTATGCAAGAAATGAATAGGCAACACTGTTTGGCACACAAAACGTCTATTCCAGTATCCTTCTCCTTCAATGGACAGTCTTTACTTTTGACTGAGTGCGGTGCTTTTGACAGAGGTGTGTGACAGCTCAAGGGAAATGCACTGGAACACCTCCTTGCTCACTTTCTCTTCAGAATTCACACCCAGGTCTTTAATGCAGCAGCCTAATGACATGTGAAAACAGTCTTGCTAAAAATACGATCTATGTAATTTTCTGCTTAGACAGTTGTTTGCAAAAAATTTTTGCCCAAAATATTTAATTACTCTACTGCGTGACTGACAAAACTGCAGTTTTACTATCCATGCTTTAAGTGCCTCTCAATCAAAATTTCATAATTACACACCTGTAGAAGGCAGGTCACATGCTCTTCTTCTAGTCTTTGCTTAGTCAAGGCTTGCTCAACATCCCATCCTGAAGCTGTAGAGCCTGTTCCAAAGCCTGTACCCTTAGCCCAGTACAACTGCTGCTCTTCTGTTGATGCAGTATTGTGTGTACTTGACACCTGTGGCTAAGGTAAATAAAAAAAAAAAAAAAAAAAAAAAAAAAAAAA
>VYXF01008305.1:194749-302726 GCA_013397295.1 Polioptila caerulea
GGCTGATCAAGTGACCTCAGCCTCCCCTTACATGGCTTCCCAACAAGGCTGTTCACCAACCTCATGGCCCTCCTCTGGACACTCCCCAATAGCTTTATGTTCTTCTTACATAGTGTCACCCAAAACTGCCCCCAGCAATCGAGGTGAGGCTGCCCCAGGTCAGAGCAGAGCAGGACAATCCCCTCCCTGGCCTTGCTGTGCCTGATCTGCCTACCTTCTGGAAGAGCCTGTAACCACATCATGGCACACCAATCACTGGACTCACCCCATCAGGTTTCACTCATCAATTTTAGATATTTTAATCCAAGTATACGATCCTGCTAATAATTGCCAGAGGATAGCCTCAAAGCTGGTAATTTGATACTAAGCTTCAAATTTAGGAATTTTTGGGTGAAATGACTTTGATCAGAAGTTAACCACTTAATTCCATTAGCTGGATCTGGACAAGAAGCTGTTCTGCATAATAATGAATAGCATCATCCATGTTTTTGTCCTTTATTCCTGACCTAAGTTGCTACAACTTCTTTCAACACCAGAGATTGCCAATCTTGCCACCAGCTTGGCAACCCTGCCATACCATATCTGATATACATGGAACATGACCAACTGCTTAGGATATGCTGTTGCTTTAAAATACAAAAATTATGGAATTCAAGAATATTCCTGAATAGGCAAATCAACAGAGAGCAATGCAAAGATGGTTTCCCACTCAGAACCTGAAGTAATAGGGCACTGGTACCAGTTCAGTTCTGCCTTGCATGTGGAAGAAAACCTAAGTCACCTTTCAAAACCACTCTGCTTTCATTTGTGAAAGTGGAAGTGTTTTGAGAGTTTTTTTAGGAACAAGGTACTAAACTTCAATGGAGATCAACAAAATTGCTGTTTCTTTCGAGCCGCTATGATGCTACAATGCTGCAGTTGCTGATGTTCTAATGCTTTCCAATTGAAAGCTATTTACCAGCCCAGAAGGGCTCTACACAGCCAACATGCTAATGCCCACTACCATTGTAACAACTTCCTCCTGACATATCAGTCACTGAAAAGGCCATCATTTTCATGTTTAAAGTGTATTATTGAAGTTACCTGGTAGTAGTTTATGGTACAGATGAAAGACTGGAACACTAATGGTCTTGCTGGAAGATTCTCCTCCTGAGCAAGAAGTACCAACTTTATCTGCCATCACTCTTCCTCGCCTTGATGGTGGACGTGGAGGGGTGGATGAAACAGCTCTTTTTGACTGAGATTTCAAACCTAGTACAGAAGTAAAAAAATCCAAGTTGTTCTAGTATTTAACACCTTCAGTTAGCCAAGATACAACATACTCAAAACCTTCAATGACAGAAAAATACAAGGACTTTATACCTCACTGGCCAATTAAATACCAGAATAACATTTATGTATAAAACGTATTTGGATATAATCCCAATATTTTTAGTTAAAAGGCTGTGCATTCTCCTAAGCCCTAAACATAAACCAAACCATAACTAGATGATACCATGCATAAAAAAAAAGCAAAAGTTATTCCAATTCTGCTCTCATTAAAGAGAGTGTCTCACAATGGGTCCTACAGCAAAACTTTTTTAGGCTGTTTTTTCACCTGAAAGCAAGAAAGGCAAGAATTTTCCGAACTGACAGACATTTCAGCACAGATTATAGATAATAACCACTTGTCTGGCCTACAGAGGTGACCTTAGCTGCAGTACTGACAGTACCACACGTGATGAAAGGAGTCTCAATATGTGCTTTTCAAGTTCCCTGGCCCCAAACCATTTGAAGTAAGCATTACATGAAAATTAGGAGGCAGAATAGCTACATAAAAGCTTATTATTATCACACAGCAAGACTGCCTTATCTTAGGACAGCTTAACGTGACTTATGGTACAGCAAAATTATACTGCAATCATGTACCCTTCTGCGCAGGTGACAGACTAAGGTAAAAAGCCAGAAGGTCAAGACACAAAGACAGACAATTACTAACTTACCATTATCCAAGAGCTGCTACAAAACTTACAACATCCACACTTCAAATGCTGTAATATACTCTGGTTTCAGCTGACCATTAGGAGCAGCTCTAATGTGCAACACATTGACCAGTAATCTCAGTACACTAAACTGGCTTGCCTCAGGAAGATCAGGCTGCAAATACCATCTCCTCCCTCTATTAATTTTACCCATCGGTAAAAAGTTAAATATTTTTAACTTCCTGAGATTCTGAGGACAATAAAACCCCTTCAGAATATATGAAAAATTAATGACAGAAGAAGAAAATATTTGACAAACAGGTAGTATAAACAAATGCAAATGAAATAAGTTTACATTTAAACTTACTAAATTGGAGAAAATTTGAAACAACATCAAAAAAAACCTGAAATCTGCTTCCTTTTAATAGAAAATGGGCTATGTCAGGCAGTAGGATGAGTGATACAACTGGAACGACATGGCTGACTATGCTATGCCCTATCTTCAAGCATGGCATAATATTTTTGTTTCTTTCAAGAATTTTATTTGTGTTTTAACCCTTTGTTTGGACCTATTAACATTTTAGATAATACTAAAACATGTTTAAGTTGTTTAAGTGGCACCTACTGTAAATATCTTGTCAGATAAAGATGCTGTAATTAACATAGCTATGTTGCTTTAAATGTATACCAAGTATGCCCTATTCAACAGAGTTAAGAGCTACATCTACATCTTAAAACCTGAAATAAAAAGCTTAAGAAATATTGGTGCCAAAAGTCAAAGGAAATCAGCATCTCTGCTTCGTGCTTCATGAAGTGTGAATGAACTTGACGTACCTCAACAATGGCAGAAAGCTAGATAGGAAGGGAGTAGTTTGAAATTCATTCATCAACTTCAAACTGAAAGACTAATGACTTCTACAGCCATCATCTGAACTGTAATATTTGTGTACCACTGCAAAATTACTATGTTCAATCAACATCCTCCAACAATAGGTCTGCAGGAAAAGGGCTTACATGAAAGACTTCTGAATGTTCGATTCATTAGTTTTTATAAACTGAATGCTTTGAAAGAAACTCCAGTATTAGATGTTTCCAAGTGGAATAATGTGGTTTTATGCCAACATCTCCATCTGACAGTTTTTAGCAGAGTAGTTGTTATGCAAAGTATGTGGACACCTTTTATTTCCAAAGCATATTTTGGGAAGAGAGGTGATTAAACTGTTTCAGCAGCTACTGCAAAAAGGTAGAAGTAATAAAACCCTCCAAGCTCCAGGGGTGTCTTTAAAAAAATGCTGTAAAATATCCTAGCAACAGCATCCACAAAGATAGCACTGCCATATATTTTGGTGTAAATATATCTGACAAATTTGTCAAAGTATAGTCTGCTAGAGGCAGCTGTTTCACCAGGAATCAATCTTTGCTGCCGAACAGCCAGTTACATTACAATTGCAGTAGTGGGTACTACAGTCTTTCTAACTATCAGTAGTAATAAAATTAATTATTGGTAGATATTTTCTTCCCCACACACACTTTTAACAAGAGATCCATTTTATAAAAGACAGAAGACATACCAGAAGCAACAACAACACTGTAATTGTCCTGAAATCCATTTTCTGCTTTAACTTTTTCTTTCTCTTCATAGTTCTTTTTTTCTTTATCTTCCTTCTGTTCATTAATTAGCTTAGCTGTAATACTGGGAGTATCTATGTTGGGATGGAGGGGACAAAGTCAAACAAAGAAAGAGAGGAAAGAAAAGCATTTCAAGATATTAAGTTGATTTTTTTAGTTTCTAAGCTGTTAACAAAGCTATTCTCAACTACTGTAGTGTCTCAGAGTTCCAACACAGACAATACAGAGTTCCAACACAGCAATAGTCTTGTCAATACCTATGAATTAAGGTATTACAATAATTCTGTCCCATTCTACCCCACACTCTGTTCTTTGACAATTTAAATCTGTAGCAGTGTAAAACCATTGCTTGATGACTCAAGCTACATTAAAAAACCCACAAAACCTCTGCAATCAACCAAAAATGAGATTAAGCAAAAACTCCCTATCCAAATCCAAACCCAAACCCAAAGAACCAAAAAACCCACAGAAAATCTTGACAAAACAACAACAGCAAAAAAAAATCCAACAAAAAAAGACATTCTAGAAAATTTTTTTGAGGACAGCTGCAGACTTATTTAAATAGGCTATGGTATTTAGGTCTGGGTATCTCTCGTTACATACTGATCCAATTTCAGAACTCGTAAATTCTTTACTTTGAAATTGGAAGATGCCTAAAGTACATTATACAACCAAATCTTGACCTGTTTGATTAAGAGAATATTAGATTACTGCAGTTCAACTTTGTTTCATTAGTGTAGCTCACAACTCTCAGTAACTTATTAAATCTAATTTATTAAATCACTGATAATTGGTGACAATGGATGATTTCATACCCTGTTCAGTACAACACTGGTACCAAAATGGTCAAGTAATTCTCTAATTGCTTCTGAGTAGTAACTTGTTTCCACAGAGCCACAGCAGCTTTAAGGTATAACCAGATTTAAGACCTGGAAGTACCATGCAGCTGCCTTGAACTGTGTGCCACCAGTGGGTGAGGCGCTGAAGGGATGTGGTTTGGCTGCTGGGAAATATATGATCATTTGTGCCAGAAGCCATTAGTTATATCTGTGTTAGACAGCAGTGGAGACTAAAAAAACATACAGAGTGTGAAACCACTGCCACTTAGCACTCAACATTCACACACACACACACACACACACACACACACACTCTATGTATAGATCTATGTGTATATATACAAACATGTATGTGTGTATATACACACACTCACACACAAATGTATCTATGAGACTGTGTATGTTTTTGGCTTTCTAGAAAATTTTCATCATTATTACTATTATTAAATTTCAGAGTTGCTCTAGTTTTGTCCCATGGACTCAATGTCCACTTACTGCTGGAGAATTGAAAGGTCATTAATAAAATTATTAAAGAAGGTTAAGTGATGGTATTTTAACTACTCAGGAGACACCCAGATTTGTTGTTGAGTTTTTCTGACTCACAACTGCTTACTTGAGCAGTAACTCAAGACTAAGGTCCACCCCTTCTCTCTCCTCAAACACACAGCTTGCTCCTCTTAGATTCAAGCCTTCTTTACTCTGTCCTAACCATGGACTCCATGGAATGCCATACAAGAACCACAAAGCCAAGGCACAACAATGCTGTAGCAAGCCCTGAAGTTATGGTGCCCTACGAAGTCAGCACTTGGCCATTTGCAATTACAGACATTACAGTTTAGCACATCATCACATTCTCCTCTCCAGTCCTTATTAGCACTGGCTATCAAGCTGACAACAATACACCACTAAGGCAGCTACTCAGGACAGTTTATGTCACTGCTCAACAACTGATCCCTACCTCATATGAAGTGACCATCCCACCCATTACAGTAATGAGATCCTTGCGCAGTTTGTGGTCAGAAAAACCTTAGCCACATTTCACACATGACTCTCTGGACAGTAAATAAATATAGAATTCTATCAGAAATAGTAAACTATTCCTTGATAAATAAGATTTAAGCATTTTGCTAGGAATTGATATTTTTCTGCTAAAATCCTAAAACACATCTTGTCCTCCCCAGTATTCCATCAAATAACATTTTAGTATTCCTATCAGTTTGTTAGGTAACACTTCTTGCCCCAACAAATTTGTTAGCAATTTCAATGGGGCAATTTTCCATAGATATAAAAAACCAATAGTTGCTTTTAATGCCATGAAGACTTGTCTCATAAATTAAAGTTGATCTACACTGAGTTCCAAGAAAGTACACATTCAAGTAAACCTACATATAGGAGCATACATACCTAGTCAGGTGAATGGGAAACTAAGTGCACACACTTCAGTGCACATATCCCATATGGGAAAAACATAATTGCTCTAACAATTTTGGACTTTTCTTTGGTATTATTGAGAACCACATTTTTAAAATAAAGAGGAAGTCCTAGATTTGCTTATTTCTTTTAAATTAGATGTGTATTTTTCATTTAACATGTCCAAACAATTTTTGCTCTGTTTATCACTAGAGGAGAATCAACTTGCATCTTGCCTGGTTTTACCTAGAGAGCTCTGGCATGGACATGACATCTTCAATATGAATTCTACTCTTTAACTAAATTTTAAAAAATTATTAACTCCAATCTTTAACATATAGTTTTGTTCCCTAAAGTATTAAACAAACACTAAAATTAAAGGTTGGATTCATTTTAAGAGTAAGATGTCTACCATTTATGTGTCAAAATCCATATCATGGTCTGTGAAAGCCTGAGCAACAGAGTTCCCTACAGAGAGGTTCATCTCTCAGTGTATATTCAAGTAGTTTAACTAAAAGTATTGAAATTGGAAAAACAAATTAAGCCTCAACATTATCTTAACACTGTGCATAGCTTTAAAATTAACATCTAAAAGTAAATGATACTTTTTATTTTCCATTTAGTAAGCAAATGCAAATATTTATATAGCAGAAAAATGTATAACCACAGAAATTAGATGGAGCCTTTATCAAGGTCCTTTTCACAGGACATACATGTCCACCTGGAGATGTATCACTAAGTTCAGGATATTTAGCTGACAAAATTTGGGGAAATTTATCAAATGGATGAATGACAGTGTGTTTTAAAGACTCATATTTGTGGTATCCTTTGTATGGTCAAACAAACAACATAATATTTTTTTTTTTAAACTGCATTTAAAAATAAAGCAAACCAAAAACATGAACTATTGCAAACTTGCCTGACACACGATCAAGAACCTCTGCTAGAGTTGTTGAGACAGGCAAGTGAAGAGTACGGAATTTGTGTCCAGCTCCATACATTGGATGTTGAATTACGTGACTAGTAGCATTAATTCTACCTTTGTACAGCTGCAAGGAAAAAAAAGTCAACATTAATTATGACTTTAACACTGAGAAATAATTTCAACCACTATGTTCTTATAAAGCCACATCAGCTAGATAAAGCTAAATTCTTAGTGTGCTAAAAAAGAAAACTGACATCTCCTTCAGCTTTGGAGATATACAGTAAAAATGCATCAAATTAGGACATGTTTAGTTTTTAAACTCAAAATAATTTGTTTTGAAAGCCTACAATATTTTTAGGACCAGAAACAGTATGACATCATCTTTGCTTTAAAAAACCCAATTATTTTACATAGCTGTAATATGAGAGAAAATTGCATGCCTGAGACTTGTAATTATTTAGGAAATGAAAACTTTACTCGAAAACTAAATATTAAAAAATAACAATATACTTTGAGTAGAGGTAGATGATGTTTCTCTGTAGCTCTGACTTGAGGAGGAAGTCTATTCTAGACTTTTTGTTATTAGGTAACTAAGTCGCTATTTGTTAAAACATTGCAAATATTTTACCGTAACTTATTTTAGACAGCCCTGAAGACCTGTTTATTAATATGCACTCACAGGACCAATTTACTGTTGTGAAATGCAGTTAAAAAAATGTATTTGCTGACAACCAGGACTGAGCTTCTGAAATACAGTTTTGATAAGAACTTGTAAGATAAAAATGAGGAACCAATCTTTGAAAGGTTGTGTTGTTGGATATTCTAGAAGTATATCCTGTACATCCACGTTATTTCTAAGGTTTCTCTTAGCATGTTATAGGAGGAATCATCTCAGTAAGAGCACAATTTCCCAGTGTTTTTAATAGAAGAAACCGAATTATGACAACTTCAAGACATTTTTTTCTGCTTTTACATATCTAGTAATAGCTTTCTGTAAAAATCTGTTGGATGTAAAACAACTAACAGAAAATTGATGTTACCTTCACATTATCAATGGACCTGTTAACAATTACTCAGCCAAGTTAAAACATTTAAATGTGTGTGCTAAAACTGTATTTGTGTCTCCTTTTCCTTTTTATACTATCCAACCCCGTTTCCCTCTCATATATCTCTTTGTCCTGGGTTGATGTACTTTACTTTACTTGTAGCACTTTATTTCTGAGAGGCAGAAACCAAAGCAGCAAATACTTTTTTTCTGGATGGGAGTATCAGATCTTTTAAAGAAACGTGTGGTTTTACCCTATTTTCTTAGTCACAGCCTTCAATGGAGAGCACTTCAGACATCAACTGTAATTCTGTTCCAGTGAAGCATGTGGAACCATAAAGCATACATCTGCTTTATAAATTAATTCACATTATTTGTCACTCAATTTATTTGTGGCATTTTGGCTAACTGCTGAAGGATGTCTGCCAATTTTGACTATGACTGATCCTTAATGAAACTGCTAAGGACTACTGGACAGATACTGTATCTGTATTTATTGCTAGTGTGTAAGGGTACTATTAAAAAGCCTTCTGTAGGACAAATTTCAGTTGTCAGATCCTTCAGAAGCCATATAGTTACAACAAATATTTTGTGTTACCGAAATACAGTGCCTTGAATTTTCTTTTAAAATGATGAGTTACAATTCAACAACACTTTCCTTTCCAAAATTCCATAATGTGTACAGCAGAAAAAAGCTGCTGTCTAAGGTTTCAAATTTGAATATACTCAGACATAAGGTTTAAAGATTAAATTTATTCCACGTTTACCATACGGTATCAAAAATTCTTACTGGACAAGGAGACTGAAGAAACAAAGTCACTTTCTCATCCTCTAGCATCAGCTGCAAAAAAAGCCTCCTAATAAATCCTGAAATATTTCCAGAGGTTGGGAGATTCCCACGCTGAGGAGAGGACTGGAACAATTCACAGAGAACCTGAGAATGCAAAATGATATCAGATTTAAAATATTTCTATATTTAGGTCTTTAAAATGTAGTTCTACACAGCCATAGTAGGCAGTGCCCGACATCCACTTCCAGTTATCACACAAACCAGCTCAGAAATGAGCAGCACTAAAGAAAATACCTGCAGCAAATAAGGTCCTTAATAAAATAGTTTAAAATGCTGACTACAACATCTAAGTAATTGTAAATGTGTAGATTTTTCAAAAAGATAAGCAACTGAAAATAAAGTAGTTTTAAAAACAGCTTTTGAATCCCTAAAGCAAACATTTCCCAGGGCATAATGGACTATTATTTCCAGCCATTAACAGAGAACTGACTCAATATTTTACTGAAGTCTACTTCTTCCTAGAGCACCATCATTTTTACTGCTGAAAAACAATTTTTTCATTGTACTTGTATTCAGCTAGGTCTGCAAGGTTAATAAATGTGATGAAGATAGCTGAATCTGCACTAGAATGCCAAATGCAAAGACATATTCTGCAATACTCAGTATTTCCTTGGACACAGGTTGCACAAGCAGACTTTCCAGGAAATCTCCTTAGGTTACTAATATTAAATATGTGTATGAAGCTTACTGTTCAAATTCCATTTCACTAAAGTTTAGCCTTATCCAATTAAACAGTCTTTTGGAGTTTAGTCTAAAGTTTATTCCTCTAAACCAAGAGGAGTGCAATTCTATACACAGGACTGGACAGCCATGCCAAAACATTTTTATGTTTCACCCTCAGACCAACAAGCCAACAATTTCAATATAAAATTTTTCCCAGTCAATGACATCTTACAAAAACCAAAGTTATTATAGAGAAAGGTAAAAAACATAGAAAATTTTTAAAGCTATCTGCAGCTATTAATAAGTTAAAACATTATTATTTTTCTCTCTCACCTGTGCCATCAGTCTCTGGTTATTAGGATGGCAAGAGATGCACTGTAGAAAGAAAGCAACCGTCGCATTTTCAATTGCTGTCCGCTGCTGAGTGGTCAATCCTGCGGTTACAGTCGAGGAGAGCAAGCTGGATCTTGCACTGGGCTGTTGTGCTGTCATATTGTGTCCTCCAGAGGTAGCACCAGAATGGCACAACAGGAATAAAAGTGCTGTCCACAATGGATTGACTTCAGAGCCACCCAACCAATCCTTCATCATGTGGCTGTTGCCAACTTCTGTCAGAAACCTGAGAACAGGAGCAACCAGGTCTGCCGTGATGGGCATTTTATTAAAGTGCTGTGGAACATGGTGCCTCCTGAGCCTGTCCTGGGTGATATCCATTGATTGTGCAGTGCAGTCAGAGCTAGAAGTATGGCTAAAGCAAAAACTAGCAAGACTTCTTACAAGCAGTGAAGGCAAACCTGAGTCCAGTAACTGCTTGATAGCTTCAGGAGACTGAGATGAGGCAGCCAGAGTAGCCAGGTGAGACTCTGTTAGTGCAAGAGGGGCTTGTGCATTTTTAGAGTCATCTGTCAAAGATGAACTAAGGTCCTGCTTTTTGCTGTCATCGGTCATAGACAGTCTATGCTGACACTGCATTGGAGGAGGAGTGATACCCATCCATCCCATCAGTAAGGAGAAATAATTTGGGTGGATGTGGCACATGGAACAAAGCAAACTATCAACAGCTTTCTTCAAAACCATGTTGCAGGGAAGAGACATGGACCAGTTAAACAGTGACCTGTAGAAGACAGAAAATCATATCAATACATAGTCTGCCAGTCATTTTCCCCTTTTTTATAATTTGTTCACATAACATTTATGCACTTTTATGATCTGCTATTATAGAAGCTGCTGTGAAACACCCTGTGCTGAACTTGGAATCTTCTTTTGGATCACAGTATCAGCAAGATGCTGATTACACAAAAGGCGTTTCTCAAGTGTATGCTTAAATTTCTTCCACCACACTGTATTTTAAATAGACATAACCCAGCTGGACATAAAAACCAGATTTCAGTCTTTTGACAGTTGTCATACATCTTACCCATTTTTAACCAACTGCAACCTCTTTGTGCTGTCAATTCTCCAAGCTGCAGCTATTAGGGTCACATATGTGTGTGTATACAGGCTCATTTACATGAAGGTCTCAATTCTTCGTATGAACTGAAAGTACTTCAACATGTTTCAAAAATTTTAAAAATTTCCCTTATTAAGCATTTTCCTAAAGATGCTGCAAAAAATCGAAAGCAGCAATAACCCTGTGGGTTGAACAAGACACCCTTGCTATCCTTACCTGACCTAAACTTAGGACACAACAACAGAATAATCCCTCAGGAATTCTAAAATCCCACCTAACTTTGACCTCACATCCAAGCAGTGTCTGCTTGAATGCTAATCCAAGGTATATATGAGTGCAGAAGCTAATTTAGCTCCTATTATTCAGCTTAAATTTCAGAAGGGGTATATGTAAAGTAAAATTATAATTTCTTCACATAGACTTGTTTGGAGTTTGTGAAGTACTTTTAAAAAAGCCAGTTTCCCAAACTGCACTCACAGCAGCTTGACATCACATTATTAGGTGTTACATTATCTTAACATTCACATACAGAGACAAATATTCACTTCATGCCATTCAATACTAGGTTTTAAAATTAAATTTGGATGTATTATCATATATTGCATTCCCATTTGAAGACAAAGATTGTTTTCCACTCTTCTGGATGGAACTGTTTTTCTATGTTTAGTCTAAGGGCACTCTAGGAACTCAAGGAACTCTCTGGGTCTAACCAAAAGTTGGATATATCACCAGTCAAGAGAATGGTTGATAAAATCCCTCCTCCAACAGAAAACACATCTCAGTGGCTAAATGATCTATAACTCTGGAAAGACAGTCACAATTTCCAAAAGTCCACATATAATGAAGCTACACCTAACTCTTCTCTAACTATATATTAACACAATCCAAATGCCAAAATCTTCTGGATGAGTTCATGCTCTATGAAAAATAAGGTCTTTTTCTAAATACATATTTAAAAATAACTAAGAGATTAGCATCCACTGGCCAAAGCAAAAATACTGAAATGGAAAATGGGGATGATGGGAAAATATTTTCAAGAAAAAAGTGATTTGTCACATGAAGAAGAAAATTGGAGCTATGGCTAGAATCCATGACAATATTTCAAAAGTTACAATATCAAAGAAGATGAAGAATACACATGAAAAGTTATTTTTATTAGAAAATTATTTACCCATATAACTCTGACAAAAAAAGCTTTTACATTTATTAAAGAATATATTTTATAATTTGCTCCAGATGGTGGCTCATATGAGTGATAGTTTTATATCTGGCAGGAGGTAGGGGAACAGGGCTGTATTATAGCTTGCATACTCAAACTAGGTACAAACCATCAGTTTTCCCTGTGATGGAAACAACACACTATCCTCCTAAAAGACAGGAACTCAGCTGTGAAACTCACTTTTATATAAATCTAATCGGGCTGTCCATTTCAGAAAGTGCATTTTTATTAAAGTTTTTCCTTTTCAAACGTTAAAACGTATCCTGAAAATGTATTTCTGTTAAAGTGTATTGCTAAAAGGACTAATTGACCTGCAATTTAAAATCCTTAAACAGATTCCCAAGATGAACAAGCTAATTTTGAATTAAAAATTATCAACATCACAGTATCACTGAATTGTCTTTGGAAATTGGCTTGCTTGAAGTCGTGGTTCACATATGTAAGAGTTCCACATGTTTGTACCTGTAACCATAATTTATACACTGGGTGTTTGAATGTTTTACTATGTCTAAAGGAGACTGGTCATGGAAAAATATGAAGGTTTCCTAAGAGCACCAACAAAACCATGTGCAAAGATCCCTTCATTAACTGCAATTGTATTCAACAGCACAAATCAAAGATACTTGACTAATACTAGATAAAGTAATTTAACAGCTAATTTTCTATAAAACATGTGAAACAAATTCTTGTGGCTTCTCTTTTTTTTTTTTTTGTTTTGTTTAAACATAAGAGATGGTTAAGCAACATAAATTGCAAATATTAGATCATATATTTTCATTTTGGGAGTCACTAAGAGTATACATTTGGTATAGTTTAGAGTGAATTTCTCTTTAGAATCCACCAAAAGGAAGCAAATTCACAGTTTAAGATTCACTCCAGATTTTGTGCCCCCATTTCTTTCAGATGAGACTGGCCACAACAGAAGTGGTAACTTCCTTTCCTACATCTCATCTATCAGTTATAGATCCTGGATACTGTGACAATTAAGATAATGCTTCTGTAACAGCAACCTAATGAAGATCACTTAGAGGTACTGTGAAAATTACTACCAACGATTTCAACATGAATAGTCCATTAAAAGACCTCATGAACAAAACCATGAACCAGCTTACCTTCCACATATATGCAAGTATATACATGGATTTGCTGCTTCGTTTCAGATTTTTGGGTCTTTGAACATAATTATACCTGGAACACGTGAAGTGCAGCTTTGAGTTTAGAACTACAAAACTACCTGTTTGGATATCTTTAGGTATTCACTCTATCTATTAGCTTCAGGTGTATCACATTCCACTTCTATTTCACAGAAAGTGCCCTTCAAGTTGTATTATCTCCGTGAAGAAAACAATTTAATTATAAAAATAATGCGGTGCAAAACTTTGCTTTACTTACTCAAAGAGCTCCCTGTCCAGCAATGCTGGCAAATCGTATTCAACGAGCAGCTCATAACTGTGCCACAGAATTGCTGCTACACAATGCAAGTGGGAAGGAGATGGCATCAACAGCCCATACTCTCTGGTTGAGCTATTGGGACAAATGTAGCTGACCCGGCCACTCTTTTTCATAGCTGCAACTCTGGCAGAATCACTGACCCATTTCAGCAATGCTTGAATTCTGTAAGACAAGATGATGTTGCACATTATAAACAAGCAAAGAAACACTCAGAATCAAATTAGTTTGCTTTTTTTTTGTAATCCAATTTACACATTTATCTCTCTCTTTGAAGTAAAGTTTGAGAGTGAGCTCAAGCTCTTTTTTCTTGAGACTTCAACCCAGGCAAAAATTAATTTCAAAAATTTATCTTGGACAGCCAAATGTGAACCTTCTACAGAAGAAGAAAATATAGCAGGTATTTGACTTCTGACTATTTGAGAGAAAAGTCAGTTGAAAATCAAAGTTTTAACACATTTATAAGAGCAAAAAAAAGAGGAACCATTTTTCCTGGAAAGGATGGAAAGAGCTAGGACAGAAAGCTGGGAGAGCTTTTTCAGATTTCTGCACATCCATTCTACCTCATAACAATTAGATTTCAAAAACGTTTGGTTTTGTGAATTAATATCAAGCCACTGTTTAGCAGGTTATTCTTTGTATATGCTTCCACATGACAAGCCAAATAACATTACCTATCTTTTGTTCCAGGGTCTTGAGTTGTTCCAAGCTGATAAAGAATGTCTATTGTGGAGTCAGAAGAGAGACCATTTAATCTTCCAAACAGTAAAGGGCTATTCAGATCTTGCCGCATTAAAAAAAAAAAAAAAAAAAGGGGAGGGGAAATAATAGAGGTACTTACATACGTATTTTTTAAGTGCACTGACAACATTATTACAGAATTGCTATATTAACACTGAATTAAGTTCTCATTAACATAAGGATGAAATTCCTATACACGCCGCTGTCTCAAAACTGTGCATTTTGTATGTTCAATATTCAGCCTTACTATGAAAGGCAAAGCCATTACAACATTCATCAGACAGAGGACTTAGAGGTTTACATAGTAGGGTTTTCTTTAACATATTCCAAAAGGACATGACTAATTCCAATAGAGCTGTCAAACCTCTTGCTTCACAGAAGCAAACACTTTTTTCAAAATGAAAGCTTATTAAATTCCAATTTCCATCAATGGGATTACAGCTGAAGATTTCCACAGATTATTTCCTATTCAGCTTCTCCTCACTGTGTTCATCCTCTGCCCTGCCTCCTATCTAACAACATTCCAGCAAACAGAGCAATCTACACTGAAACACTAACTCATGGCAAAAGAAGTCATGGAAGACATTTTTAAAAGAGTGTTTTCTGTTAGCAGCCTCAAAATAGGTAAAAAATGTATTTGTTTTCTTTCATTCAGAAGCTACAAAACAGTGAAGTGGTATAAAACCCTAAATATAAAACTCCCAGTGCACTAATGGAATAGCTTCTGCAAAATTTCACTGTAGGACATAGAATGTAGTTGTATCTTCATTATGTACCTCCACACACAAATATTTTCAACGCTTAGTGCATTTTCAGTGCAATTCAGAATTCATACTGTCCTACAGACTACTGCTGCCCAAATTCTGCTGCATTAGTTTTGCTTGGCAGTACTTATGGCAGTACTCCATTTTAAAATGTCTGGACACAGTATCTACAGTAAGAGTCACTCAGGATACATTGTGCATCCTACTCTGTCTACAAAACACCCATCAAATCATGAAAAACCAAACAACCCTGGTTACACTGCTTTACCGTGGTACGACCACCCACATACAAAGACTGTCATACTTAGAAGCCCAACAGAGCACAATGGCAAGTTCTGGCAACCCAGGTTCAGAATCAGAAAGCATTTGTATTTGTACTTTTATACAAGCAATGCTGTTAAGCAACAACTGAAAAGAAATACACTGCACTCACCTGCAGGATCACTCCCTGATGCTGAGCAGTTTCTCAGAAGAATGTCAATCAATTTTAGGCCAATTCTGGTGGACTGAAGCCCAATTTTCACAAGCACAGCCTCAATGTTTGGAGAATGCATCCCGCAGTAAGGGGACATTAGTAAAGCAGCACATGTCTGCAACAGATTAGCAGTGGGTGCTGCAGCACTAGCCATCATTCCTTCCAAATCACTTATGTGAGTGAGACAGTGGTGTAATAACCTTAACCATCCAATACTGAAAAGGAAAACAGAAAAATGAGCTAATGTATTTACTTTATTATATTACATTTTATCTGTAGCACAGCTACCTGTATTAGATTACAGGACAAGTACTGCAGAAAACTTCTGTGACACGATCAAACATCATCTGAGCAAAGCAAATGACTGAAGACCACAATGAAACATACATTACTAATGCTGTTGCAATCACTGCATTAAGATTGTAAGAAAGACAGTATCTGTGGGCAGAAAGAGTTAAGAGCCTGCAAATTTTACTACTAAAGTTGTTCAAGATTTCTCCATTCACATACATATTTCCTCCAACAGGAAGAAATCCTTCCCTGTTGAGGGAAGGACGAAAGGGAAGGTGTTTATATATGGAGATGGACGTGGGGTGAGTTTGGATTTTCTTTTCTTTGTTGGGTTTTATTTGCTTGCATATTGGGTTTTTTACATCAAAAAGAGTGAAGGTGCAACAGTAGCTGGCAATAAAGTTATACACCTGCACAACTTTTGTGACATAACAAACTTTAAGGATCATACACATTTACAATAAACTACAGTGAACCTTAAGTAACCTGATTGAAAATGAATATAGAAAAACCACAGAAATTAAAAATGCATTAGCTACCACATTTCCCTCGTGTCCCTTATTCTTTGACAAAATCATTCAGAATTTCTTTTATTAACAAATCCTGAGAAATAAACCTATTGTAATTGAATCAATTTGAAAACACATCAATTAGACTTTATTTATAAAATACACCACAATACTATTTAAACTAGCATCATGAACAAGAGGGTAATCTAAGCTGTAAGTGAAATAAATGGCATCTTTCACTGACAAGTTCTAAACTAGCAGGTTGTTACCACAACTAACCTTTACCACCATTTTAAAAAATGCAAACTTTATTATGGATCTTAAATTAGGCTTAGAATTTTGTTTTAGGAATCACTTACTTCTAAATCAATTGGATTCATCAATTACAAGAGAGCAAGTTCTCTTATGTCTAAAACAAAATTTATGCAAGTTTATTGAATATATGGTTCACATTGCTATCATTGTTTTATTGAGATACAACATTAAACTGAAAGCTACAATAAAACATTTCAAGAAATGAGGAACATGCATTCACCTTCTTTCTTTAGATACTGATTATTTTTGTGTAACTTTATTATAACCTTTTCTGAAGTAAAAATATAGTATAATTTGGCTACACTAATTTTCTTCACTTAAGAGCAAAGACCAATTTCATTTTTACAGCTTTTAATACACTGAGAGTATTCATGTTCTCTGAATTTATTTGTGCTCTCAAATTTTTCCCTGCAAAAGAAAGGTTTTTAAAACCTTCCCACGCTCTCTTCAAATATATAAACATTAAGATTTAAAGATGAACTATTTAAAATTAATGAGATTTTAGTAAGCTAATAATTTAGTAATTTAGGAAGCTGATTTTAAAACCCAGGAAATCTCAAAAATACATCCAATAAATTAAATTCAAAGCTGGAAAACTCTGACACTTTAAAAAAAATCCTTATGTTTTAATTTATTTTTATTTTTAAAAGGAGGAAGAAACTCTAAATGCCACCTAACCAAATAAACGCTTTTGAATAGAAATCTTGCTGATATTCCTGAATCATAAGAACATTCAGCTCCTATTTCTTAAATGTTTGCAATGCGTAATATTAGATATGACTTCCACAAAACATCCCATTGTTCTATTTCTACTCCCGCTCCAATACTTATGTAACTCCGTTGACTTCTGTAAGGATAAGAAGTGTTTTGGCACTCCATTTTTTTGACAACTGCCTACCCATTAAAAACACAAAATGCAATTCAAAATGCTTTCCTATGCTTTGTATTCTTTCACCATTGCAGGAACAAAACATTCCCTCTTACATTTGCAGAGGAAGCATGCTACTGAAGAAGGCAGAAGTATTGCTTCTATTTCCCTTCATATTGGAAAAAAAAAAAAGGAGGAGTTTGCTACTGAAAGATCTGACTCAGAGAAGAAAACACGATAAAAAACCTGAACCCAAAACCATGAATGGCACAAAGTGTCCTGTGACACTGGAGCCTTACCTTGTTTTGGAGACCTGGTCCTCAGAGGGAAGGAAGGGATTATTGACGGTGGCAGAGGAGGTGTTTCCAAAGGCAGTGAGGCCTAACAGTTTGATCTGAGAGAGGCCCAGGGTACTGGCATCCCGAGGGCGATGGAGACGAAGGCAGACAGCTGAGGCAACTTCAGCTTTTACCAGCTGGATTTTTATATAGGTGAGACCACTCGTGATAACAGGAGTTGACAAAGGCAACATATTGACACCGTCTGCGCTTATTTCAACAGATACTGATGAAGGGCAAGCTATGGAGGAGGATAAGAAGGTTTAACGCTATTTTAACATCTGTACCAGTTTGTCTTCATCATGGATACATGGTCAACACTTAAAATTCAGAGAACAAAATGACTGAAATTATCTCAGGCAGACACTACTATAGAACTGCTGCTGGAGAACTTCACTTGAGAGAAGGTACATGTTAAAAAGGACAAATATTTTGATAGATGGTATATACAGTTTATTACAAAGACTTCACATGAAGTAAAGTCCTGGCACTGAAAACACTGTTTCCCTATCAGGGCTACAACAATAAGAGCTGAAAAATCTCATGCTTTTTCCCAGCTGCCATAGAAAAGCATTTTGCCTGAAGACCCTTGACTAATATCACTTTCTCACTGGGTAAAGTTTTGATAAGTATGACAAAGTTTTTTGACATATTTAACATGAATGCCACATGACATCTACTACACGAGAAAACGAGCAGAGGCAGGGACTTCCGTTCTCAAGGAAAGCAGAATTTGCAAGCTTTTCAAACTTATTTTACAGGCATCACTCAAACAACCTCCCAGCTTTAGTTCCTCCAATTATACTCCTTGTATCCCAGCCTTCAAATTTTTGAACTGGCATCAACATCAGTGAATCTACTTACTCGCCAGAGAGGCCAGGTGAGGCTGGATGTGGATCTCCTTGAGCAGCACAGCCGCAGGAAGGTGAATCGTGAGGTCACACCAGGCTTCCTCAGGTAAAAATATGTATGACCAGGCGGCAGACCGAGCCCGTCTGTGCGGAGGAGTAGCCTGCAACAGCACTTCAGCAGGCTGGGCAGTGGGACTGCTTGAGGTGATTGAACCTTCAAAAACAGCACCATTAACATTGATTATTCATGGTTATTAATAAAACTGAGATTAACTTATAACCTGAACCATGGAAAAGATTTTTTTTTTCCTGTTGTCTCATCTCTTTTGCTTTTTCAGCAATATCCCATGTTTAACGCCCACTGCCCAGTTACTTTTTTTTTACTCTGAGACTGTTTTAAATAGGCAGTTTACATATCCACATGCATATGTATGTCCTTGAAATTTGCTAGGGGACAAGTGCTGCCAAAATTCTAAACTTACTCTCAAGAGTACATGACAAACATGCTTAGAACTTGAACTCAGTTAATTCACAGGTAACACACTTCAAATGCTAAAATAACATAAATGACTTTAAAATCCACTTCTGTAACCCTTTTTCTTTAAAAAGGTTTCACATGAAAACTCTTTTTTAGAAAAGACACTAGAATAAATAAAAACTGACCACACCTGCTGCTTCTTTTTCTACTCCTAGCATAAGCTAAGAATGAAGAAGGAAGATGTAGGCTGTCTTCTTTAGCAAGTTATAGGCCATGACAAGACCAGATTTGAGCTATTCCAAACTACAGGTACTTGGGGTGTTTTACTGTGACCTGATCCCACTGTGACCTATAGCTTGACCCCACAACTAAATGCCTAGCAGCAGCTGGACGTTAATTCCTGAACATATTTTGATAAACTTTCATCCCAAAATGAATTCAACTCATCTCAGAGAATAACCACATGATGAGAATCAGAATGTACTACAGAGACTACTAAATGATGGGAATTAGAACGTACTAAGTGAGGGCAACCAGAAGGTTAATTTCAAAAGCACACTACTCACTGGAAATTTAATATTAAGAGAGATGCCCTCATGGCAGAACATCAAGAGCTGCAGCCCTTTGTAAGCTGAAAGATAAGCTAGGCAAGAACCTACCACCACATATGCTTAGGATTTTTATTATTTAAAGTATTAAAGAATGAACATTTGCAGAATTCCTAAATTTACCATTTAGAAATTTGTGAAGAACAAAGTAGAAGATTTCCAGGGGCCCCTATTCCACCAAATAAACCTCTGTTTATTGTCTTTTGTAATGTTATTATTTTTGACACTCTTAAATTTGAATCACAGGACTGAACGGATTCCATTCTCACTCAACAATCTTCCCAGAAATTTTAAAGTAATTTTGTCAGTGAGACAAACTGTATGAATACATTCAAGAGCTGCACCAGGCCAGCAGGCAGCAACAGAAAACAATGACACTGGTACTGAAAAGGAAAGCTTTTGTAAGATATTACAATACCAGTACCTCTTAAAACATGCACATTTTAGTTAACTGACAGCCACTGTACTGATACCAAAACAGCATTGCAATTCTAACAAACGTTTATGCAGGCAACATGAGAGCAGTTAGAAGGAGATATGAGAGCACCATCAGCAATATCAGCCTTATGCTCCAGCATCTTCTGTTTTGCTTCACAGAAGTCAGGCTCATTCTCTCTCATCCCACCATGCCATGATTCTGTATTAACTCCATCAAAAGTGATGTGCCTTAAAAGAAGTTACTGAGTCTTAGTGTGTCCAAGGCAGATGGTGGGCTGGAAGCAGGCATTCCCTGACTAGGGAAGGAGAAGGGGGCTCACCTTCATGCATGACTTCATCAGACACCCATCACTCCCTCTCCTCCTCTCCCCTGTCCACATGAGCTCTTATCACCTGCGGTGGAGGGGACTAACCTCATCCCTGGACATCACCGCAAAACACCAGCAATCCTTCTCATTAGAAGATTTAGTAGCAGTGGAACATTTGACACAATTGTGTTACTTGTTGTTAAAAACTTGATACACATTCAAATGACAGGAAGACATTAACCTAAGAGAAAGAAGCATTACTCACCCAAAGGCGCAAAATTGTGAATTCCTTCTGCATTATCAGGCTCAGAAGCGAGCACTCTGGCTTTCAAGCTGCTATCTGTTGCTTTGGTGGGACCAGAATCCAGGAATTTCATAATCGTTGAAACCATGCTTCTTGCTGTGTTAACAATAGCTCTTGTGCTTGTTACCATGTTGTTACAGATAAGTTGAACACCACCTGTGCATAACGTTAGCAGAGAGAAAAAAATACTGCTCAGAAGCATGCAATAGATTCCACGCAGGCAAAGGCCTGTTTAGTAAATTGGCCCATGTAGACCCATGTATTCTTTAAGTGTCAAAAAAGGCTAAACCAATCCTCTTATTTGATGTGGCTAAAGAAAAGACATTCTTACCCATATCATGGAAAGCCTTCAGTGCCTCACTCGTATCCAACACTCGTAAAATGAACCAGAGCAGTGGCTCAGATAACTGACATGTAGCAAGAGACCCCTAGAAGAAAATAAATTAAAAAATACATAGTTTCATACAAAATTCGTAGAAGTAAAAGTAGAAGTAGAAATTCAAATCTCTAGTTTTAGTAGGCAAAACTACCAGGAAAGAAACTCCACCACAGCTGACTTCTCTGCCACCGTATACAATATCGTGTTCACACGGTTCAGTTTCTTACACAGGAAAAGTCTTTGGGGTATGGAAAAGCTCAAACTCATGAGGTGATCATCTTCAGGGAAATAAGAGCACTGAGCACTAAAATCGCCACAATAAATGTGCTTCTCACTTGCACATAATAAAATATCTGTTCCATCTTCAAGCCTTTAGCCAGGAACATTTACAGAAACGTCAAAATGTCCTTAAGAGAAAATTCTCTCGCTCCCTTTACCACTGGCAACAGAAAGAGGCTTCCTAACTTCAGCACCCAAATGAAGCAAGGTTGTAAAAACATTAACATTTCTTTTACATAGCAATACTTTAGTCTTCTGCCTTTTTACTGATTACAGAATCAACTACCTTGAAGCACAGGAAGCCTAAGGGAACTTACCTGCCTTCCCATGTACCCACAGGCCATGTAGGTAAGAATGGGCTGAAGCATCACTTGAACTGTTGTTGCTTTCTTACTAAGTGTTGTCAGGATAGTGAACAACCCATCTCCAACTGATATTGCATCTAAGCCACCATGGAAGTTCTCATGTTTAGTCAGATGTAAGCCACTTGCGCCTAAATGAAAACAGAAAGTTCAAAGGTCACAAACTGAGACCTAACAAACCATTAATAGCACATGAGAGAACTCAAGAATATTCAAATGCTCACATGGATTTACAAATGGACCAGTTTTCAGGATCATATGACTTACAGTCAGTGTTCCCAGAAGGGAATATAGGAAAACTTGACCCAGGTAGTCAGGAAATTTAAATCAAATCAGACCATAAAAATTAGTCTAATTAGTGAAGAAAATAGGGTAACTACAAGGATTGGAATCACTCCTAGCTAGAAACAATTTACATTTAAGATTTTTTTCAGATAATAATAAAATGCCCTTGTGCTGCCAAAATCCTCCCCAAATGTTTAAAACACATATTTCTATCAGAAACAATTCTCCTGGAATTCTGCCTCTCACTATTAAAGCTCAGGATTGATTAATGACAATTTTTTGAATATAAATTATCAGCAATATTGACTACACATTGCTGAGATTACAGACAGAAAGCAAAATAATAGTCTTCTCATGGAAGAAATTACTTCCATAAAAACAACTGTCTTACAAACCATATGACTTCGATCTGGAAGAGCTGTAAAAAGAGGTCTTGGATTTAAATGTAAGACAACCATAGAGTAATCCTGTCCCATTTAGAGGAACTGCAGTTGTATTAACAAATAATAAGAAAAATCATTGTGCTCAAGTGATCTTTGGAGCATGTCTTAAAGAAACATTTTGGCAACAGAATTGACAGGTATAATACTTTGGCCAACTTTAAACTGTCAAGAAAGCATTGATAAGAAATGCATGCAGAGCAACAAATCACTCAGTCCTAAGACCCAGTCTCCATCCAGCCTAGAAAAGTTAAATGGAATGAATGATAGAGCTGAAGTCAAGTAAGCTGGATTTGCTGTGAGGGAGGACCTTCAGGTGAGAACAAGATAGGACAGGAGGTGAATATTATTACTTGTATAATTTTCACAGTTTGTCAATAACAAAGCATCAAATCCTAATGAAACAGACACAAAGGTCATAAAAGGAAAAAGCATAAGAAAAATGTTTAAAATTCACGTGACAAGTGAATTACTCAGGGCCATCCTGGATACTGACCAGCTGGCTTGCCAGATGCAGTAAATTAACACTATTAGCATAAATTTTGACACCAGAGCCACTGCCTATCAGTAACATCTGTAGACATCTTCTTTGCCTATCTTGGTAGCAGATTTCCATGCTGCATTAGTTATTACAGTTTATGACAGTTATTATTAGTTATTAGTTTACTTCTAAATGCTGATAACTGATTTTTGGATCCTGTGTAACCCTGGCTGCAGTCTTGCAAAATGTTTTGTTCACATAAATTATCTGGAGAGAGCTTAATATAGTTTTTCTTGAGGGAACTAAACCCACAAATAGTTGTGTTATGTCTTCCCAAAATACATGGACAGATTATTCTCAATAACCTATATTTAAAATCCTTTGGAAGAACAATCCATTGAAGGGATCAGCTGGCCCAGAACCCTAATTTCAATGAAAAACATTTTGAAAAAAACTATCTTTCCAAACTGCCCTTAAAAAATGCAAAACAATTGCTGAACAAAAATCAGTGGTTCAGAAAAACATCAAAGTTGAGAAGAATATCTGAATTTCATTCCAAAGAAACACATACTCAGAGTAAACCACCACACCCAGAACTAACTACTTTCAGTGTTCATAGTGTATTTGCAATATGACACCAACTACCCAAAGTGATGAAAGAGATGCGCTGGAATTAATTTCAGGAAGGTTCCAACAGCACAATCCAGGCTTGTCAAATCCTGTCCCCTGTTTAATTTGAATACTAGAGATAACTCTGTTTGTCAATTACTTTCATGCTGAAATAATCCACTGGTCTAATAATATTCACAAGGGCTCACTGAACAAGTAACTGTTTCCTGATAATAGCATTGGTTAAGTTTCATATCTGCTTAAAAGAGGCAGCACAGAAAAGGCCAGAGCAACTTGCAAAAGCAAGAGAATCAGTATAAAGAGAATAAAATTTTACAATTATTACACCTGAAATGGAGTACAGATCTTTGTATATCTTCCTGCAAAATGTTTTGCACAAGCAGAAATTCATGGCATTTCAGCCAGTGGTTTAACTCGTGCAAATAAATTCTATGCTACCATCACAGCACACAAGTAAGTCAAAAGACAGGTTGTCTCTCTGAGAAAATGTACCTCAGATAAATGTCTGACAAACAGCAGCTTTGCTTTCTAAGTACCATCATCTCCCTCACTAGCTCATAGCAGGAAGATCCCACCCATAAATATATGACTGCAACTCCTAGAACATGATGTTGATGCAATTCCTAGTAACACAGGAAAAGTTTAGGTATTCTATGGAAGCAACACAGTTGTAATTTGTATTTTCCAAAAGTTATTTTAAAAAGGAAAATCATCCAATACACAGCAAACATCTGAGGTAAGGTGTCTTGTACAAACTGAACACTCATCCTAATTCATGCACAGAGGCATGTGATGGCCACAGACTGAAATACAGGAAATTCCACTTAAACGTAAGACAAAGGCTTTTATACTTTTAAGAATGATTGAACAGTATAACAGGTTGCCCACAGCAGTTGTGAAGTTTCCACCCCTAAGGAATAAAAGACCCAACTGAACCCAGGTACTGAGCAACCTGCTCTTAAATCAGGCAGTCTCTGAGTTTGTGCAGGAAGGCTGGACTAGACAATCTCCAGAGGTCCTTGAACACTAAGCATTCTGAGATTCAGCAAATTCAAATGCCAAACACATTCCTGTTTGGTTTCAATTACTGTCTCCCACCTCCTGTTAGGGTTCTTTTTCATGCATCTGTTCCCCTCTACCTTTTTCCATGTCTCTTTTTTCCTGTCATTTCTGCAACACGTTCTTTCACATCTACACCCAGCTTAAGAGACTGCAGAAATTTTAAATGTTTCACCACCCAAAAGACCTTCCATGTTACTCAGAAAACACCTACCAATAATCATTGCCATAGCGCTGCTGTTACACTGGCCAAGTGCAGACAAAATCTGGCTCATAATTTGTTGGTTGGCCAACACCAAGTCCGCCACGTATGCAGTTGATCCTTGAGTATTAGGGTTGCTTCCATTGCCATCTTTGCCTCCTGAAACCTTTTCCTCATCAGACACACTGTCTGTAGTACTGCTTGGTACTGGAACACGGGCACTGTACTCTCGGTTACTGGAAAGTGGCAGCTGAACTAAAATGTTTATCAGCTTTAATAAATCAAACATGAGTTGATCCCTTGTCATTTCTCCACAAACAGCTTTGGCATCCCCTGGACGGATAATGTTGGCAAAAAGCCCTCCAAAACAGGCCCGAGCACCCACAGAGCTGTCTGAGCCACTGCGAGACATTACTTTGTCCGAACACGTAATGTAATGATGCACGAGGAAGGTTATAGACTCAATCACTGCAGAAATAGTGCTAACTGATACAACTTCGAAATTCTGTTCCAGGGTGAATTCCAAGAGTTTCACTTGGGCATCCAATGGTCCCTGGCCTGTCTGGAAAGCACCCCTGAAAGAAAAAAAAAAAAAAAAAAAAAAAAAAAGAGAAAGAGAGAGAGAGATATTACAAGTTATACAGGTTTGGCTGTTTGAACATAGTGTTTTTCCTTGATTTTTAAGAATCCAAAAGCACACCAGACTTCCAATAAAGAAAAATCTAGCTATTTTCATAACGGAAATGTATGTTGAAGCAAAAACTAATCTTTCACTTGCATCAAGCTTTTGCAATTTTTTAATATACTGGTCACTAAACAGCCTGCAGAACCTGCTCATGCCAGCACCTTCCTGACACCACTAAGGATTAAGAGGTTAACTTTGAAAAAGGCTAAGATTCATCTTTTTTGTTTTTGTAATTCAGCTACTTTTGTAAGGAAAGACTTGGAACAGTCTATATATAGACTGAACAGTCCTGTTCAGTTCTTGGTGAAAAGTTTCCTACATTTGCAAGAAAACCTCATGGAAAGCAGTCACATAATACTTTAATATCATGAGGATTATTTAGTTGCTAACAGGAAATCATGATGAATTTTTTCTTCCCATAAATCTTTTGTCTGCCCCCTACACAGTCACTCCCCATCAAGAGATAAAAAGAAGAATGGTCAGGTTTTACCTATCTAAATAGTAAATATACATAAGACCATGAGAAAGTACTCAAAATATCACAGGCTGGTGCTTATGGGTTGACTGCTTGAAGGATTTATCCTAGGAGTAAGTTTATCTTATCAATTGCGTTTAAAACATATAGTGGTGAACTACAAAAAGAACCTTTTGAATTGGTGCATCTAAAATAAAACTTGTATTAGTTACTGAATTTTCATATACTTCTCTGTATTTTTTCACGTTGATGAATCTTATTCTAACTTTTAAAATTAAATACAGAATAAAACAGTTTCTAGAAACAGCCCTGAAAAGTATTTGGAATTTAAGTAATTCTAACAGTAAAATACTGCTTTTCTTTACAATTAATCTTATGATCAGACACAGTACACTTCAGTAATAATCTGCATTCTTAGAAATAACCATCTAAAGCCCTTGCTGGCACTTTATTTCCATTTCAAGGCATTTCACTAAAAAACCCGAACATGTTTCAGAAACTCCTTTCAGTGGTCTCATTAGCTTATTTTAAACAGAAACTCACAGGAGTCACTGATCATCGATGTAACCTGATAAACATCACTCCTCCAATTTAAGTTACAAAGGTAAAATCTCTAGGAGAAGGCAGAAACCATCTTCTCTAAGATTAAAGAATAGATAACACCAAAGTGCCACCTACTGGGAACCCAGAACCAAGGAAGCTCATCCCTAATTATATGAAGCCTTTGTCTGGAGATGAGCAGAACACCAATACCAGGAAGAAATGCTTCCCAGTGTACTTCAGACTAAACAGCTGCCATATTTCCAGTGTACCACTGGAGACAGAGTCTTGTGCCCACTGGCCTTGCCTTGAGGAAGCAGAACTGTGAAAGATGAGCCACAAGCTCTTATCTCTCCCCCAGCCAGAGACACTTCTCTTCACTACTGGGCATCAGTAGGCCCCAGGAGAGTGGGACAGAGGGTGGTTTCCACTGTCATGTGGAGAGAAAAAACCCACCAAAGATAAAACAATAAAAATGCATAGTGCATAAATAGAATTATGCAATCTCATAATCCATCCTACCATGTGAGAAAAGCCATCTGTACTATTTTTACAATCTAGGAATAATTTCTGGAATCTTTCATTAATTCAGACCTCTCAGAATACTTTTTTTAATAGGTAAGCTCATCAACAGTGTCCTTACTTTAGGGAATTACTTCAACAAGGTTTACATCTTAGCTTTAAATAAAATCAGTCCAACATTTTAGTGCCTCTATTGATAGTCCCTCACACAGACAGCTGTGTGTGAATTCCAGATGCACTTTTCCATGTGCCAGGAGCAGCCAGATCGTGCTGCTAGTGCTGCAGCAACAATGACGATTTCCACTGACACGTAACTTGATAGTATGACAAGGCACATACACATGTGAGTTGTGATTCACAATCACACAGACTTTAATGAAAAGGAGGGTAGGAAAGAAAACAAACACGTAAGATTTACCTTTCTGTTGAAAGTATATGTATTAATTTCAATAAAAATTCACTGAACATCTGAGGACAAGTTGAAGAAAGGTGCACTTGTAATCGAGTAAGAAATTCTTGCATAGCTTGTGTTGCTGTTGGCCCAACCTAGAAGAAAAGATATTTTAGGAAGTATTATGTAAAACTGAAATGTTTTCAAGAACATTAACATCTTCTAAGAACAGCAAAGTATTGCATAGCTTAACTTGCTTTCTGAAAATTTTTACAGTATCTTTACAGAACTAATCTGTATCCATTCATATTACGTTTTTTTCTATTATTAATCATGAGTCAAAAGCAAGAAATTCAGTTCTTTGTCTAAGACTTCTTTTTCCACTTGAGACTGTTCAGTAATGCAAACTATACTCTATACAGAATCCACTTTTGTGCTAATCTGAATGTTTTTTTACAAACTACATACTTAAGCAAGTACTTTAATGGCATTGTGGAGTGTTAAAGTTCTGGAAACGACAATGCGTTTTCTTGAAAATTTGCTGGAAAAAAACTCCCTGAAACTACGAGGTGTTTTCTGTCTCCCAAACTGAGACTCCTGTCAAATACTGCATACAATTAAGTCCACCTGGACTCTTTTTAAAACACTATCCGTAGCTATTTCAAAGACTGCAAAAAGCAAGAAAACATTAATTGAAATTAGGAGAGGCAGCAGATACCACATGAATTCAGAAATCAGAAACAGGCAGAAAATGACAATATAATTTTAAATTCAGGAATTTTTAGATATTAAAACTTAATCTTCATTGGCATTCTTATTCCAACCCAACGAGATTTTGGGAAAGTAACTGAATGGAACACTTCATTCAGATATGGCATCTTCTTCCTGTGGCAAGTCTCCAGAGAGTTGTGAAAACATACCAGCACTACTGAGAGTGTATCAACAACATGAACTTCCCTATGGCTGCTCATCAGAACCAGCTAAGACTATAACTAGAAGACACAGGACAAGGATATAATGCATTATGAATGAATACACAATTCTGTCAAGTGTCTTAAAATCCTATTGCAAAAGGTTTTTCTCTTATTTTAATTGCTCATTACCTGTGGACTGTGTTGGTTTGTTCCATGGGGGTTAGTGCCAGAAAGAAATTTCACTAACACGTGAATGAGATTGGGATCTGACACCAACAATTGGGCAGTACTTTCCTGAGCTCCAATGGTACTGCTTGGACCAGCTTAAAAATAAAGACATAAAATTACATGCGTAATCTTAAACATTAACCGTAAATCAAATATTTCTAGTGCAAATCCCTTATATTTATTTCACGACGTGGAAATATTCTCAGCTGAATCAGCTACCAAAACCTGCTTACTCAGGACTACAATTTTGAGTTTTCCAGTAAGTACAGATATAAAGCCCTAAAACCACCCAATGAGTGTTCCAAACTTGCTAAGACAGTATTCCTGAAAATAGAGAATGATTTGGTAGGTGCAATACATACAGATATTTTGATTTGTCTCTTTTTGTTAGTAAAACACTCAATGAGGCTCAAGTGCATTTTTTAGTTTGTCAGACAGAGATCAAGTGTTCTGTAATCCTGTAAACAATCACAGCATTTTTGTTCTTGGCACATACAAAGACTTCTCAGAATGAAACTGCAGAGAGCTTAACAGGTAAGAAATCCAAAGACTGAAATTTGGATTAAAATACACCCTTCAGTGATCAAACAAACTAGCTTTACTAAATGTGAACTCTTACTCCAGCAGTAGAAGAGTACTGAATCAGTTCAAAACACTGAAAAAAGCACAATCTGAATCATATCCTGTAGAAGTGGGACAATGCCTTTTGATAAATGCCCTCATGCCAATGCTCTCCCTTTCACAACTGGCTCAGGCGTACAACTCCCCCCTGGGAGAGTTATAGGACATTCACACAAGGCCTGAAGGTGTTGTTCATCCCTTCTGATAAGATGTAACTGACTCAACTACACTGTCTTTAAGAGGCACCTGTCATGCCTTAGGTGGTGTCAAACCATCAAAAACCCCCACAGTGCCCCCAGACTCGTTTCTGGGGCCTTCCACCCAGACTGTGCATGATCCTGTGTTGCATCAGACAGTACAAAACTTCCCCACAGTGGGGGTACCCGGGCATTCCCACCTGAACTTGAATGTACATTAACCCACTGAACTCCATTTCCTGGGCTTCCCCTACCTCTGATGGATCAAAATGGTGACCATCAATTCCACCAACAGATACCTAAACTGCAACAATCAAATCTTGTCTCTGGATCCACAGGCAACAATACCTTTCTGCTCCCATATCTACTCTTATCCTTTCTTTCCCTTTCTTTTTTTTCCTTATATGTTTTCTTAAATTATAACTTTATATTTCTGTAATATTTCATTGTCACACATAATAACCAAAACAGCTACATACATTTCAAGCAAATTGTTCTAAAATAAGCCTGCCATACCAGTATCTATCTATCTACCTCTCTCTCAATCTATATATATATATGAACATTGATCATTCAGGAGAGTGCTGTTTCACTCCAATCCATCCCAAGGGATCTATTAACAAGAACTTGTAACCCAGCCTTTAGGGACAGGTTGTGACACTTGCATCTCCAACCCTTTCCAACTCAACTCCAACTCACAATCCTACACACAAAAAATGCACAACCACTTATTCATATGCTCCAGTGTGTCTGCCATGAACCACAGGGGCTGCTTCTGAGTAGCTTTTTAATCACCTTCTGATGTCAGGCAACTACCAAAGAAATTCTTGCAAACATGCAGCTGCCTGTCAGTGTCAAAACACTGAGCCTCATAACACTTGCAACATATTCACATATGATCCCAGTGATACACACTGCATAAATTTTGGAAATTTTTGCCAGTCTACAGATACAAACTGAAGAGTTGACAGTACATGTGCTTGTTAACTGAAGGCAGTTATACCAGAAATCAGGCCATGTTCTATTCTCAGATACTAAGAATAAGAGTGAAGTCTCAGTTTGTGCATAGTAAGTCTCTTTCATTAGTTTTTTTGCAGCTCTACTTCTTCACCTGATGGCAAAAATTTCAGCAGATTTTTGTGAGACTGATTTCTAAATAACATAACTGAAAGGGAACAGAAAGTAAAAATTTTAAGAACAAAATGCATCTAAGGCAATTATTTGAAACAGCAAATTAAAAAAAAAAAAGATTCATAGGCAACATTTAAAAACTACTTCCTTTAATTTCTACCAGTCTTGTGGCAAAATCTCATTCACAAAGTGAGATTATTTCTAGTGTATTATGGAACAATATAGAGAATGTGAGATATACTGGCATGCATAGGGAAATGAAATGGCTGGATTCCTATTTTACCAGATTCAGCTGCTGGGGGCTTATTTTCAGATAGCTCAATAGAAGAAGTGACTGGTGCCTGCATATTTACAAAAATATTCCTACTCTGTCAGAAAAATTTCAGTCTCACTCATAGCAACCTAATCATTCCTCTCTGCTTCTTCCTCTCATACTACAAAATTAATTCCCAGGGATCATTAGCTAGTCTCAAAACTTATTTTTTTTTTTTTTTAAGACACTGACAACTTACTTATAATGACATTTTCTTTTACCTTAAGGGTTTCCCAGGGTACAAGCAATTCAAGGAGCTCACTCTTGAAAAGCCCAAAGTTAACGGAGAACAAAAGTAAGCATATGACAAAAGGAATGTTCTGATTCTTTTGATAGAATCATCACTCATTTGTACATCACTAAAACTGTCAGCATAAGAAAACCAACCAATCAAACTTACCATTAAGCTGCATATTTGTCATAAGTGTTAGGCTGTGAAGCACAAGGCACCACGTCCGGAGTAAAGTATTAGGATACCATGCCAGAACTGACAGGAAGCTAGTTACTGAAGCTGTCAAGAAAAACAGATTTTTCCAAGTTTTAATCTTCAAAGGAATTACTATAAATTTCTAATTCTTATTGTAAGGTGCTATGCTGATCATTCTTATTAATATTATTGTTCCTTGCATTCATTTTGTTTTTACAACCACGGTTGCAGGAAATTAGCAAAAGAAATCTCACCAACACTTCACAGGAACTGGCCCACAGAAACTTCTACAGTGTGCAGACCCTGACATCTCAAAGAAAATGATGCAAAGAAACTGGTTTCAAATGTTCTCATGGAAGTCAGTGTAGCAGGTTCATTATATCAGACATTCACATTTTGGATTATCACGACAAGATACCACAGACATTCTTAATTTTATAGTATAACATCTTGCAAGAAAAAAAAATTCAGCAAGTCTTCATACTACATTAGTAGTCTGATGCTCAACAGTAATGGAGGTTTCTCACTCTGCTGACCCCTTTTTGTTAAGGGAGGGATCATAAGATGATATAAAGGAGATGAAATTCATTAGAAAAGCGCATACAGTTGCACAGTTTATCTCAGACTAAGAAGTGTATTTTAATGGGTCCCCTTGGGAATAATTATGAGTTAAGAACCACAAATTCTACCATTTCATTTTTAATAACTTTATAAAAATTGAATTAATCAACTCTCAGTGACACACTAGCAACATATTTTCCACTTTAAGAAGAAAACAAGACCAAGAGTATCTCAACACTGATCTTATTAAAAACACTTTCTGCAATAGTTTGTGCGTATTAGAAAAAATTGAGAATTTAATAAAAAACAAACCCAAACTTATTTCCCGTATTTCATGTATTTTACCTTGGTTACCAAAAACGACAGGTATTCGGTTAGCATTATAAAGGAAAATATCAGCACCGCTATCTTTACTTCCAGAGGAGCTGGAATTCAGGCTTAATGTGAGCCATAGCTGCAATAGGGATTCAAGCTAAAAGAAAGGGAAAGAAACCCACTATGAGACCAAACTCAGAACCCCAGAGCATCAAAGTTTTTATTTTAAAAGCCTGATCTACATTCTCAGCTGCTACTGTTTCACTGCACACACACGCTCTCTTTCTCCTTTTTTGGATTTGAAAATTCTGCTAAACACAATATTCGAGGCAAATTCAGCCTAACTAGCAAATGTTTCTGCTATTGTTTTTGTAATTGATTTCTTCCAAATAGTTTATCTTATGAAGTTTCTTCAAACTTGTGTTAAGAGAATGCAGCTTTACACACTGTTCAGAAATACCTTTATCATAACCTTATACCTGTAACATGTACAGGTGGGCTTACAGGTTTTCATGGCTTACATGGTTTTCAGAATGTTACTAAAGTGATGTTTCCCAGTCAACAAAATTATTCAAAAGGCCCATTTATCTAATGAGAAACCTCAGAGACACTGACGCTTACTCTGAATAATTCCCCTGAGTAAAATAACTCTCCGTAATAACTTCCCCCGATATTCTGGGGAAGCATCAAGGATATTTACACAAGAATCTGTATTATGGATGACATATTGAAAGAACAACTGAGGGACAGAGTCAGCCTCTCTATCAAAATATCAAGAGGCAGGCAGGTATCTACTCATTATATATAGCATGCATGACACTCCTTTGTATGAATCAAGAAAAGCATTGCTAAATCAATGACTTTTCAAAAAGCAAACTCTTACATTTGCTATTAACATACAGGATCATTGGATAATTCAGACTGGAAGGAACCTTTGCAAGTTATCCAATCCAATCTACTCAAAGAAATGCCAAAGAAGATATCAGACTTCATCACTTGTGGGTTTATTCAACTGGGTTTTGAAAAACTCCACAAATCTTCATTTGTCATTAAGTGTCAGTAACATTTTTCATTAATAAGCAAACAATTTTCACTCAGTGGACATACAAACTTATTTTTAAATATGAAAATGTAGACCAATTTTCCACTGTAACAGGCAATGTCTGCTTTGACAAAAGCTTTTAGCACTTTGTTTATTACATTATTGGTACTGATGTCCATGACATGTTCATAAGCAATAAAGCACATAACATAACAGATTACTTGAATCCTAAGGAGCAAGAAGTAGAAGAAAACTCTCAAATTTAGAGATAAATACTATCAGAACATTTAAGGTTCTAAATTCTCTACCTGAACATGGTGGACTTGTAGCATGGAAAAGAGTTTGTTGAAGCATGCACTCAACATAGGTATAGATGACAACTGCACAATCAGCTGGGCATTTTGGTTAGCAGCATGTAATCCCCTCAGCAATGAATCATCTGTGCCACTGGGAGACTGTGTCACTAGAAAAGAAAACAGGCACCACCCCCCATGAATTACTTTGAAAAGTTGCCAGAAGTAATTTCTAATTATTTCCTTGCATTTTATACTTAAATGAAAGACACTTTTTTATAATTTAGTAAACATCTTCAATGTAGTGTTCAGTTGAATTGGACTACTGACTAGCATAGTAGTGGCATACTTGAATATCAGACATTTCCATCTTCACAAAAAACAGTTTGGAACTGAGTCCACACAAATACATTTTCACAGCTATTACAGCAGTGTCCTGGTAACACAAGGGTAAAACAAACAATTGGAACATCTCTTTCTGCATTACAGAACAACTGTTGCAGACAATAATGAAGCTCCAGAGAATAAAGTCTGAATATGTCACTAAACCTACTCCATCACTACATACTCAACCAATGACTGCATGCACATAAAGGTACCTAGAGGGCTACAAAGAAACACATTTTAACAAGATGGGAAGCACAACTCACTGAAAAAAGGTTCAAAAGTAAAACACTCTCTGAGTGTTTTTGTAACAAAGCTCAAGGAACAGCTGAGTTCAAAACTGTGTTCAAGTATTCTCACTTTCATCACTTAGTAGGTGTAACTGTCAAATGCTTTCAAACACCAAGAAGGAAGCTTCACAGGAAGCTTAAAGTTCACTTGCACCTAGACCTAAAAATGAAAACTTTCCCTCCTTTGTAGCATAATTCACATGCATCGTTGAATGTATCATACAAAATGTCTTAAATACAGGCATATAAGTTATTCAAAAAGCTGAATAAAGAACTATCACTAATAAGAAAGCTCAAGCAAAATGTACTTTTTTCTAAGCTACTAAGTGACTGCAGAAAACATTACTACAAATTTCAAAGCATCGTGATCATTATGTGATGGGAATGATTTGACAACATGTAGTTACATGTAGGAGATGTGTTTGTTAATGCTTGTAGAATGGAATCAGCCTCCAGTGTGGACATCATTTTCAGCATCAGCTCAGCCTGCTGCTCAAGTCCAACTTCAAGACGTGCATCTAAAGCTACAGAAGGGAACAAAAAAGGTAAAACTGAGTTATATCAAGGACAGAATCACAGAATATTTGGAATTGGAGGGGATCCGTAAGGATCATCAAGTCCACCTCCCAAGAGAATAGCCCAGGGATTGGACCAACAATCTTGGGGTTATCAGCACCATGCTCTGAACAACTGAGCTAATCTCACCTTTAATTTGTTCCTCTAACTTTCTATAACATTCTTACAGACCTGAAATATATAATTATTAAAATACTTTATTTCTGTGAAACACACCCGTATTTCTTTCCACACTCACTTTACTATCACACATGACAACCCGCATATGTTCAAGTAATTTCTTCCTAAGGCAATAGCTCTCAAATGAGAGCCAAAAAGTTGGTTTTTTCCCAGTGTGGCAGAAGAAAAATCTATCACTCAGTTCAGTACTACTCCTACAAATGAAACAAATGTGCCACTTCACTCCTTTGGGGCAGAGCCAACTAGAAAAGAGCTTCCAAAATTTCCTGAGAAAGCAGGAAAGATTTAAAACTGCCTGTAAGTGCATTCCAAAACGTTAGGAAATAAGTTTTTCTGCTATGTTGGGCTTTTTCAAATGTAAGATTCACATTATATTCTCTCAGTTACTACAGGAAAATAAAATATGGCATATATAAAATATAATTCTTTCCCCTTAAAACACATAGATATTGCTAAAATAATGTCTTGTCCTAAGGTGTCAAATACAGTATTACAGAAAAGAGACCCCAAACAGAGCTTTAATTCATTGCTTACCTTGAGAGACTGATATGCTGACAGTTTGTGATCCATTTTTCTCTGTAGTTACAGGTGGTTTTGCAACTGGAATTCCAACACCACCAATGTAAGGATTGTAATTGTAGGTGCCATATTCAGCACCCCAGTAATCGTACCAGGTGCTGCTTATAGGCTTAAAAAACAAACAAAAAAACCAAGGGAAAAAAAATAAAGTCTTTAGATTGCCAAAGGTTTTTAATGAATAATAACTAACTTTGAAGTTAAAAAATTAAAACCAGAAGACTGGTTCCAATAGATGTAGAAAATTGTTTCAATTCTTCTTGCAGTATAAACTACTGAATCCTTAGTGACTGTCAAAATCCAGCAATGTGGTTAGCTGCCACAAAGATTCAAGCAGCCAATTTGAAAATGTTATCATCAGGTTTTTTTCACACATTTGTACCATATTGTAAATTTGGAAGTAGAGTATTACACAGTTATTTTGAGGAGCTATTTATCTAGACAGAACACTATACTATTAACTGTACTAATTAAGTACCCTGAGGCCTCAGTGAGGCTCAGGTACTATTTGTACTGGGCTCTGAAAAAGAAACAGTTGAGTAATCTCAACTTGTGTCATAATTTAAGACACTAAGAAAGCATATGCATCACAAGGAAAAAAAGTAATGTAACACTGTATAAAGGCAATTTGCTTAAGCTGGTCTTTTTAATGGTGAGATCCAATACCAACTGCTATTTAACAGATATGGAAGCAAATATTAAGAAGGATTAAGAATGAAGAAGTGGTTTTATGGCTGTTTTTTGGTAGACATCAAAGCATAAGACGATAAAAGTATCTTGGATGAAGCTGACTAAGGAGTAATGCCACATGACATGACAGGAGAATAAAGAAGGCAGGAAACATCAGTAACAGAGAAATTTGACAGAAAGTGTAATCTTTTAGTGGTAGACTTCTACTTAAAGAAAAAAATCTTTATATAATAGATAATTGGGGAAAGGACATACGAGGGAACACAGAAAAAAAAATTCAGTGTTTTCTGAGCAAGTGGTGAGCCAGATAATTTAGGTTAATTCAATTGAGAAGTTTAAGTCAATAGTGAAACGCATGGAAAAACCCCAAATGTCATTCTTCTAAACAGAGAAAAGAGACTCAATATTTCATTATGAACAATGTGTTTCTTTAAAGTCTAAATACTTTTTGGTTTTCATATATACTGACAATATTGTAATTCTACAACATGTGTATGTTTAGCCTTCATTTTAAGTATAAAAGTACTTAGTAATTTTCTTGTTCCTCAGTGAATTAAATTTTGAAGTGAGTTGCTTCTCTTCATAGTCTGAAGCCAATGTGAGCACAAGCTACTGCTAGTATTGTATTTAAAGAAGGAAGCTAACAGTATAAATTCATCTTCAGATCAGTCACAGAAATGGTCCTCTATTCTTAATACAAAGGGAAAGACTAGATCTTATTTTTCTATTATGCTTTTGTTGTCTTTAACATGTGCTACAGTGTGAGTAAACTCAGAACCTCTTGTTTACACAAGTACATTCATGCAAAACCAAAATATTTTGTGGTCAACTGAGATGTGAATATTTACATTCTTTCCTGTCATTCCACATTAAACTTTATAAAAAAATTAGCAGCAATATGCCACTACTGAAGAAATGTAAGAGAGTAAGGATTTTTCTTTGTCACATGTAAAGTTTATCTTGAAAATGTAGGTGTGACATACCTTGAAGACTTTGGCTGCAAGGGGATCTTTTTCCAAATCAATATCCAAAGGATCAATATCAACTTCCATCAGGTCTTGCAGTAATTCCAGATCAATGTCCTTATCTTTTTCCAATGATGACAAGGGTGGAGCACCTTCAATCATTAAAAGAGTATTAACATTATCAAGTAAAAATGATAAAACAAAGATGTATAATATACTTAATAGATAATTTAAAGTTTTTTAATATTACAACTTCGAGGAAAAAGTTAAAACATGTAATCAAGTTGCCTTTTAAAAAATAATAGGAAAAATAACCGTATTTTACTTGTCACATGTAAAACTAACTTAAAGAATTACTCAATCTGCCTACATTGTCAGAAATAATTTATGTTCTCACCAAAGTCTTTTACTGATACCTTGATAAATGAGTCAAACTTTTTTTACTCTTTTCAATAAGGACATATATACAAAATCATGGGATAATTTACCTGCGATGTCATGTGTCAAAGGCTCATCTATGGTTTCCACTAATTGAACTGTGGACTGCTGGAGAGAGTCATCAGAATCTCCAGCTGAAGCTCCAGCATCTTCTCCCAAAGCACTTTCTTCCATGGCTTCAGCTGCTATAGGTGCCAACAACTCTCCTAGTATTAAAGAAGGCACACAAATTTATTTCAAGCTTTATTCCCATTACAAATTAGCATCCCAGTGTCTATGTCAACTCCCATTTTTTCATCTAACTCTAAATTCTCTGGGGGCTATTTCTTCAAGGGGAAATGTTTTGAATAATTTTCAAATAATCAGGGTCATGTAAAAATGAACTTTCCAGTGCACAAGTCATTTTAATTGCAGTTTCAAATCATATTTTTACACATTAACCTAAATGTTACTATTTGTTAGGGTTTTTTTTATAATTTTGACTGTGTTGGCAGATTCTAACATAGTTATAACCCACCCTCCCCCAAAAATATTAAAGGAAGATTCAAGTGTAAGATACCTTCTGAAGAACATGACCTTAAGACAAACCTGCTAGAATATCCTGTAGCATACAAGTCAGAGAATACTGAGCCCATGCTCCTCCCCAAGAGATGTCTCCTCTGTTAAAGTCAGTTCCAACAAGAAGCAGCAATAATCGTTCTAACTGAGCCTCATTTACAATCTCACATAAATGAATTGTTGGTCTTGTAGCATTTGCAATTCTAGCAAGAACCTATGAAAAAAAAAGATAAACATATGTCTATTCATAGCTAACCCTGTGAAAGCATATATCTTTATTTTCTACTATTATTAGATTTTGCTTACAAATAAATCAGGTATTTTTACCAGCTCACACTTTAGAATTTTATGAGTGAAATTACATGAATATATTTTTTAAAGTTAATTTTTCCATGCAATTTTGAAGTCACCATAATGTAAATCACACAAAAAGTGACAGATCAAAAAAACGACCTCACCAGAAATTATTACAAACTTTAGTGCTGCAGCTTTTACCACCAAACAAGAAAAAAGGCAGTAATAGAAAACTAATTTAATGTGGTTGCTACTGTAGCTACATAGTGATGTTTCACGTTCTGTTTACCTTACAAACAAAAAGAAGTAAATCTGCATGACAAGTAAAGTCCATGGACAAGAGAAAGAGTGCCAGCTTCTGCACTACAGAAATGCAACGTTCGTGTGCCAGTGTAAAGGGAAGTGGTTCAATTTCTGGAGTTTCCTTTGCTGTTGATACTTCTGTGTCTAAAGAAGAACGAGGCCATTCTGCAGTTCGACGCAAGCGTATTAAGTCCTTGAAGTGCTGCAGAAATCAAATTTAAAACAACAGTTACAGTTTAAAGCTGACCTCTAAATCTTTTCCCAATGAATCAGTGTGGCAGAAATAACAGGGACTGTGGAACTTTTTTAAAAAATAAAATGCAGGCTAAAAATATATGAGAATCTGGAGTGGAATTGAGGCTTTATTGGCAAAAATTTGTTTTGGCAGCATGTTATCTCAGATGACAAACTCATAATCAAATTCAGTTCCGCAGAAGTGCCAATTAAGCCTTATGTATGCCATAACACATATTTAAAATATGTATTTTCAAAGCTTCTTTCATATTTCCAAACCTGTACATAAAGCTACAGTTACCATAAAGCAAACTGCATAAAAAAATAGCCAATACAGAAATTTACTCTTACAAGAACAATCACTTTTCAGTTCTTCACATTCAATAAATCATCAGAAATTTCTAAATACTGCCATGATACAAAGTATGCATTAGCCATATCTTAAATTGATCTAGTTTGATTTTTGATCATGGCTCTGAAATACACCCTTTTTGACAGAGGGCCTACATGTAATTGAGAAAAGAAGGTGCTTTTATTAATCCTCTCATCCACCAAGGGCATTCATTTAGCAGCCCAGCTCATTGTATCAGCAGTCATTAGATAATACAAATGCCTCTTTCAATCTCACTTAAGCATTAGTTATATACAAGTAGACCAAAGAAAGAGCTATTTGCTAAGACAAAAGTTTCACTTTCTCCTAAATGCAGTACATGTTTTACATCACTCACAGCTTGTCATAACTAAAAGTGATTAGTAGGTGAAATAGCAGAACCCACATAGAATTCAACTATCAAGGGTAGAGAAACACTTTAACTACAAGTTAAGAAACTACAAGAGGAAAAATTTTTAGTTCAACAATTTTTTTAGGCAACATGGCTACTATAAAGTGAAACTTAAATAGCTGGACAGCACAGTTCAGCCAGTAACTCATTTAAAGATGTCTCAAGGGGCCACCAGTGGAGCAGCTCCCTTGGTACTACCTGCTGGAATAAAGCAGAAGATAGTGCAGGAAAGAACAGCTCATGACAAGCACAGTTAGTGAAAACTTAGAGCTTTATTTTTATGCTAGTGATTATTTTTTTTTCATAATTACTGGAAGTTTTAAGATTTCCCTTTAGATTGCCTGTAAGGTCCAATATCATATAACCTCCTTCCACAGACCTATTTTCAGGCATCCTAACAGACATGAGTAGTTCTTGAACTAGGGAGTAAATATTTCAAGAGACACCTAACTTCGGTAGCTAGAAAGATTTACACATTTTTTGTGTTCCCTGCAAAGTCCATGTTGTCATGACCTGAAATCCCTAAATTTCAGCATCTCCTCTCATAACCAAAACAATTCTTTAACTACATCAACATTCAGTATCTGGGGCTTATTACAAGATGCCTCAACTGAAGTGGTGGGTACCTTCAGGAAGCTAAGGAGCTTATGACAAACTTCAAAAAAAGTTCTCGAAAGTCACATTTATTAGTTCGGGAAGACAGACATTGGCACGATTATTTTCTGATTACTCAACCAGGAAAGCATCTAGAAGAGCATCATGCATAAAAGCTAGCCTTATAAAGTACTACTTTATCTTTCTGTTGCTGTATGTTATCCAAGTTTAATGACACAACTGGCATTCCCAAAGCTACAAGTTTATTAGTAATTTTGGCCATGACCACCTAAAAGAACCCCGTAGAACAATGAACTATTTTTCACAGAGCAATGAATTTCCAGATGGCTGCTTTTTTTCAGTATTAGACTATACTTGATAGCAGCCATGATGAAATAACTTTTTATAATAAGGTCAAAGTAGGACAAAAATGACTTTGCAGGAACAGGTCTTTTCACACAAAGGACAAGAAGTCAGTTACAGTTTCAGAGCATCATACCTTTGAAGTAGCCTGCTTTAGTTTTGCCTGTTCTACTAAAAGTTTGTATGATGATCCTTTGTTGCTTTGTATTTTCTCTTTTTCCATCTGTTCCACCAAAGCCTTCTGTTTTGCTTTTAATAAGTTAAGTTGCTAAAAGAAAATGTTAATAGGAATAAATGAAAATTTAAGCAATAAGATGTTAAAAGGATCAGTATGTTCACATGATAGCAATCTTCAGTTCAGACTGTAACTTGAGCTTTTAAAATACTTTTACATCACAGCTTAGGTGCTTGCACTCAGGTGTACTCAGATTTATGCAGAAAGATCATTATATTGACTGTCCAATAGAGTACAACAGTACACTCCAACATCTGCTTTTCTGGCAGACCCTTGCCCCATGGTTTTAGATGAATGTCAAAGAAGTTAGGCAGCCTTTAGCTACAGAATCAGACCTATGCAAAAGCAAGGCTGAATGAGTCCCAACGCCAAAGCTGTTGTTTCAAGAAATGAGATATCCTATAAATGAGACATACACCTGTGAAAATAGCCACTACCATGCAGGAAGTCACCTGTTTATGATGCACGAGCTGTTTTCTGATCTTTCGGGAATACAGTCTATCGAGGCTACTGTTGCCTTTGGTAGACCTGCTCAGACTCTGAGTGTGAAGGCTATTATTTATAAAACTCCACTGGTTTCCTAATGGAAATAAAATTAAAAAAAATTAAACCTCATTTAACTCTAGAGAAAAGCCTTTATGTTTCAATGGTTAACATCTCCATACTCTGAAGTACTAATGAAACAAGCTAAACCTATCTCTTGGCATTATACAACTATTCCCACTCATAGTAGTATTTCTGTGTGCTTTTAAAATGCAGTGGTACCATTTTTTTTCATTATTCTTAGAACATAAAAGCAGGCAAGTAACTCTGTCCTAAGTAAAAATAGATGAACAGCTTCATAACATAAAAATTTATTTTAATGTTTGGAAAAGACATTAAAACCATAGCTAATCAAAATAATAACAATTATGATAATAATAATAATGATGATAATAATAACAATGATGTATGGCACTTATTATTATTATTACTACTACTATTAACAAATAAATGAAAACCAGACAAAAACCACATTTAAAAATAGTGGATACAAATACCAAAATATTTCTGAAGTCACACTGCCAGCCCTTTCTCACAACACAAAATGTCTCAACATGGCGCACTCTCAATTGTAAAGCCGCAGTCACAGGATAATATACAGACATTTTAAAAATTAAAGTCACTCCTGCATTTTTCACTTGAAAAAATGAGAGAGATCATATTTATAAGGAGATAGGGATGTAAATAAGCAGACAAGAACGAAAATAAAAAGATCATGACATTAATTTTAAAAATCTCTTTTTTCAAGCAACTAGAAAATGCATTTTAGGTATTGGAACAGCTCCCAGAGTAATATCCATGGAATCAAGTTTTGATGATAAATGTGATGTACCTGTCAAAAATCGTTCCCTCTCTTTTCCATTCAGGGGTTTCTTGGCTGTGGCTGCTTCATCTTCAACAGTAGCTACATAATCCAGTAGTCTGGACACCAGCATTACAACCCAACTGATCATGGGAATATCTAAAACTCCTTCAAAATAAACAAATTTCAGTGCCTTAATAAATTTCTGATGACATAACAAATGCCACACATTTCACTAGGCCACAAAGACTTCACTCCCCTCTTTTTGTTATTTAAAAGAAGAGTTAGAGTCTGAGCACTCATAAATGAGGGAAGAAATCAGTATAAAACTTAGGTGCAAATAAAAATGTCACAGTTCTCGTAGTTTGATGAAGTCAGAAGTCAAAAGCTTCACCTCAACTGTTCAAGCTAAAAATTAGGCAGCACTTTTCCTAAAAACAGTCAAAAATTTTATGTCTAAATTTCCTAAATACCAAATGCATAATGACAGCTGCTTGTATTAAAGCATATGATGTAGATATCTCAAATCCTACAGTGTGCAATTCCTCCACCAAGCAGGGCTCCAGTAAGATAACGGTGCATACAGATACCTCCATCTTTATTTCTCCATTAGTGTACTTTCATGTAGCTATCTGAGTAAGTTGCAGGAAAGCCAAGAGAAACTTCAGACTAGATGAACCACGCTGGTGGCACTAATGACTGGCTAATGCCTATTTCAGTCTCACACTTTAAATGCCATATTTTTGTACAGACAGAAAGTAAAAAACAAAAATCTAAATGAACAGTTCCAAAGTGAACTCATGACTGCTTAACAAAACCAGAAACCTACAAATAATGACCACTTAATTACAGTCATTATGCAAATGGCATAATTCTACAATGCCAACACAGCAAAGACATCAGCACTAGAGGTTACACCCACATTTTCGGATCAGTGCTCTGTGCTGAGACACATTTAAGTACACTGTGCTTTTCGTGCACTGACCTCAAAGAAGCTGTAATTCATTCCAACTATTATAAAAGGCAGATCAAACAAGAAAACTAAGGCACAGAAATGATCCATCCAAAATCACACCTAGCTGCTGGCATCCAAGCAGTAGGATGCAGCCTGCCTTGTTAACTGCAGTTTCCTGAGCACACTGACAGACAGCAGCCCATCAATCCCATGCAGGCAGAGGAAGGACCCCAACAGGTCCGTAACAGGACCTGGACAGGAACCACAGACTAAATTGCAAGACCAGAAATGAGGAGCACTGGTGACCGCTACACACCTTTTTGGGTGGCAGAATAAAAAGAAAGGATCCTGCTGCAGAGTAAAGTACATACCTTTTCATATTTCTGTTAAAACAGGACCATTTCTTTTCCTTTATCTCTCTCTCAAAAAAAAAAAAAACAACAACAAAATTCTCAGCTTCTCTCCCTCCCTCCAAGTGTTTTTTCCTCATTCCTATTTTCCTCTTCCAGCCTCAAAGTTTACAACTTCTCTCCACCCATAACACTCACCTCTTGCTCTGATTTTCCTTTGTTTTTCACTTTTTCCCCAGTAAATTTTCACCCCTTTGACCCTAATTTATGTGTGATAGTTCTCAAATAGGAATTTCTTCTGCCATACCTGATGCTTCCACCACACATAATATTGCCCTAGTACTCACCTGTACTGTCCAGGAGGAAGGAAGCTGGAAGACCAGCAAATAAAGCTCTGAAGTATCAGTTACTTCTGCTTCCTAAAGTCCTCCATGAGGACAACTAGTAAGGCAAGAGCTATGAAAGGAATTGGAAGCTGTGGGGAGAGTGCAAACAGAGGTAGAGGAGATGTAAGCTTGGGTTTGCCTCAAACTAGTTAGAGACTACAGCAGGATATGGCCCCGATAGAGAAAGCACATGGTAGATCAGTGGAAGCAATAGGACAGCTTCTGACACCAGCTGTAGGTCTGTTAACATCAGGACACAAGGGAAAACTAAGGACAGAGTCTCAGCTGGCACTTTACAGACCTCACAAGAATTTTAAACAACTTATCTTCTATGATGCTTTGCAATCTGTACATAATAAATGAAGTAGCCTAGAGTGTGGTGTTTTCAAAAGTAAGAATTTGTGTCAGCCTTGGGGTAGTTAAGAGAACACTCAAAGAAAATCATGTTCACAGAATATAATTTCAGTAAATTTTCAGGGTCAAAAAAAAGTAAAATTCCTTGTAATTACAAAAAGCCCTACAAGAACAAACTCGGTGTAGTTTGCAGAAACCATGCAGATACATGTAACAAACTTGTCTTCATATCTGTTTAACCTCAAAAACTTGAAACTTAGAAAGGATGTCATGAGCAAAAAGGTGCATTTCTTTCCAAAACATTCAATTCCAAAGCCATTCACTAGAGCTGTCTATACACTGAATGTTTCCCCCACTCTGACAAACTTCCTAGATGAATTATAAACAATCAAATAGATTTTGCTCAGGTTTTAATGGAGTGGGGGAAGGAATCTCTATTAGCACCTAAACAACAAGAAGATTCATCACATTTTAAAAGAAAACTGTGTTTTGAAAATATAGTAAACAAGCAACTTCTTCTTTTAACACATCAGAAATTGTGAGTTAGTCTCTCAATTTTCTAGTTTATAATGAATATGAAAACAATCTCCCAAATTAGAAGGCTACCTTCAGTTCTTCTGTGCACAGGTAAATGAGGTTGCAGTGGTGACAGCAGGTTATCCAGGAGATTAAGTAAACTTTCTAAAACACCACTGTTGCTAAGCGATCTTTGGCCAATGCAAGAAAGCAACATGAAGACCCTAAAAATAAAATTTACATATTTTATTTCTTTTTCAGAATCAGTAATATCCTGCAATACCCTTTACATAACAATGTGGTCCTAGGCTTTCATCTGAGACACAGACAGCTTGCTACAGAAAGCAGTACTGCAGCCCAACAAGTGGACTGGATTTCACATTCTATTGTTGTTAAGGTTAATGCAGCATTTTGGGGTGAACATCTCTTTCACCCTCAAGAGGTCAGCAGAGTCTTCCACATCTGAAACAAGATCTCACCCATTTTATTTCCGATTACATATTACTGATAGCAGGGAAAGAGAATTAAATCGATGGATTTTTACATCCTTGAATTAATGAATTTTAAAAAGATATGAAAATATAGCTGTTGCTGTTCAAAGAAGGCAGAAAGCCACTAAGCAGCAATTATGTTGGATTAAAATAAAATGCTAACATTTAGAATATTAAAGACCTCAATCAATAATTTTAAATAATCGATACATCTAACATTCAGTGCTCAACTCTGCATGTTCTTGCTCTTATCTCAGTGCAGTCTTTTGCAGTGCATGCTAATAGTGTACCTTCCAGTCTCAATCCCACTTTCAAATACTGGAAAAGAGCAGCTCTATGATGAGGGTACATCTAAGCCTGATAAAGGAGAAGGCCATTTTTGACACTGTGGAGCAATCCTGCTAAGTAGGTGAAGATCTCCAAGTAAGAAAAAATAGCAAAATTTGCGGTGTAAGGACCAAATCGGTGAAATAAATAACTGCAATTGGACATTTCCCATCTGCAGTACTTTCTTGTGTCTATTTCTTACATCAATCAAAACCCTGTATAAGTACCCTTCAGTCCCATTTTGTCAATTCCAATGCTAAGTTATGAACAATGGAAGTACTCCACTGATCCACAGGTAATGCATCAATATAGATTTATACCTTACCTGTCTTGTGGAAATATGAGAAGTTGTTCTGAATTGTATAATTCCTGCAGTACGTTTGAGAGAAACTGACCCCACCACCTTTCACCTCCACAGAGCTGAACAAGTAGAAGGCCAGTGTGCAATCGTATCTTGGGGGTTCCACTGATACACAGGTGTTTAAATAACTCTTCACAAGCTTGAGCATGAAAAGTACTCTGCAGAACCACAGGAACCGAGTGCCCTTTGAAGAAAAGAGAACACCTCTGTTTAAAGAGACAATGACTAGAAAATATAGGAAAAAGTTTGCAGTAAGTTTTTAAAACTATTACAATTAGACTAATTGGCACAGGAGTAAAGGAGGTGGAAATATATGGAGAGATGGTGATTTGTAGGTAAATGAAAGACCAGGCCATTTGGTCAAAACCAAATTAATACTATGTCAGTGCAAATACCCCCACTATACAAAGCTAAAACCAAACCACCATCATGCTTTAGAACAAACTGCAACAGAAAATCACATGACTACCTATCAACAGAAAATCACGTGTTACCTGTTTTTATTTTTTCTAAATACCACCAACTCCTACTCAGATTTTTCAATTTCAATTCTCCAAGATTTCTTTCAATGGGAGGCTTAGGAAATAAAAATCTTTGCTGGATATCAAAAAATCATGAGCTAACTAGAAATACTGGTTTTATGAGTTCACTACTACCACCACTCTCAAGGCAATTTCTGCCTTCTCAGCCTGCTTCCAACTGCCTAATCCACCCCCAGCATTGCACAGGCCTCAATGCTCCACAGATCCTTTCATAAGGTGATTCTGCCTGTGAAAACCACATGAGTATTCTGCCTGGGCAGCTTTTTGTTACTTTAGCAAACTGGATCATCCCACAGAAGGACCAGATGATTATCTGAACAAAGGAATATGCAGCCAGGACTACACAAAAGCGAGAAAGACCTTGACAACTTCTCCTATCATTTTCAGGAAATAGTTAGGCCAGCTTGGTGCCACTGATGGAACTTCAAAATGTATGCTATCAGCTACTAAAATCACAGCAGATGTGGCTTGGAGCAGCCTGGGCTGGTGAAAGGTGTCACTCTCCATGGCAAGATGTTGGAACTCGATGATCTTTAAGATCTCTTCAAACTCAAACATCAATCTACGTTTCTATGATTCTACATCTAAACATAGTTTAAAGGCCTTATAGTAGAAAAGTGTAGGTCAAGAAATAAAAATACTTGGAAATTGTTTCTACTAACATGACAAAAAAATTAAAACCTCAAAAAATACTGACCATTGGACGAATGCAGCAAACTGAGCAAAGTATCCAGTAAGTATCTAATGATAGTGCGTAACTGTTCTGTGGATGACATCTGAATCAACTCTTTTGGATCAGATTGTTCCTTCAGTGTTTTCCTGCTTGCACCTAAAGCTACTTTGAGTCTCTGAACAGCATGGTGAGCCAAGTTGAGTTGAAGCTGCAGCTGAATGCAGTCCTGGTAAGCAGAAAATACTCTGCTGTCTTCTTCTACTGCCTTGTCTGGCTTTCTCAAAAAGTACTGGGCATTGTTTGCACTATTGAGTGGTGGCAGGTCAATGCTCTGCAGAAGGATTTCTAACCGATGACAGGCCAAATTGTACCTAAAGGGAAATATTCAAAAAACACAACTCAATACACATTAGCAAACAGCAATACATTAAACAATCACTCTGCCAGAAGACAACTTCTGGTCCATTATGAATGCACTGTTAAAACAGATATGGAAAAAAAATACAGTGTAGTCTTTGTTACTGCTATAAAGATATTCACAACAATGCTACAATAGCAGAGTATTTTTTGGTCTGAAGTATATAATAGGAAGAAAAAAAACAACGTGTAATATTATGATATCCCAGTGTTTTACATTAAAATAACTAGCAAAGACACTTTTTTTTTCCAGCTAACCTGCACTGTATGTCTTCTTGCAATGCAACCATCATTGCCAAATGTTGATCAATTTCTGGCTGATTTGCTGCTTCACCTTCTCCTCTGAGGGGATCATGCATTAGTTTCAGCTCATTTTCAAAGGGTAGGATATAGGTATGGCCATAATAAAATCCTAACGGGATTTTTGCTCTGGCATTTGTGCTACCATATCGACCAATAACAGTGATCTGAAAGAAAATGCAACTATATTGTAACACAACTGTATCAAAACAGGAAAAAATCAATACTAAGTCAAAAATACATTAAAAAATTTATGTCCAACAAAAGTTTGGTCTGAAGAGAGTTTAAGTGAAAGCTCGTGTACTAACAAACATCAAGAACTTAAAAGATCCTTTTACCTTCATAAACCTGCAAACTGGGGGTGGCAACAAGTCATGTAAGATAAGTGAATGCGTGCTAATGTCAGTAGCCACTACCAGCCGCCTTCCATCCACTTCCTCTCCTAAAGTCCAGATGTCAATGGACAAAGAAGCCAAATCTCCACAAGTGGGAATCAATACATCTGTCAGTAATATAGGTCTTCCAAAATCCAGGGTCACAAATCTTCTTGCTCCTAGGTGAAAAAACCACAGGATTGCCTGAAAGACCAGTGTGTGCTAACCAACACGACATGTTACTTCTCAAACAATAAAGGCATTGTTTATGCATTGTTTAAAAGGTGTATTTGTATCCTTGAGGCTAAAAACTACTGCACAACCCCAGAAACTCTCACTACAGCTTGAATACTTCGAGAAGAAAATTTTGGCATCAACTTAAATGAAGTTGTTTTGCTTTTTATGCATTAATTTTGAACAGGTGCTCTGTTCAGAGACCCAATATATTCACCAAGCCTCCAGGATTTTTCAACCACCACCAAGTGCTAGGTCTTAAAGTCTCAGACACGATAGAATGCAAACTGAGAAATATCTTTCCTCTGGAAAGGTAAGAGAGACTGTAGCTAAGCAACTTATTTAAAGCCCCAGAAAATATTCCATTTCTTACTAGAACATGTGTCAAAACTATTATTAGGAATTGTGGTTTTACCTGAGTGCATTCGCTCGATAATAATTGACTGATGAGGTGGAGGTTGAAGAAAATGTGAAGCATGAGATATTGCAAGAGCAAGGCCAGATCCAAGTGGATTCTGAGGAGTGGAAAAACATCAGTGAAATTAAATGATTAAAATATATGCATTTATTGTGAGCTGTAGCATCTTGACAACACCTCACTACACCTAGATTTGAGCATGAACCATCAAAATATATTAACTACAAAGTTCAAAGGATTAATAATTAATAATAAAACAATTAAGCTAGCTACAATAAAGAGAAACCATACGAGGTACTGTAACAATACTATCTTGCTTTCATAAGTTCTTTTCATACAGTATAAATTCAGTGATATAGTTTTCAGATCTCATCCAAATAAACATATATTTACTAGCACTCAAGTACAAATTAAGACCCTGGTAATGCTTACAGCATCTCATTTCTCTAAGAAGAATAAAAGAAAATAATTACCGTTCTAGGCTTGCTTGTATTTTTGTTATGTGCTGCCAAGTTAACTGTTGGGGGGTCAATGACTGAACCAGGAAAAAGTTGAGCAAGCTCTGCATTAATAACAGCAGAAACTGCCTCATTAGGTGGAGTCAAAGGTGGAGTCATGAAGAGAGGAGTTGTTTTTGGTGTGGGTGGAATGACATCTGAAGGATGAATGAAGAACCCTGGAGCTGCTACTGTATTGGAAGGCACAGAGTTGTGAACAGGACCAACTGCTGATGCTGCTGCTGCCGCTGCTGCTGTTGTCTGATGCAGTTTTGCTTCCAGCTTAGCTTTCTGTGGAGAAGATGAAAGCAACGTATGTAGCAGATAATAGTACTTGTGATCATGGGAGTAGTACTGAGCCACAAGTTCAATTTTGATTATACAACTGGATTTAATAAACCTAAGCTACCTTTAACATAGCCAAGTTGGATGACCAACTATACGGTGAAAAATGAACTATTAAACTATCTATTTAATTTGACTCACAAGCTGAGGAACATGAGTAATTAGATGGAATGATCAAAAAAATAATAAAAAGCCCTATCACTGAACAGCAAAGTACAGTCAACACAGCCAAGCACTGGCCAACTAAAATGGCTTTATGACTGGCACTTCCCTGTGTCAGCAACTGTGCTTTTCATTTCAGTACGCTTTTTCAATTTCAGACTGATATACTTACTCATGAAGACTTAGTTTTTATTACAAACTCCCAAACCACCCTTAAAATACACAAAAACTAAGTCTGGAAGATCAAAGTAGCGTGGGAGACACTGCCAGAACTTTGCTTAAGAGTGAACCAGAGGGCTGAGCAGTTCCTTCCTCAAATACACTACGGAGAAAAAAAGGTAACTAGCTCTGCAACTACTTTCTCAGCTTTCGAAGTTTAGATACAGCACTAAAAAGAGCCAAATAGCCTCCAACCTGTTGCTGAAGCTTCAAAAGCTGCTGCTGTTTCTCTTGCAGCACCTGGAGCTGTTGCTCGGCTGACGCCATTGCATGAGAGAGAGACTGCAAAGCTACCTGGGCTGCTGAACTCAGTGCTGTCGAGGCTTCCCCAACTGTTCCAGAAGAGAGGCCACCAACTGCTGGGGTAACCCCAAAGGTACTCACTGGCATGAAACAAACAAACAAAACAAAACATGTATGTAGAAACTATAAAACACACCTTTAATTCCTTATTAATTGTTCAGAGTGATGCAAAACCAAGAGAAATATCTTTTTATCTAGTTCTTGCTACAAGGTAACATCATCTTGAGTTATGAAGTATATGCACATTGGTCTGCACCAGTGTGGAGAGTCTGTAACACTTGGGATTACAGAAAAGCCATTTATTGCTCTGGAATTCTTCCACCACAAAAGGTTGTAAGGTAAAGATGCAAGCTTGTATGTTATACTCTCCAATAGAAAAAAAATGGATTCAAATTAATATTTTTAAAATACATTTTGTTTGCTAAGATCCAAGAAGTTTAATCTCACATAGAGAAATTATTTAAGAATAAACAAACCACAGACATAACATTTCAACACTTGCAAAACTACAAGCAATCAGTTTCTCAAACAGTGCCATTATATTCAATTAAGAATGTATTGTGGAACTATGCTAAGTAGAAAAAATGAAAAATTGTATATACCAGTAAACGTACTTGCATCGTCCCTTTCTATTCTAGTTCCATCACTTGTTGAAACACAGGTAAAGTGCAGAGGTTCAACTTCCAGAAGTCCAGTAAGGGAAGTAAAACTACCTTCAGCAGCTGCACAGCTACTTATTTTCCCATTTCCTGAAAGAGAAACATGTATCTACACAGTCAGCCAATGTTTTCCTGATAGTGACATTTCAAGTCACGAAGTGTCAAAAGGGACAGCTAAATATAATGCACATATTTTATTAGCTCCTATTGTAGAAGAAACATCTTAACACTATCACTATTCCTCAATATAAATGGAAGTATATTTTTAAAATGACAATGCTGTCAAGTCTGAAGAGCATATTAGTAAGTCAAACTGCCAGCTGTGACAGAAGCGTAGTATAACCTTCTTAATTCCAGAAAGAAATTGTATATAGATGCTCTATTCTTTCTATACTGAAAGCAAATTAGCCTGCAAAAGTATATTGACGCTACCAGAAAGGAAGAGGAAGAAACTGTCAGACCAATGAAGATCATACACGAATTCAGTATAAAATCCTGACTATTAATCAATATCCAAACAAATTCACAGTTTTATGGAGGAAGGGATAGGAAGGAGAAAGACAATAGCATACAAGAGAAGGAAAGGAGTGACTCTGCCTGATGAATACACTCGCTATGAGAAGAATTTCCTGAAGTAGATAAAAATGATCTAGTTCTTTATGACATTGCAGGACCTAAAGGTTCACTTATGAATTAACCTGAGAAGATAGACACAAATATGCTTTTAAGGTATTTTAACTTCTCTAAAACAGAAAAAATGCTTCATTAAACCTTTATATTTCAGGAGAGGAATGCCATATGGTGGTTTCCCAACTTCAGAAAAATCCATTTAGGTTTCTCTGCCTACATGAGTGTTGCTAGCCTAAACGAATAATAACACACCTCAAGGAAGTTACTTGAGTGAGGTGACAGATGATTCCTAGATGTCTGACCCAGGGAATGAGAGCAGCCTTTCGGTCTAGTCTCTACCCTGAGATATTCTACAGGATAAGAAAAAAAACAGATTCCAGAGAGAGACTTTTTCTTGTTGTCCTAAGGCCACAGGAAATGTAAAAGATACCATGAGCAAGAGAATATCTCAGACTTCAGTTTGGCTGGAAAGCATAAAATCTCATCTTCATTAAAAGAAAATGCTATAATATAGATTTACCAACTCTACCATAATCAATCACTGCTAAACATACGTACCTGACAGAACATCAGACAAATCAATTTCATCTGACTGCACTCCAATACTGCTGTTGTATACATTTTTACAAGAAGAGCCACATATTTCCAAGTCAAACAGAACTGGATCAAAAGGTGAACTGTATAATCCATATCTGCAAATAAGACAAACAGTACCATTCACACAATAAGAACTCATATAAAATTATTTACAGTAAAAGGCCAAGTATTTTACCATCAGGAGTTATTATATTCCAAACTATTCTGTTCATTCATCTGATATATCTTAGAAATTATCGCTTGCATAGACTTCATTAAAATAATTTATTTGCTCGCATTTTCAAACAGCTTATAATGCTGAGTAAGTCTTTGTTACTGAAGAGTTTTGAAGATGTAATACTGTCCTAGAAACATGACACACAATCACACTAGACATGGAAAAAAGAACTAACAAGCCTCAGACAATGAGCCACAGCAAGACCCACACCTGCACATGATAAACGAAGGCATTAGTCTGAAGTCAATAAAAACACAGAACTGTTTCAAAACAGCACAAGAAATTCCACCTCAGTGTGTTCTTCCAGCTGAAGTAGGAATTAAAAAAGGAAATGCTGCTAGGCATACCAATCAACGCTCGTGATAAATACCTCAACAGAAGAAAACTCCTAACATTTACTCTGGCAGTGCTCGAGGGAAAAAACCACTGTCCCTCAAAGTGGTCCCAAACCAATTAGGGTTTTATAAGCCAAGAAAAAGGAAACTCCTAAGTTGTATCAAAATCAGTGGGGTTTTTGTTCATTTGTGGTTTTGGTTGGAAGTGGGTTTTATTGTTTTGAGGGTTTTTTTTGTGTTTACCAATACCTATTACCAGCAACTGAAAAGAGGAAAAAAATGGAAATTAAGCCAAATTACTAAGACAGAGTAGAAAGAAAGAATGCATCTGTGTAGGCACAAAGTGAGAAACATAACAATCTGCACTTTGGGAAGAGGTAGAAGAAATCTGAAATACTTCCACAAACACACTAGCAAGGGCAGTAGGTTCTTCCACTCTCTTTTTCCTCTGCCTCCAAGCAGTTTCTCTTTTCTTTACCAGATGAGGTAAAAACCCCCAACATACTGGAAGGCTGGAATGTTTTAATGTCTTTTCTGACCAAGTAATCATGAAAGTGTAAATGTCTACATGAATACAACACCAGCAACAAGGTAAAAACAGATTCTAGACTACTCTGATTGTTAAAATGTTTCCACATTAGCCCGGCTCAGCGCTTTTGGCCACACAGTTACTATGACTAATTATCAGAAAATGATGAACAATCTTACAAAAGGGCAGACCATCTGAGAATTACAGATCAACCCATATAACATTACATTTCCCAACCAAGTTACTTACAAGGTAGCAAATTTAAAGTAACTTTATACTCAGAACAACACAGGATAGACTTGGTTGCTCTTTAGAAGCAAGCATTAGACAGGACCGGTGCATCCTGTACTCCTGACCAGACTGATGTGTTTGCTGCCTGAGCTTTTTTTGCAAGCCAGCCAAGACAACATGCTCCTGTAAAGTGGCTACTAAAACACACAAAAATGCTCAGACAAAATTCAGTGCAGTACCTCCACTGCTTTAGACATCAGATTTAAACATGCAATAAATTAGGTCAGCTCAACACTAACATTGATTATTTACATGTTTTAAATAAAGAGTTTGATTTATTAAGGAAGTCATAAAATGCCAAAATTCTACAAGAGTACTGTAGAGTAGAATCAGAACTTGAACATACTGCAGAAGGTCTAATTTATTTTGTCCAACCCAGATTTATTCCAACAAGCATAGTGCCTTTTACCCACTCTTCAGCAGGAATGATCAAGTTCACAGTTTTAAGCTTCATTAGCAATCCTTTTTACAAAATGATATATATAGAAGGCACATCAACAAAAAACCAAAAGACTAAATCAAGAATGTCATGTAAAAACTCATCTATCATCTTATTCATCTGGGCAGCAATGAACATAAACTATGCAAAATATCTCTTCTACTTCATTCATCAGAGCCCTCAGCTGGAATAATGTGTAAAATTTTGTGTATCACAATACAAGGAAGACAAGGACCAAAGAAGCTGAAGGAAATGCTTTAAGAATGACTACAGGTCTGGAGAATACAATGAAGATACCACTACACTCCAGACATCCAGAATGTGTTTAGAATGAATCTGCCCTCCATGCCAATGTGGGGAAGACACAAGCACTAAAAGGCTTTAATTGCAGAAGGAGAGTTTTCAGATTAGATGAGAGCAGGAGAATGTTTTAAGTGTTAATGATAACAATAATTAAACCATGTAACACCTTACAATATTTAGAATAATTTGATTCCATGACTACATCAATCTAGTACTTTCAAGAACAGGCTGGAGAAATTTTTTTGTATTTGCTAGGGACAAAACCAACCAGGTTTTTTTGTAAGACGGACAACAATCATATCTAAAATCCCTTTTTTGTTGTTTTATGAACTGCAAATCACGTAACACATCCTACTGGCCTTATCCTTGCAAGTTTTACTTGACTTATTGCAGCACATGATAGTAAAATGAGTATTACTCTCCCATGAATGTGCAGATCCATTAATTAGACATCTGCTTTTAGCTGATTACCAGATGTTAGGCTATTGCATCTGGGACCAATGACAAAGAGGAAAAACACAATAGTATAAACTCTGCAACACAAATGTACACAAAAAAGAAAGAATACAATTGAGGGAAAGGAAATGGAAAAAGGGGAAAGCTATGGCTGCCTACTAACTTCTCTTTAAAGAAAAATCCCAAACACAAAAAGCAAACTCCAAAAATGACAGTATTCTCTCGATCCATAGACATATGAAAGAAACGCCCACAAATTTTGATTGAATTAGTAAACTAAATCAAGAAATAGTCAGTCCTTGCTAGAGAGCTATTGTAATCAAAAAAGGGATTTACTGCTACTCTTAAACTACCTACAGGGTTATGGAGCTAAAAGTAAATTAAGTTTCAAGAAGAAAATCAGTAAAACACTATCTAGAAACATTCAGAAAATCCAAGCTCGAAGGACACCAAGAATGGGCTCCCTTCAGAAATCTTCCCTTGCCATGCAGACAGCTGTGCTCACCAGAACATGATCTGAAATGTCACATGTACCAAATTCAAAAGTGGACAACTGGAAAGGAGGAAAATCTTCTATTTTAGATAGACTGTTTAAAGAAAGTACTTTGAAGAAATTTATTTGAAGGAACAACTTGACTGCCACAGAAAGGTGCCATTCTCATGTCAAGTGTAATTTTCACAATTTTCTCCTCCATTTGGTTCAATTCAGTTTATTTTTCAAAATTCTCAGTTTTTCCAGATACCACTTCTATTGCTGGGATAAGTCTTCTAATCAACTGTAAGGACTACAGATGGTGAAATAAATTAACAACAAAGTAGAGGAATGCAGTAGACAGACAGCAGGATAAGGATCCAAGTGTAACACCCGAGACTAAATTTTTATGAAGTATTTTGGAATTATAGTTCTTTAAAAACAAAACCAAAAATCAATAGGTATCCTCCCTCCTCTACACTTTCCCTTACTGCATTTTCTATTACATTTTCAATTTTATCTGAAAATTCTGAACTAACCTCCACCAAACTTTTACTAGCTTGATGTTGGTTGACTTTGAGGAAAACTCTTGTACCCAAACCACAACTGAAAGAGACATCAAACAGCAGCATTTTTCCTTCACCATAATGCAGCTTTGGAAACTGCTATACAATTGAAGCATCAGTCATTTCCTTTTTGTATCATGTAAATCCAAAGTTAAATGGCCAATCCGTTCAACATGTAAAAGATGCTATGTCACAGTCCTAAATTACATTGATACATAATTTAAAAGAATAACCTGCATTCCCAGTAAATTACTCCAGGTCTCTACATTTAGAATGTGACCTTTGGAAAAAATACATCAAATATATGGTCCACCTACTGAAAGACTATAGTTTTGTGAGGCACTGTGCCAAACTGAAACTATTCTGTATACTTAATTCCCTCCAAGAGACAAAATAGGATATGCTGTGTTAATCCTTACACTAAAAATCATAAATACTAACTTAAGGATTTGCACAAACACTACATAAACGTTTGCTGATTTAAAACATGAGATAGTAACTAAATTCAACTTTAACTTTACACAAGTTAAAACTTTTTCCAGAACTTCAGTAATTTAATCCTTGCTCAAACAAATATGGCAGAGCGTAACACACAATCTTTTTCAGAACACCAAAGGATGGCATTAGACAGTCCTTAGGTTTGTTTTATAATGTTTACAACAACCCCACATCTTAGTACCTTGTTTGAAGCAACGCCTCCATGGGTGTTAGGCGATCCTGCAGCTGCCGGGACACCGCAGTCAGCAATGATGCACAGGCTGTACTGCATCCTGCCAAATCTTCATCCTTTACATAGTTCAGCAATACAAAATACCAATACACAGATCCTGCATTAAAAAAAAATATATATATTTCAGGTGAAACACGGTATCAATTTTTCACTGAGAAAGCATAATTTGAAGGCTAATAAACGGAAGTGACAATTATCTGATGGTTACTGAACACAGACTAGGAGATATTCTGCCTCTTCCCCTTTTTCTTGAGAGACTTCAATTAAGAATTGTTCTGTACTCATAAGTTTCTATAAGTAGTTTTTATTCTCTTATCGACTAACACACTAAGTTTCCAAGAGACAGCTTTTGCACACTTCTTTCATTGCTCCTCCTCACAAAAATCAAAATGCTCTTTATATTAAGGTGCTTGGCTAAAGGTTCCAATCCCATCAGAGCCAAGCCATACTCCAGAGCCAAATCTCTTCCTCCTTTCATCCTCTGGTTCTGGTTGCTGTCTCTTTAATCTGTTTTTGCTGGAGGCACTGCTTCCATACAAATCAGTTCTGGGAGCACAGCATGGAAACACAAATCTCAGCTTCCTCCTCCTCCTTCTCCTTCCCTCCCAGCCACTCCATACCTTCTGTAGCACTGTGTTAAGTGTTTTGTCCTGAGCGATAGTACAACAAGACTTTTGGAATGCAAACTAATTTTTCTACAAGACCCATTGGTGATGCCAAGCTAGAAACAATTCAACAATGTCCTAGTGTGAAAAGCAGGCCTTGTCACCCAAAATAAGAGGGTGAAATCATATTCCCATTTCATCTGGCACATCTGGCTTGAACAAGGTATTAAGAGACTGTCACACTGCAATATAGATAAGGAAGGAATTTAATTTAGTTAAAATTTCCTTGATGTGCAGAAGTATCAGAAGTGGATTGCAAGTTGGACATAATTTCAATAGCCAAGTTCCTGCCTATATCCTAATTTTAAAAAATAACAGACCACCCTGACTGTCACTTATGTCAACAGAGTCTGTTGTTGCTAAACACCTTTCAGGATTCTTAGAAAATTTACTTAAGCTCTTCCAAAAATGTCAGCCTTCACGCTCTGGTGAGCAAGCAAATAAGCAAGCTTATTTGCTTAAAAATTCCACCAATTGCAAATGACTACCTCATGACCAGACCACTCCAAGGAGCATTTTGTGCTAACTGAACAATTACCTTACTCTAATTTCACAAGAGAGTCCAACACAACTTGACAAACAACAAATGTACTGTGTCTGTTTATGACAGCAAACATTGCATACGTACCACCTGTGGCAGCAGCAGGCAAGAGAGGCATATTGTCAAGTAAAGCTTTTAGAAGAACTGATCCAAACCCTTGCTGACTTGGGTCACACCTGCCATTGCTACAAAAAAACAGACACTTTTACATTTAAGAAAGTAAGAACAAAGGATGAATCTCCTCCAGAAAATGAAGCTGAAAGATTGATGTTCTTTGCAGTCATACCCTAAACACATTTCCTGAACAGAACACCTAGCAGATCTTGTTGCTTTGTGAATTCAATGTCAAATAGTAACAAACAATGTTCAGTTCAGAATGCATGCAAATTCCCCAAAAACATGTAAAAGAGAAATAAACAAAAGTAAATACATCAAATAATTAGCACTGACCTGATGCACAGTGCAAGAAATCGTGCACATTTGTGAGCTATGCTCCGCCCAGCTTCAAAGAAGCAAACACGTATAATATCAGAGACACACTTGCGTGTTTTAGAAAGCAAACTGTCATTTCCCTCCTTTGAGCTGTGGAAACAAGTTGCATTCTTTAGAGAATTATATAAAATTATTATTTTTTAACCTAATTGATACTGAGAAATGGCCATGAAAATTTGAACATAATTCCTCCCTTACCTGCCAGGGCCATTTGAATACACTCCAGCCAACCAACAAAGTGTGTCGAGTACAAGACTCTGAGCATGCTCCGTAGTCAGACCATCCTCTGTCTTCTTGCAAAGAGTGGTGAGCAGCTTCTCATGGAACTCTGAAAACTGTAACATGGCACACCTTTGAACTCTATGGAGGAGGGGAAGGAAAGAAAAAACAGAATTATCCAATATGGCCATTCTCCAGCTTTGTATCCTGTCTTAGCAGCAGCAAAAAAGGGAATCCTAGATGAAAGTAAAAGCAGTACACAAGCATAGGCAATACTTTCTGCGCACACATTCCCAATCCCATTTTCTGCACACAGAACTTTCTACATTACAATACATCTAGTAAGCCTCTGTGAAGTTTTTCCCCCCCCCATTAACCTGTCTAGCAACTTCTAAACCTAAACAAACTTTCACCATCTACAGAACTCTTATCAATTGTTTGTATATACCTCTTTTCAGCCTCATTGATCTCTTTATGCCCATTACAGTCAGTGCCGCCACTGCAGGGTGGCAACTGGTAATACACTTTAAATACTGTATTACCAGCATCTAGGTCTGCACTACCAAATCAAAGACTTCAACCACTTCTTTTTTAGCTAAATTGGATTCTAAACTTTTTGACAAATAATATAAATTCTGCTGTAAGAAACAAGGTAATGTGGAAATAGAAAAGGAAGATGCTTCCTTTAAAAAATTTATGTTTTACCATGAAAACTTATTTCCCCATTTGCCTTTTGAAGTCAGGCAAGAAAACCCACTCAATATATAATTTGGTGTTATTCTACCACAACTTTCACAGCGTAGTGCCCTCTTACTTGCAATTTACAGGATTTTCAATATAGAAGAAGCTTATGAAATGACAACTTGAAACAGTATCTTGACCTGAGCTATTTGAAGAACTAAGCTTTTTAGAGAAGCATAACTAAAGCTAATATTTCTCCAGAATTAAAAAACATCTACTAACCTTTCCTTTGAAATTGAAGTTTTTTTAAATCTTCGAATTGTTACAGAGACTTCTTGAAGTAAGTCACAGCCTCGCAGATTATCTGATTTTCTTGAAGAAGTAGTGGCTTCAATTTTGCTAGATGGCTTTTCCTTGTTTTTTCGGAAAAAATAACATTCATAAATCGCATTGGTTCTGATTTATTTCTATACCTTGTTCAGTGAAACACAAGCAGTTTGTTAAAATCTCTCAGTTTGAGTATTGTACCAAAATAAACTACTTTTATGCACTAATTGCTTTAATACAGAACAATACACATGCGCACATATGCTTCTTCACAGAAGGATAAGACCTATCAAGACTTAAAATACCAAAGGAAACAGAAGTTTCCAAAGCAAGTCTTCAGAATGTGAAAGTGGCAGAACAGAACTTTAAAATTAAATCTGCACAAAAGAAACAACTTAGAAATGTTGAACTCTAATTCTTGAAGGTGTCAACACAGTGTCACCTCTTTAGAAAGTGGTTTTTAATGGATCTTAACTCTGTTGAAAGCTGTTTCATTTTCAGATGACATGAATCATACCAAGTCTACAACTAACACACAAATCTTCCTTGGCTATTCATTACCTTGCCTGCTGCAACTTTTGCCAACAATGAAGCAAGTGAATGGCCCTTGTTCGTCTGAGGTTTTAGAGGAGGTATTCTAACCACTGGTCTAATGCCACCATTGCAGATTTCCTCTGTTCCTCTGTCATTCACTGCTTTGACATGAATTAAAAATGAACGATACTTGCCACCAGCCATGCCTAAAAGGGGAAAAGAAAAAGGGAGGGAGGAGAATTTGCACAGTTTAAACAGATTGCAAGTCATACACAGATCAACCATATTAATTACAGTAGTTTATCATCTGTTTGAAACAGCAACTCACTTTGGTGTTATACAGCAAAATTTGTCAATGTAAAAATAAATAACAAACCTATGTCTGACTACAGAAGTATGAGATGCACTTCAGTCACACAGGCTTCATGCAAACAGCATAATAAACTGGTTTACCTTTAACAAGCTTTGGACTTGTTAGTGTCAACATTCCAGCATGTCCTGATAGATCAAGTCCAGTAGCCAGCCATACTGGACCACAAAGTATATCTTCCTTGTGTTCCTCCAGAAATGGACACAATCTAAGACCTTAAAAAACATGAGTAATATGGAATTCAATTAGCCATAATGAAGTCACAAAATCCGATCATCTGCATGAATTAAAAATGCACCATGTCAAACTCTGATCGCTAAATACATAGAACTTTACATAAAAAATGACTTAAGTTCACTTTTAGACATTTTCCAATGAAATCAATTAAGGTAAATGACAGTTTTAAAACCATTTTCAGTTGCATTATATGGATTAACATATATGTTGACTAGCTTATAAAAGCCACAAAATACACAACTGATGAAATAAAAAACCAATATATAAAGAGCCACAATCCTTACTGGTTTGTTACTGAAGCAGGGCAACACTGTTCAAAACCAAAACAAAACGAACCATAAATTTAAAACAAGGACAGCTTTGTTTCTTCTACAGGATATACAAATTATTGAAACCATCTTCACTCATCTGCTGCACCTTTCTCAGCATGAAACACCTCCTTTCAGTACTTTTATCACCCCTTTGATCCCTCCCCTCACCTTTTGTAACCCCTCCTTTCTTGAAGTCATAGAATCATAGAAAGGTCTGGTTGGCAAGGACCTTGACAATCATGCTCTAGATAAGCCTGATTACATGAGAGGAAAGAAGGTGCAAAGTAAGACTGTTGGAAGCATCAAGAAAAAGAACCATCGCTCTAGAACTGAGTCACTCCAACTGTCAAATTTTAGTCTGCAGCTCTCCTCACCCAGACCCACTCATTGCCTTTCACAGTCTAAGACATTTTGTGGAAGAGTGCTAGTTAACAAAAAAGTTATAAAAACAGGCACAGCCAGTGTGATGTGGCCTAGTTATGAATTCTTTATGTTCTGGTCCTCGTTTTCTTGGTTTACTGCAGCAATCTCTACAAAAGCCAGATACGCAAAGAAAAAATTATATTTAAACTAGCCAAAGAAACAAAGTAAAATACTGCTTAAACAGGCTAGCCATTTAAGTTAGAAAGGTGCCATTATCAATCTACTTGATTTCTAAATTCAAATAAACATTTATCTGCTTGTAAGCACCAAACCTCTCTAGTAGTTCAGGACATTGCTGGTGTGTTTGCGTTAAACTTTCAACTCATATCACAAACAGAGAAAAAAATAACTTTCAAGACAGCTGAGAAATGAGTCTACTTTCATGTCTGAGAAATTCTTGCAGAGGAATTCAAATTTATCATTAAAAGAAGAAAAAAGCAAGGTTCTATTTTAACTCAAGTACAACATGATCAATAAAACTTACATTGTGGTTCCTCTACATCCATATACTGCATTTCTTCACCGAATTCCACTAGTCCTGGTTTTCCATTTCTCTCCACTTCAATATTATGAGCTGGAGATAAAGGAAATGTGATCTGTCTATCAACTGCTGCTTCTGGAAATAAAAATATTAGCATGATTTCAAACACTGTTCAAGGCTTAGGAGAAACAGAAGTAGTAGTTTTCATAGCAAAATTAACAATTTTCTGCCCACAGCAATATTTCTAATACAAACCCATAAGTATACAAAGACATGTTTTTCATACGGATTGAAGTTACAACAAATAGTAAAAAAAAAATAGTATTTCTGAATTACCTGTAAAGAGCCTATTTTGTTTTAACACTGTCCAAATTCTTTTCCCAAATAATCAACTGCACATTACTTCTATGCAATTAGATTCCAGTATCGAAAGTTTGATAATTTAAACTTAACTGGATTGCTCCTGCTGAACATCAAACATTATTTTGGTAATACTTAAACACAGCCCTTTTTCCAATTAAATGGATCACATGAATTACGGATGAAGAGGACATGCAAGCAAATTAACAAGAAGCATATACAGTGAATTAACTGCCAGACCAAAACCATTAGTTCCCAACTGGAAGAATTATGCCTCTGGCCTTCCCATTATTACACACTACATATTTAACTGTTTCCAGGGCTCCTGTCATACAAAAAAAATGACTGAATAAACTCTGCCCTGCACATCTTTCCTACATCTCATCTTAAAATTTTAGTTCCTTTCTCTCCCCATGGAAGGAGAGAAGTTGGGGGGAGTTAATTGAATTTCAGTCTGAGGTTTTCATACATTTCTAAGAGCCATCAAACAATGTTGAATATTACTTCTCCCTAGGAGTGGAACATTTTGGTTAAGATCTATCACAGATATAAATTATCTAGCTTTGTCTTCCCTTATAATGAAATCATTAGTGTCCTATTATTTTATTCAATAGTGCATAGAAAAAAGGCAAATGTCACTGAAGTTCTTTTCCAAAACTCAAGAAACTGAAAAAGGGAAGGAAACAACTGCAATGCAGCAACACATGGAGAAGATGTCAGTTAGTTGTGCATCTCCAATCCCACTGAATAAAAAAAGACTTTGTCAAGGCTGCCTTGCAGGTGCTCTCACATTCCCCAGTCCTTTCCAGACTGTCTCACCCACCATTTGATGTCTCTTCTACCTTGTAAGAGAAAAAAGCAAATTCCACTATATATTCCACTAAATGTCATTTTCTGGAAGAACTCTGTCATGTCTTCTGATCAGTACGCTCTGCTGAAAGGCATTCACAGAGAGCTCTGGCAATTTAGTTCACAGTTAAATAAATGTCTCCAAGGAATTACCAACCCATGGAACTGTTTGCTCAGAAGTGTTTAAAATTGAAGCATTAAGGAAAAGAGTTTAGCTTTTCTTCTATTGTTTTGTTCCATAGGTGAATATTATCAGATTAATTCTGACATCCAGATCTGCAAATGGACTGAAATCATGCTGAAAACGAAGTAGGTTCCATTCAGAAACATGGACAATTTGTACTGTTTTTTTCTTTAATAGAACAAATCTACATGTTAAAATTAAGGTTCTACAGCAAGGATTTTAAAAAATTAAGAAACTGAAAGAACACCTTTAGACTGCTGTCCTGCAGTCACAGCTAGCACTTCTGTCAAATCTAAACCATCTTGACCCCTAAAGGAACAGGCTTTCCTCAAGCAATATTACTATGCTAGAATATTTTGCTCTTGGGTAACAACCAGCTTACAGTATTTAAGGGAGCATCTCCAGCACACATTTTTGTTGTCAAACACTGAGGGATGCTACAGAGTGAAGTTTTATGGACACATGTTAATGATTTTTGAAATGCTTACATCACTTTTTGAAATTTACAGCTGTTACTCTTGTGTTTAAGTGGGATGGTCTTACTTAGCAATTAAAAAAAAATTTAAAAAGAGGGGGAAAAGGGCTTTTACGATCATGCCTACTGTTCTCCTCAACACATTTTATATCCAGCAAGCAATTTAATAATATCTGACAGCAAGATTTCTCAGAAATAGCCAGTTCCCAGAAGCTTTTGAAAGAGAGGTGGCTAGATAAAGATAAGCAATTAATGCCTCAATAAAAGGAGATGCAGCATGTAATACCTTCCACTCCTAGCAGAAAAGGCAGCAGAACATGAAACAAATGCTCTCACCACAGGAAAATCCCAGTGGAGGCACTTGCACATCAAAGAACTAACTTTTCAGTTTTTTCCACCCCCTAACAGGTTCCCTGAGAGCTAGTAAGATGCAGAGTCCAGTTAGCAGTCTTCCCAAGGCAAGAGCCCTCCTATCTTTGGTCTACTCTGTCAAAGCTGCAAGGAATAAAATGTGAAATCATACTGCAGCTTTCATATAGCTTAGTTAATGAGCCAAATGATGAGAGAATCCCCAAGGAAGTCACAGGATTTTTTACTTCTATCAAGAAAGGCTTGCTATTTTCTCACTGGCAAATAATCTCTTTCTGTGACTTGGAATAATTTAGTACATTTTTTTTTTACTATACCAAGACCTTACAAGAGCACCATTTGTTTAATCAGTCGATCTCTAGGATGATTTACAATTGACAACTTATTTTTAATGACTGTAGGATTCCTGCAGTACAGAATTATAATTAAGTTCAGTCTTCTTGAGCTACATACTTTTATTTGTATAAATGTCAAGATTTTGAAACTGTTTACCCAGCTTGTCTCACCAGTTTACATTCCAGCATGATAATCGGAAAGAGATCAGGATGCTGAGAAACAGAATAAATCAGTAAAAGTGAAATACTTACACAATTACAAGCAATTTTTCTGATATACCTCACAGAGAATAATGAGTTTGAGAAAAGAAATAATGTTTTGAAAGATATCCTAGTCTTTTCTTACCATTGACTTTCCCTAAGCCTGGAGCTTTATTTTTCAGTAAAGTCACTTGAATCTGTGGAATGTTTGTGATGTTCGAATTCAAAACAAATTTGAAGTCCACATGTCCAACCATACAGGCTTTTGGTAGAACCAGTTCAAAGACATGCTCATCCCAGCTGTTGCTGTCAGGAAAAAAGAAGACAATGACCCAGTGTACAGAGAGAATTCCAATCATGCAGGCAGCATCACACAGTCCATCCTGTAGCTACGCACACCCTCTTTAACAGGAAGAAAAACTTATTTTGCGTTAGTTGACATTCACATGAATTTCAGAAGTAGAAGTCTTTTAAAGTTTAAAGCTTTCAAGATAACCACATTAGTTTTGTGAAAATGTTAAAATGTCAATTATCTGACAGGGAGAAGCCATGTTCACATAAAAGCAGAAGTGGAAAGATTCCCTATTACCTTTATCACAGTATGGTTTTCGTATTACTGGAAATACCAGATACGTGTTTCCATGAAAAAAAAGTACAAGAATAAAAAAACCAAATACAACACAAAAAGAAGATCTATCAATTAGTGAAGTGTATGAAAGCATGATCAGAGGTACCTACCTTGTAATCTCTTTTAAGTTGCCCTTATTCATTGCTTAACACTTACCAATGTCGCTTTCCAGTGGTACAAAATCAACATACAGGAGATTCAAACTACTACTTCCAAATTACTTTTAAAGCACATTTGATAATTCATACAGGATGAAAAGTGCTTCTTACCAGGTGCACGCTCAGAAGCCTGTGCTGTGCAAAAGAGTGCAGCTTTCTTTTATTAAGTCAAATTTTTGTCTGGAAGACAAGTTTGGTTTACACTGAAAGTGTAAACTTGAGACAAGTAGCCCTCTATGAGCCATTCCATAGTTTGATACACTGGGGTTTGCAAAAAATAGTTCAAACCAAAGACAAATGAAAATAAAACTAATTATGTGTCAATTGTCCTCTTTGTGTGCATTTTTAAAACTAACTGAACTTTTTGATCTCTTTAATTTAGCAGTAAATAATTTTTTAAAATGTAACTTTGATGCATTTATTTATAGAGAACCCTAAGAAACTGAGTATGCTGCTATAAATATTTTTGAAACATCTTTCTAACATCTAATTCACAAATATTTTAACTTCAATAGTATGCTACAAATTGAGTATTGTGCAGAAAACCATTTAAAAGTAGTTTAAAGAATGGTGAAATGTATTTTTTTCTTTACAGTAATACCCCTGACAGCCAGATCTCCTTCAGGCAGATGTAATACAAACTAAAAGAGATTTCAGGTACAAATAATGAAATAGCACACCAGCTTTCCAGAGCAAGCAGCACAGAAAAGCAGAGCTATTGGGAGGAAAGACGGACAGAACAGAATTTGATTCAAGAAGTAACAGTGAAGAACTTTCAGCTAACTGTACAAAGAACACAGGCAAATAAAATATAATGAAAATTTATCCCACTGCTCTGGGGGGGAAAAACCCCTAAAACCTGTATTAGCAACTGTAACACTAAACATTTAGAATCACTCATGCCTTTCCTCTAGTTTGGAGAACACATAACCCAGTGCCAAACCGAGAGAGGTTTGGGGGTGGTTTTTCATGTCATGCAAAGTATGGACTAAATAAAACACTCAAAGGAGCCAGACCTCTGAAACACGAAGTAATATTCTGCTCATCCAGTTTTATTTAAAGATCTAGTAAACCCAGAAATGAATAACAAACCACTTTGTCTGCAGCAGTCTTTTGTAGTCTATGTGTTGCATACAATGCACACAGCTATAGTGAATTACAACTGTTATTTGTCTACCACAGAAATCTGTTTTTGACAGAATTGAGCAGCAGATGCTCAATAGGTATGTATGGAATACAGAATCTCCACAAAGGTCTCACATTAATCCAGCAGTTAAGAGATCTTCTTATATCTCTGGCAATAAACTTCACAATCTAATTCTGTGATAAGTTAAAAGACTCTCCTTTAAAGTTTTCTTTTAATATCTCATAGGTTGCTTTAAGTACATCTTTTATTCATGTACAAAGTTTCAAAGTAGCAAAATAATTAATTTTCTTCCTTATTATTTTCTCATATCTTAGCATATCTATCCTAAATATCACTTTTCTCTGATAATCTAATGCCAAGTCTTTTAGGAATTCTTCTACCTTTGAAACCCTTCTAAATCTACAGCACCTTTCTAAAGAAGAACATACAATCCACAGTGTGTTCTAAGCACCAGCATACCATCAATCTCATCTACAAGATATTTTCCAACACACTTATTCATTCCTTTTCTAGAACATCTTACTGTCTGACCTTCCACTGCGATTGAACTTTGAACTGCAGAGCCATTTCCAGAGGTTAAACACTGGAAAGAACATCAGAATCTAGCTCTTCCTTCTTTCACATATTTTCAAATATGCCTCTGTAAGATGAATATATCCTACATAAATTTGAGATAAAGCCAGGAAACTCAGATGTCACTGTTTTATCCATGCATATTAGGAATTAATGTACCTCTCTTTTAAAAGAATTAACTTCATTTAACATTTCAGTTACATTACACCTGAGGGACAATACCGATATTTAGATAATTCACAAGGTAAACCAGACTCTGCTTTTCTGTTTTCTTTGTTGCACAATCTCTTTAAAATAACCAAGTAGGATTGTAATTGCCATTTTTAAAAATACAGTTACAGGATTATCTCTTTCTATCTATTTGAGAAACAAAAGAATTACCATATCAAATTGCATTACTCATCCATCTAACACTGTAATCCCACATCGTGATAGGTATCGGTATGAGGCACTCAAAAAGGAGATAAAGGAACCTCATATTAGCGACCAAAAAAATAATCCAGAAATCAGAAAGTTTCTTCCCAGATAACTTTTAATTAAGAGCTAACATGGCTTTCAATCTTAAGATTCTACCCTAAGAACAAAGGGACTATAATAATTTTCATCATGAGTCATATAGCAGCTGTCAAAGGCTTCCAGTACTAAAACAAAACTTCTAACTTCTCCTCTTTACAACCCTGTTTTATTTAGCAGCAGGCATAATTCTTTTCCTCTAATGAAACAATATTCATAAGCTAATTTTCCACTTATCCCCTTCCAATTAACAGCTATTACCTTCACTGCTTGCTTCCTTGTAACTTCATATTAATAGCTTTTTACTTTTCAAGTGTTGCTGAACACATTTAGATAATCAATAGTTCTAACTGGAAGTTATTTTGCAAGGAACCACGTCCCTCCCACTTGCTACATATAGAATATTTGACTTACACAAAGCAAAATCACAAGATAAATAAAGGCTTTAAAGTCTATAATGCATTGCAAGTTTTCAACCATAGCTTATGAACATTTATTTAAAGCAAGTCCTGTTATGTGTCAGCCCTGGAAATGCCTGCATCTATTACGTGTTTTCCCACCTGGAATGCTTCATGATCACAGGCTATCTTACAGTTGTTTACATGACATGCTTTTTTTTGCCCCACACATGACCTCTAGCTTCCCTAGCACCCTTTGGCCATTTCATTATTTTCACTCTATGGCTATTTCAAGTCTACATGACAATCCAAATGTTACACATCAGTGAAAGAGATGTGTAGCAGTCTGACCCAAAAGACCCTGTAGTGTCTTATGCACATCCCTTAATACAACAAAACAATTTCTATCTGTATTTTCTCTCCAAGCATTTTTCACAAAAAACTATGTGAAGCTACTTCAGGTAGGTTTTAAGCAATCATTCAAGGAGACTACAACACTGCTGTAGTCGTGTTTAGGAGCCCAGAGGAATTCCAAGTTCTTGTGTCACATGTAAAAAACTAAATCCTGCTACACATACCATATTGGTGCAGTTCATTTCAATGAAAATACTGCCTATTTAGCAATACCAGGGCTCTGGAGTGGCTTAAATGTCTCACATATAAAGATTTAACTTGAATAGACATAAAACCAGATTCTACCTTCATATTTTAAAGAAAATTACAATACAATTTCATTTAGGACAACTAGTCACACTGGCACCCACGGTTTGCATTTTCTGATTAAATAATGTACTAAAAATGTGTGTATACCTAAGAAGGGTGAATCAGACTTTTACAGAAACTATCAAGAATATCTCTGATTCTGGCAAATGTCCTTGTCTAATTCTGTAAGTAATGACCACATTTGGCAAATAAAAATCCACTGATTCAAAACCTGACTTTTCAATTTGTTTCAATGTCCACTAAAATGCCTCTGGCAACCTCACCAACACCTACAATGAAAACTGCAAAATGAGGATTATCATCTTTGAAAACACGTTCTTAAACTTGTGCCCTAGTTAAAACCAATTAAATTGCATGAAATTGGTGGTTGTACAGCTACACCAACTAGTTAAGCAATGCACACAGTTCCTCAGGCCCTGTTCCCCTACGTACCTGTCTGTCTGCAGCTTCCAGGTCCGGGTGTGCTGAGCTGCATCCCCGTGGTGCTGCTGGTGCAGATGCTGAGGGTGCCGCCTTTGCTGCTGCTCCTGCTGCACTTCCACCCAGCAGGGAGGGACAGTGGCTGAAAACCGTGGTGTCAAGGTCTCAAAACGGGTCAGTTCCACCAGGGATGTCAGTGTCTCAAGGGAGAATGGCTGGTCCACCAAAAGATCGACTCCTAAATAATTACAGCACATACACTTGTTACTAAATAGATATTTTTTCCAGAACATCCTATAAACAGTAGTTCAAAATATATCAGAACTGCTACAGGCAAAATGAACTACAGGGCATATGAAGGTTTTTTAGTTAAAAAAGAATAATAATAAACTCCCTCTCCCCACAAAAGCACCGCCCTAAACAAACAACAACAAAAAGAACTACAACAAACCCCAACACAAGCAATCAAACATCCCAGCCTTGAAGCCTGTATCCTTTGAAGGCAGTTCACTTGGAATAAATTTTCTAAATACTGAGAGCTCTGAGCATGCTGTCTGGGATTCAGCCAGAGGCATCAGGAATAAGTAATTAGCTAGCTATACTTTAAAGATGTAAAGCTGATTAAATATTGTTTTTAATATCTATACTGACTCAGATTAAAAAAAACCAAAAACATATTTCATGAAAACAGACATACAGAATTACCGTGCATTTTGCTTTGGTGTCCAATTATCAATATAGACTTGTTTTATGGTGGATTACTAGAACCTTGTGGAAGGTTCCCAATTTACTTTAAAAGAGGGGTAAGTGAAAAACAAACATGCTTTATGTTAAGCACTTAAAAGACACTGGACTTTAACAATTATTTTGTCTTCTTGTCTTTGTATTTAGGCCTTGTACCAAGGAAACAAAGGTATTAATTGAAGTATTGAAAACTAAAATATCCAGGAAGTAAAACACCTAAAGGAACTGCAAAGAAGCCAAAAACTGATAATGAGATTTTCTCAGACAGATAAAACCCCCAACCAACCAGAAAATCCCAAACTAAACAAAAAACAACAAAAAACCCAAACAAAAACAAAACCAAAAAACCCCAAAAACACAAAACCCAGCCAACCTACCAATGAACCCCAACCAACCAACCAAACCTGAGGGAAAATAAGACAAGCACAATGTATATTTTCTAGTATTTTGAGCATTTTGTCTTAAAAGTGCGTTTTGAAGGAAAAGCTTTTACTTGTAAAGAATCATGGTTTTCAAAAGGAGAAGTCTGCTGCCTGACTACTACTGTCACCACTCGGGGTGAGGAGATAATACACCAACACAAATAGCCCCCTTGGTGTGAAACCTGAACCTAGAGACTATCTTGAAAAACAATCCAGGTTAACTTTGAGGTGAGATGCTTGGACAGGTAATAAATTCACTCTCACTGCAACGATGATAATTTCTACTTTTCAATCTCAGAGGTAGGAAAATGCCAGAGAAATTAGAAATGCTTTAGAAATTGAATTTCAATAATACAGCAAAGACCTTCACTTTTTTAACTGCCAAATGTGAACCTCATTAGCTGGATGACACTGCAATGAGAAGTGAGATCATTCCTCAAACTGTGCAACAAGCCTATCTTTGAGCAGACTGGATTTTTCTGCTTTATTCTCCTTCATCCTCCAAGAGAAACAAATCCAAATTCAGAGTATTCAGAGCAGCCACATACATGTAACCAACCCCTAAAACTGAAGAATGAAGGACCTAACTTTCCACTGCTGTCAAGTATACTTGGCTTCTTTCAAAAATTACAAGACTTTTATTATATTCTAATAAAGTGTTATAACAGGACAAAGTTCTAACAGCAAACCTGAAAACAGGTTTAAACTGGTCAGGAAAACAAATACTCTTTTTTAATTCACTTTGAATTAGAGATTACAAAAAAAGCATTATTTTAGATTACTTCACCACTAAAAACCCCCTGTTCCTTAAGAGGAAAGAGTAATCTAAGATTACTATAAGATTAACTTATTTTCTCTTAAAACAATAAAATTTAAAATGCTTCCACAAGTTGCAAATTCAGGCTAGAAAACAAAATGCGAGAAGTATATTCTAAACACGAAACAATGGAGAAAAATAAACACACAGAGCCCACAATATACAGAAACAATATATGAGTAGAAGCTTCTACTTGTTGCAGGAATTCATTTCCCCAAACAGAAACCCTTCTCTTGACCTGTGTCTGTGTCTGAAAAATATGCTAAGACAGAAGGGGAGGAAAACACTTTCTGTTTTCCAGTGTGTAAGACCAAAAGAGAAGCAACAGGGATATCACAAATCAAAGGCTGATCACGACCCATGTAAGTGGACCAGTACTGACGCAGTTGCAGCACTGACATCCTCAGTACTGAAGAGGTTTACCCAGCACTAACAATCATTCTCATGTCTGCTAAGAGTCCTGTATTATTGACTTTAGTATCCTCAGGAGTTCTGCAACCACCATTTGGTTCCAGCAATTCCCACCCAGACCCCTCATTTCACCACTGGCTTCCTGTGACTATAAAGCTTCTCTCAGAGCTCTTAGTGACTCAGTTTGATGCCACAGCAACATAGGACTCAGTTTATCTGATGTACCCAACAAGTCTTTGGAAACCATTACAGAACAAGTTCAAGCAACACCATAATGTCTAAATTATATGACTACTTAAAGGAGGACCTGCAGCTTGTGGACAACCTAAAGATGCAGCTACTTTGAAGTCTATACATAAATAAATCAATTTCTTATTCCAATAAGTCAGATTTAAGGCTATATTGAAGGCTGGACAGGAACAAGATAAGGAAAAATATTTCCCTTTATAGTATTGGCAGAATTTAAACAGTAATGATCATCTATTAGACTCATCAGGATAATCAGTTACCATTTGCTTGGAAGTCACTAAACTCTGCTGATAAGCCACTATACAGGGAATGCCTCCATTGAAGCAAATCTACGTCCTTGACATCTATATTCTTTTTTGCTTTGCCATTAGCAAAAGAAGGGTGCAGAAGAAAGCCATAGACCATTTCCCCCACTCACATATGTAAAACAGTTTATTTTCTGGCCATCTTCACATTCAGGAATGGCTTCTTTGGTGAAAAAGAGAAGGAGCAGGAGAAATTCAGCCCTCAAAGCAACTGCTGTAATGCTGCTTATAAATGAATTTACGACAAAAGGCATCTCTTCCTTCTTTTGACTGATTCTTGGGCAATAAAATCGGGCTCACACAAATACAGTCTGCCACACTTAAAATCACACACAGAGACTGGAAAACGTCAAAGTGTTTTGTTTTGGTTTTAAATCAGGAACTGCTGAAGTGTTATGTTTGTACACACCCAGTGACAGACATACAGCAACTACAGAACTCTAACTTTAGGCAGCAAAAAAATTATAAAACAGCATATAAAAAATTATATAACAGCCATTAAATAATTACAAGTCATGTTCAGATGCAACTTTCAAAAATGACAGAAATATTTTGATAGATGTACACTTGTGCAATTTACCTGTAATGCCTGGACTAGAAGGGTTGGATAAGGGCTTGGTGCCTTCTGATGACTGTTCTACACTTTTGGAAAGGGATCCATCTACAAGTATATCAGCTTCATCGATGTCATCACAGGTCCCTCCAATCTGAAGGAAATGAAGTTCTCCACCTAAAATCATCACAGACAACAAAAGAAGAAAGTTTGGACAGGTATACAGCTAAATTCAACTCACAAGACAGACTTGCACTTGAACTGCTATGCAACCATGACAGTATTTACACAGGATCTGAAATCAGTGAAATTGTACAGGAATACTTATTTTGCTTTACTACTACTAATTTTTTTCAGGGCAAATACAAAACAGAAATACTGCACTGGCAAATGGCATCAAAGGTAAAAACTATACGGGGGGACAGGTTTTAAAAGGCAATCACCACAGGAAATCTCAATAGAAACCAAAAATGCTAACCATTATGACACTTCCCATAATCCAAATTATGCTTATAAGAGAAAATACTCTATCATGTCAAGTGAAGGTCTACACTACCCCATCTGTACACAGCACATAAACTTCCTTTTAAAATTCAATATCTGAAAATTGAAAATTAAACTAATTTCTCTGAATTCTCCTAACTAAAGAGCTCTCCACATTATTCCATCAAACCTAGAATTAAAACACTGATCATCAAGTCAACAGGCAAAAGAGCAAAGTTCAAAATTTTCAATGGACACAATGTATTGACTGAAGTTTGAAACCATTCAAGGAGGTTGCCCATTACTCACCAGTACAGATACACAGATCAATTCTATCATTTACAGAGCAGTCAGAGAACCAAAGAGCACTAAGATGGTCAGGTCCAACCATTAACCCAGCACTGCCAAGTCCACCACTAAACCATGTCTCTAAATGCCACATCTGCACATCTTTGAAATATCTCCAGGGAGAGTGACTCCACCACTGCCCTGAGCAGCCTGTTCCAGTGTTTGGCAACCCTTTCAGGGAAAATATTTTTCCTACTATCAAACCTCCCCTGGAGCAGCTTGAGGCCATTTCCTCTCATCCAGTCACTTTTTATTTTGATGAAGAGGCCAACACACACCTCACTACAATCTTCCCTCAGGTAGTCACCCAGAAGGAGAAGGTCATCGCTGAGCCCCCTTTCCTCCAGACAAATCAACCCCAGCTCCCTCAGCCACTCCTCCTTGGGCTTGTGCTCTAAGTCACTGAGAAGGAATGTTTAACTTTACATAATGCTGGGGGGTGGGGTGAGAAGAGCTGTTACCAGTTCCAGAGGTTACAAAAAGTCAAATCAGTAGGATTCAAATCAAGAGGCAAATTCAAGCACAGGCCTTATGTGATTCTTCTGAAACACCATCAGACTGACCTTCAGCATCTGACTAACATTATGACATACCCTGTTATACAAAATATCCAGGTAAGCTGAAACAAAGAAACTTGAGAAGAAGAATGCAATAAAACCCCAAGATAAAAGCAGGTATAAGTCCTGTACTGTGAGGGGTGAGGAGAGGGAAACAGAGTGACAGAGAGGCACAGGGAGGCAGAGAGAGGGTGCGAGGCACAGAGAAAAGATGCGAGGCACAGAGGGAACGTGCACAGTTTGAGGGTTTTTTTGAGATCTCACTAAGAAAGGCCTGACAACAAATGGCTTAATAAACTCACTCTTTTTTGAAGACAGAAAAACAAATCGCTTAAATGACCAAAATGGTCAGAACAACTCTATGGACAGGATCAGTGCATTGTGCTGTGGGAGAATCCACCCCAGGTCTGGGTGATGTACAAAAGTGGTGTTCCTGGGATCTGAAGGGATGGGACATTTTCTCATTATCTTTATTTATCTTTTTATTCTATCTTCTCAAAACAGCTATTCCATTAAGCCTTTAAGACACTTCTTGGTGGGTCTTTTCTAACTGGGATCCTCTAAGAAGCCTGTACCTCCCCTCTCTCAGCCTTAAATCACACACCCTTGTTGAAGAACAGTACATCCCAAACAGACCTCAAGAGTGGAGGGGGAAAAAGTAGTTCTAGCAAATAACACGAGTTTCCTTGAAATTAAACAGCTCATAAATAAGCAATTTTCCTCAAACTTCAAAGAGAATTAGAGACACATTAGAAAACACAGACCTTGACAGCTTCATTTGGTAGTGAGTCAAACCGTAGTTTGTATATCACTTCATTTACTGCTCAGCAGCAAAAATGTTCTTACTATTTTTCCATACATGAGAATAGTCATAATCCCTGCATTCCTGAAAGATTCCAGCACTTTTCCAAGAAAAAGTCTGTGCTAAACTTGAGATGCCTCATTTCCTCTTATTCGTTTTTAAAAAGGTTCTGTAAAGAAGTTGACCATGAACCTCAGTTGTACAGCATTAGCCCCTACTTATGCACACTTTCCCAAAATGCTGTAGTTGGCTGTGCCTCTGTAGCAAAAAGGAGGCACTTCCTCTCACTGAACATCCAAAGATGACCTTCTGATGATGCATGCTTCATTATCTGTTTCAATGGTGATGTAGTTCCAGTAGTCAAGAGTCAGTGGGAAAAATCAGTGCAGAAGTCAATGTTTCTTTCCTTTTTTTTTTTTTGGTGTTACTACTATTGTTTGCAGCACTAGGTTGAATGAGTGACTTGTCCAGTGCTTTCTAATTCTAGCTAGGGAGCAAACATCTCAAGTAGCAGTTTATCTGAAGGCTCCTCAGCTTGCATCACTGATAGAGGCAATAAATATTTCTGTTGCACTACCAAGAAGATGTGAAAGCTGACACTGACTTACTCAATTATCACAAAAGAGACAAATTGGAAACTAGCATTACTAGACTTCCCTCAAAAAACAGGTAACACAATCAAAACATTGTTAATTTAATTCTGAACTGTATTTTAAACCTGCAATTTGCATGGATTCAAGAACCTGGTGGGCAATACAAACAGAACACAAGAATTGTGAATTCATTCAAATAAATCACAGGCTTCCTTCTGCCAAAACAGTTCCTGGTTTCAGGAAAGCAGCACTGGAACAAGCTAGAAAGCATGCCAGAGACTAAGGCACTGCAGTCAAAGCCAACCTGGTGAGATGCTCCTGCACTCTAGAATGGGTTTGGGAATAGTGACACCAGTGTCATTAGCAAATCACAACACAATGACACAGTTGAACAATATCCAATTAGTTAAAAAGAATTAGAAAACAAAGCCATACCACAGGAAAGTATGCACTAATCAATTTATAGTCCCCTCCTTCTCTTGTCACTGATTAGCTCCAAATGTGCAAGTACAGAACACTTGAAAAATGTCATCAAGAAAGCCATCTCAAAACCCCACTTGGAGACACTCCAATTTAAACTACTCTAGCAGATTTTAGCTATAAAATTCCACCTCGACTTTGAAAAAATAAAATGCAATTTAATAGGGACAGGTGGAAGTTACTATGCCTAGAAATAAACACTTAAAAGCCCTCTTACAGGATTAAAAAAAAAAAAAATCAGCTAGACAGCAGTTCTGTAAGAGAGGTTCTTGTGAGTCAGATGATAAACCTCATTCAATTTCCTGGCCAAAAGTGCAAACGTTCCACTATGTATACACACACATGGAATGTACAGATTCCAGAACCGCTTCAGGAATTCATCTGTAGAATTACTGGGCCTGATTTTCTCATCAAGAGACTTGTGGACTGACTTGATCAGATCTTTTGGGAGGAGAAAGTAAAGATTGCTTTAACTTCTTTTTGAGTTTGAAAGGATTGGAGATACTTAGCTTGAGAAAATAAATGGTTGCACAAGGACAGCACCTAAATAAACTCTGTCTTTCCCTCCTTTTTTGAAGAAATCTCTTTGCCATATCCATAATGAATGGTACAACAGATACAATGCCAGAGACAAAGATGATAGAGGCTAAACACTAGTGAAAAAAATTGTCATCAAGGATAGCATGCAGCAGGAGAAATTTCATGAGCAGACTGTTAAATCTCTGTCTTGAAGATGTTTGAGAACGGTGATCAGTATTCTGTTTCTGAATGGGTAAGTATAATTGACTCTGAATGAGGGTGAGCTCTCAGCATCACTCCCAACATTAATTCTGATGTGGAAAAAAAGTTGACCTCTCTCCAATCCTATTAGACTCCATTACCGAAAAAGGTAGAAAATTGAAAGTACTGAATTGATTCCTGAACTTCAAATACACAGTACACAGGGCAGACAAAGCCTAATGACAAGGAAGGTGCTAATAAGATCTCCAAACTAAATCAGAAAAAAACACAGTGTTTTTATACTACACTATTTACAATTTGAGAGCAAGAAAGCTACTATAAATAAAAGGTATGAGATTTGGAGGAATCAATTTTCAAATGTATCTAAGCACCATTCAATTCTGCCAGGCTTGCAGGTAAGAAATATCAGCATATGCAACTTACTCTGGACATACCAAAATCCAGCCCGAAAAAATACTTTTTCTGACAAGAGGGAGGGACTAAAAACTCTTGTTATGTTGTAGCACCTTTAAAATGTTATAATGTAACACATTCTAAATTTCTGGTGAGGACAATACAGCAATAAGAAACTACACCTGAACCTCTTAAACACAACCGATTTTAAACATCAAAAGATCACCCTACAGCTGCACCCCTATTCAAAAAAAGTACCTAGTGCCTAGTTTTAGAATAAAGAAATTACTTATTTTCTTTCTTATTATTCTGAACATTATAAAGCAGAGTTTCGACTCTTATTGATGACACAAGAGAAAACATCTGAACCCTCATATAAGAGCAGACAAAACACTACTAAGACAGATATTAAATATAGTCTACCTTGGCCAAAGGGAAGAGAAGAAAGCAAAATACAGAGATCACAGTTCACTATGTTGCTTAATGGAACTGAAACCAAGAATATGCTTGCACACTTTCCCCCAGAGGCCAAGCTCAGGTAATCCTTGCAGAAACAGGTAAGTACCTGAAGCTGACACTCAGAGGTAATGTTCTGAAGTGTGACTCGCAAAGATGGGTGACGTCAAATGCAGGTCTAAAACATCTTTCCATAAAACCACTCCAGATCTGAAGCAACCATTCACACAGAGGTTTCCTTTTTAGTCATATCTTAGAGGCAGCTATGGAAAAATTTTATATAATCTACCAATGAAAATAATATATCAACAAGCAAGAGAAACAGGAGAAAATGCTATTCTGCATTCAGAACTTTCAGACGTAAGGTACCTCTTGGCCTACTCTGATGTCCCAAACAAGTAAGCAGGAAAGAACAGGCTGCTCATGCCTGAATATTTTCCAACATCATCCAAGCATTTCCAATGCATGTATGCTCCAAAACATTCACTTAACATTTTCATTTATGTCTTTGCACTACAGGCTCCTTTCTAGATGGAATAATGTTGAACACATCAGTGAATACAGTGAACACATCCCACTTTCAGTGCATCTTTCTAATGCTGTCAGACTGCGGGCACCATCCCACTGGTGGCAGTAAACTTAGAGGAGCAAACACCCCAAACTGATTTGCACAGAAGCCTAAGAAAACAGCACTTAAAAATAATAACAGCAAAACCCTCCATCTTCAGCCACCTAGCTAAGAAAGAAATTCTACCCCTTTCAACAAAACTTTAAAGGATGATTATTATTCAAGACAGGGAAAATTATGCAAAGCCTATTTCATATATTAAGCTATTCAAACATACAATAAGATAGAGGATTTAAAAGTTATATTAATAGTTGAGGTTCTTGATTAGCTTTTTTTCCTAGTGTTCCTGAATTTTATACCTTTTATGCCTTACTTATAAACCTTTCACTTCAAGTCATTCTTACCAAGGGGTGTATTTTGGCATAAATGTTTTGACTCTGAGGCTTCAGACATACCTAGCATCAGATTCTGAAATCCAGACTTCTAATGGACATTGACCTCTAAGTTATAATTATGGCTTTGGATTTAATTTCTCAAAAGTGAGAGAAATGTAACAATGACTGAAATGTTAAATAAGGAATAGGAATTGAAAGCCTCTAAAGACATTTAAGCAATGAAAATAATGAACTCCAAAGTCCACGGTTGAGCAGAAAATTGAAGTTCCAAATAGAGGTGTAGTGGGTGTAAATCATCAGTGGATTTTTTTTTTTTTTTTAAATAAGCGAAGCACTATATTCAAAAAATTAGCCTTGCAGGCTGATTTGATACCTGTAGCATACTGGGCTACAGAAGAAAAAAATATCCCAAAATCTCAGTCACTTTAAGGGCAGCATGAACAAAAGAAATTTAAAAAAAGCTATTGATAAATTATTAGATAGATATTATAATACTGAGATTTACTGCTAAAGTAGAAAGATGTGCTTGTCCATTACAATGAAGATGAAAGTATTCTCCAGTCAGTAACAGAGATGGTGCTTATCTAGACAGAGACAAAATACTCCTACACACACAGAATAAATGCTTCCAGCTCAAGAAACTTGTATATCTTATACTCCATGCCCCAAGGAGGTTTAGATAATACCAAAAGCTACACACACACTAACATTGGATGGAAAAGTACCATGCACAATAAGCCCTGTAACTTTTATCATGAATCTTGAAACACAAGAAAGGCAAAACAGATTTGATGAAAGAAAGAAATTGATAGTAATAAAATACCGTAGGGAAAAAAAAAATCTGTTTGGAGGTATTTCAAGGAGATTGCAGTTTGATCAGCTAAGTATAAGGTAAAAACATTATGACATGGATATGATATAACAGTTTTCAAAGGCAATTAACCTTTCAGTTAGAGCTCCATTTTAACCAGGAAAAAGCATGCATTATTAAATACAGCTGAAAGAGTTTAATAGATATGTCTTCAAAAGCAGTCACCAAAAGTGAATTATTTAGTAAATAACAATTTTACCCTTGGGAATCTGCAAATGTAAATACTAGTTACTAACTTCCAATGTTTTCATCAGTATTTAAAAAAGCAATCTGAAATGCCCACTTCTAGAAAGCTTTGTAGGTGAGTGAGAAACATCGAGCCTTTAAGAAAACTGAGATGTTTACAATAAACTTGACTTTATCTGTTGGAAATAACAAGTAAATCTGATTGAAGAACTGCTCATAGGAGGACTTTATAATTAGCGTGACACCATTATGAAAGGAAAAAATCAATTTCAATTCCTTCTAGTAAAGAGGAAGCTCAACATGATATTGGTGGGAATTTATTTGAAATGTATGAACCATCCAATCAGCTTAGCCCCTCTGAGAGCCTAAGCATTTCCTCCAGAGCTGCAATCTACTGCAGATGAACTAAACAGAACACTGGGACATGGAGGAATTCAGTTGGGTGAGACCAAAAGCCACTTCTGCGCTCCAATGTGATGCAAGGAAACAGGAAGTTACGTGGTGGTTTAGGGACTTTTACAAAGTAGTTGTTACCTGGACTTGAGTTACAAGTCCACCTCCTACCTGCACCCTTCCCCAAAAAGCCTTGTGTTCGTTTGGAAAAAAAGATTTAAGAATCCTGCATGGATAGTCCGGTTCTAACACTCAAGAAAGTATAAATCCCAATTGCAAAAAGGTGAAGCAGAACCAGCAGCATGCTACCTGAATGAAAATATGCTGGGATAAGGTATAAAAGCATTATCTTCTCTGGTCTCTTGAATATCATCAGTTACAGGCAGAAGACATTTTTCTGAAATGGGATTCCTCTATCATAGAAATAAGTACATAAAAGAATGACTTTTATTTGTTTTGGACTTAAGAAAACCTGTGCCTCTTCAAGAATTAAGACACACACAAGAATTACTGCCATTCTAGAGATTAAAACTGACATTTAAGGTGAGGAATTAACTAGAGTCCATGCTTCCTAGATCATTAAGTTTTATGTAAATTCATTGCAATTTGAAATTTAGATTCTAAATTCTGTGACATAATCCAAACACAGTTAAATCAATAATTTAAAAACAAAAAATTGAAGAAAAATCTTACCTTTGGTGCATGCACATAATCTGTCTGTGCCCGAACAGTATATCACAGAGACAAACATATCTGGTTCCTCAGTGCCCTCTTTTTTAGGTGGCTCCACTTTGGCCAGAATTTCAAAGTTTGAAAGATCTAGTATTTTTACATATCCTCCCTGAGTAGTTATTACCAGGTGCCCAAGAGTAGAGATCTCAGATCTTCTCTCTCTCCCATTGCCATTTTTAGAAGTTAATTGTATTTCCTCTACAGGCTCCTCACAGTCGTCCTCTCGATTATCCAATATATCTGGTGGGAGCAAAATCATTGAGGTAATTGTGTCTTGGGGGTCTTTGATATGCTGGATTTTTACTGGTTCCTCCTCTAGAGTAACTATTCTAGTGGCATAATTCATCTTATAAAGCACTAGGTATCCACCACTAACACTTCTCTGTTCAGGCTGAATGATTAAAGGAGTTGGTACATCTGCTGGAGACTCATGCTGGATTACATCAATACTCGTGCCATTCACTACAGCAAGACTTGATTCTAGTTCCCCCTTCCTTCTATTACATAGTGCCGAGTTTAATTTATTTAAATTATTCAAGGCCTCTACTTGATTTATTGCACTCAGAGATTCGACAGGACAAGTCCGCAGTCCTACTAACAGATGGACTCCATCTGCACAAGGTGTGATTGAATCTACACACAGGTTCTCCTCCTCTGCAAACTTGGGCAGACGCAGGCACTGAACCAAAGTCCCAGGCTTGGGAACCAGAGAGCTCCACTTGTCCGAGTCCGGAGATGTCAGGTTGGCTGCGGCATCTGCAAACTGCTGAATGTAAGTCACAGGGGGGTCCTGTAACAGCAACTGCTCCTGACTGTCCAGCTCCATTTCAATGATCTGTGGAACTGTGAAACCATCATCATGTATACTTTTACTCATAATATTGTTCATCTGTGAAAAGAGTTTTCCTGCTTTTTCATCAGACTCCTTAATGCTGTACAGCAGCAATACAGGCAAAGTCCTCCTTACCAGAGGGGAATTCAGTTCTGAATTAGTGCAGGATTCATTGTCAGTTGATCCCTGTTCGGAGACACTCTCACCTCGAGTCCTACTTAAGCCATCCAATGATCTCTGAGAGTTACTGCTAACGGGAGAGGTAGCAGGTGATTTGTATGTTAATAGACCTCCAGCTAATAAACAAGGAAAGGGAATGTTGTGTTGTTCTAAATGTTTTTCTTTCATCTTTTCACTCTTACAGTTGGCCAAACAGGGGTTTGCCCCAAGTTCTTCTAGATCTTTGACTGTATCCTCCAGAACATTTGCAACAATTTCCCACTGAAGTTTTTCAGGTTGCTGAAGAACGCTGAGAGCTGTTATATCAAGGCTGACTTCCATGGTTTCTTTTTGTGATGTATGCCCTTTAAAATAAAAATGTTTAACATAATAAAAATGCTCAAAAGACAAAAAAGGAATCATACTGCATACATTACTGTTTGTTGGAAAAAAAGGATCTTTTTCTACATCTTACGCTCTTTTTTTCCCCATTTGGTGATCCTTACTCAAAGACATTAATGAGATGATAGAAAACAACATGTAGTCCTCCCTCTCTCAAAATTTCTGACTCCATCTCAAGAAAATAATATAAGAACATCATGCATAGCACTGTTCTGCTTCCATATAAAATCTTTATTCAGGAAGAAATATTTTATCAAAGTGCATACCCTTAGGGAAACAATCAAGTCACTGGCAATCCCCTGAATTTAAAGGGTTTTATAAGGCTGTAATTTGTTCCTGTTCTAAGAAAGTTCTTTTATCTTGGTTTGTGTGCTTTATTGACAGCAAGATAAGCAATGCTTGTTGTCAAGTAAGACATTTATTAACTAACAAAGTGCAGTTTTTCTTTTCTCCTGCATGCAATCTCTCCACCACACAAACTTAAATAATGGCATTCCTTTCAAGGTAAATACTCTTCCTTTTTTCTAATACAGTGAATATAGTATCATTGGTTTTGACAGGGGTTTTTAAAAGCCTGAGAGAAGAATCTCCCCTTTCAGCTCTGAACTATTGCATATATAACAGATCACATATAACCTACCTGTAACAGATTCCGATCTGGAATGCTCTTCACTGTCTGAATCCTCTAGTAGGTCATCGCTGAAAAAAACAAAACGCATGAATGACACCATGTACCTGCTAACTGCATGCTTATTTTTAATGAAATTAGTAAAAATTCATAAAAAACACAATGTGTACTACAAGTGGCCATTCCTTTAGCCAGCATTGTTCATCCACTGATTAATTCATCACAGACACCAACAACATAAAGACTTTTCCCTCATTATTGAACCAGTAGACCAGATTTCTTCTTGTCTCATTCTACTATTGTATTTCCTCCAATTCAGGCATAAATGGAACTAAAATGAAAGCCAGTTCTCAGGAATCTTTCCAAGAAAAATAAAATCATACAATCAGGACATCTAAAAATTAATACTGACATCTTTAAATTCCTCTGGAAAGTGGAGGTGACAGACTGGTTTTCAATTCTACAAGGCAATTTTGTAGGTAGTACTGAAACAAGGGATGAACAGTGCTGTTGGTTTTAAAAATACTGCCAGATAAATAATTTTGTCATAAAACCAGATTCTGTCCAAGACNTAAATTCCTCTGGAAAGTGGAGCTGACAGACTGGTTTTCAATTCTACAAGGCGATTTTGTAGGTAGTACTGGTTGGTTTTAAAAATACTGCCAGATAAATAATTTTGTCATAAAACCAGATTCTGTTCAAGACACCTTTTCAAGAGAAATAGGCCCCTGAGTAGTTCTGAGAATATATAAATAATAAATGCATCGTACTTTTTCAAGAAATTATTTCCTATTACAAGCGCCTTACACACAGGAAGGACAGTAATCCTTTTGCAGCTTCAGGTATAACTAGTCACAGTACCAAGGAAGATCCTTAAACTTCAACAAACTGGATGCTTATTCCTCATATCCAAGAGATAGATCTTTGTGGATCAGTCAAACCTGATCAACCTTCACAACATGGCAGACACAATCCAATACTTTGATTCTAATCCAGCTTCCCCTTAAGCGGAGAAGTGATAGTAAATTCCATCTTAAAATTGGTTTGATTCTTTAAATATTAAGGAGTTCCCAGCCCTAAAGCTACAGTAAGAGCCCAGACAACTGCTGATGTTTACCATGTAAGCAGAAGAGCAAGCTTTATATTTGCTCTGCACTACCCTAGATATCACATCAAGCTTAAAACCAAAGACTGACCTCCCTGTGTACGCAGCAGTATTGTTACTTTCTTCATAACGCTGAAGTTTAAGAAGAAACATTCAGAAAACTAGCAAGACTCCCCAGACAACTTTTGTTCTAAATTTTCCAACAGTTATTCATTCTCTTGAGCTTTGACAAGACCAGACAAGAGTTCCTAGTAACAAACTGCATGAAGCACAAGTGAATTACTACTTTTTCTCACATCTCACTCTCTAAGCACTGGCAAACCCTCTAGCTGATCCAAACCCTTGAAACAGGACTATCTAATTGTTTAGAGTCTGAACACATGTATCAATAGTATGCAAGGAAGAACACATTCCTAGCATATCCACACAGTCTATTTTCAGAATGACATAACCAGAAATTATGGAGAAGCAATTAGAGAAAAAAGCATGTTCCAGAAGTCCATGAGGAGCCTTTACTTTCAAAACTTGAAATGTATAATCCATAACTAAAATGAAATGCTGATCCAAAACTTATATTCGTTTCTCTTTTTACTCTGCCTCTGAAACATGAACATAGGACAGCAATGAGATCTGCAATCTTTCTGCTAGTGGAGTATAAAACTGGAACACCAGGAAACTGGCTTAAAAAATAGAAATTTACATTAGCCTTTTTCAAGTGTTGTATTGTGTACAAACACTGAGTGACTAAAAATATTATTTCCATGAAAAAAAAAATTACCAATCTTATGTTTCACAAAGCATGATTTTGCTAAATGGCATTTACCACTTACACAGAAGCATTTCATATTTCTCATTTGGTAGACTGGCATACCTGTCTCCTTCTAATTTTGGTATGTCTGAGCAGCTAGAGGAATCTTCTAACCATGCTAGTGTTGGTCTCCTTGAGTCAACCCCTGAGCTCTGTTCTCCTGATAACATAAGTTGCTGCACAATAGCGGGATCATATGCATTGATTTCAAATTTTAAGTGGACCTGAGAAACAACAACAAAAAACAGAAGAGATATGTGATTTTGAATCAAGATATGCCTGATCAGTAAATAGTTGATGAAAAATAATTGTTTATATTGCATACCTTCATAAGTTTGGAAACATCCCATATGCAGATCTTTCCTCGTTTAGTTGCAGCAGCTAGAAAATGAGGGCAACTTCCAGATCCAAAGCAGGTTATTCTGTCAGTGCCATCTGTGCAGGGAAATTGTGCTGGACTTGTTGCCAGTGTGACTGAAAGAGGTACATTCTGAGTGTGCTCACCCTTGACAAATGGGCAGTTTGGGGAATGTCTCTCATGTTCAGACCTTTCCAGATTAAAAACAAACACAGAAAACAGCAATTTTTTACTGTGAAAACGACACACAGCATATACAAGCTAAGCCCTAGAAGTGAAGCTGAAACAGAACTGTTTGAACTGTACTGCAGTCAACCATACAAGAGTTACTAACACAGCTTTCCCTGTTGATTCTCAATAGCAGATCATATTAAAGACTTTGATCACTCAATGCACATTCATTTTCAAAGGGATCAATCTACACAATGCTCTTAATATAATTAGGCCGTTAAAAAAAAGTATTGTTCTATAGGCAGCAGCCAATCATGCCCCCATGAAGAAAAGCCCAGATTAAATTAATGTACATTAAAACTCTAATGTTGGGAGTAACTTTAGAAGCAATGTCCTGTTTTTAGTTCTATGTCCACAATTAAAAAATCGAAACTGAAAACAGTGCTGAACCAAGAAGCAAGGAAAAAAATCTAATCTTGATATACAACTAAAACAGAGGCACAACAAGAGCAATTACACAGCTACAAAGTGTCTTGAAAATCATACATGAAAGGATTAGACAAAAACTATGAAGATAATATTATAAGGAAAAGTTTCCAGCAAGTCAGGAATCCAATGTGCTCAAGAAAAGATTATAAATTACCAACTAATCAAGAAAAAAATTACATTAAGAACTCTTTAATCAGTGTAGGGTCCCACATTTCTGTCACTATGCACAATTTTAGATGATTCAGGAAACTAGTAATGGCTATTGCAACTTCACATAATAGGCAAATATGCACTACACAGAAATGGCAGTTTTTGAACCTGAAAAGAGATGTATTCTAGTCACAATCAAACAGAAGACTTAGTTTAGCTCCCCACAAAGTACTGGCTGACAAGTCTCAAGGAGCAATTTGAAATGAAATAGCAAATCAGAATTAAGAAATAAAACCAACTACTTTTATTTCTTTTAGTACGATATAGAAATTTGATATAGTACATCAAATCTTTTTGTGATTAGTTCCACAGAATCATTTTGGGAAACCATTCTTGTCAATGACTTGTCCTAAACTCACCAGAAATACCAACAAGATACATTGATTTTTGTCCATTGAAGATTTCTAACCTCTCCAGCACAAAATTAAGTGTACCTCACACATCATTAAACTTACCAAGGTTCATCTGTAGGCTCCCAGCACACCAAGCACACACTACAGGTAAAGCACATGGCTCTGTCATCTCCTGATGAAGCAGGCTGTGAAAATAGGAAGAAACACTTGAAATTTATATAACTATGTACAACAAAACACTTTTAACTAGGTGATAAAGTTCTTTCCCTCTATTGACATATTAAAGCATCACATCAAACATACAAAAGGCCACAAATTATATACTACAAAGTGGCAGTATTTCACATTAAAAAAAGAATACACATTGCTATAGAAGAGATCCAGAACTAACAATCATGCAAGTCATTGGATGCAAACCACAGACATAGAACAGAAATTACTATTTTGTTTTTTTTTTTTGCAAAAGTTCACAAGATTCAAAAAATTTAGAACTGCAGCAGAATACATGCTTGGATAAACACGGGTTAAAAAATATTCCTACCAATCTCTTAGGACATAAAGTATTCTCTACCACTCCTCTGCAAAGAACAGTTGTTACTAGCTGAAGTAACTGAGGAAAAACAATCAAGATTTCCATTCTCTTAAAATTTAGCATTTTCATAACTGCATTTCAAGACATGTTTGGGAATATGCAGATGCAATTCCAACATATGAATTCCCTGCATTTCTCCTTCTGTACAAGTTTAACAAATCATCCAAAAACTTCATCCACCTATCACGTTTTGCAGCTGACAGAACGAAACAGACAATATTGCTGTCAAATGATGGGCACTGCCCAGTCATCATTATTGAAATCCATAATATGAATTTTTTTAAAGCAGGAGTAATTTCAAGGAATGAAAAATGGAAAAAAGCAAAAGGAGAGGAATAAAACACTGAGGTTGTATTTATTCACTAACAATTTAATGTGATCTAGGACCTCTGTTTGATACAATAAAGTTCTACTAGGAAAGTATGGTTAGAGAATTCCAGTGCCAAACTTACTGCTTTTTTGCTTTACTTGTAATATAAAAAGGAATGTTTACTCAACAGTCTAACAAGGAGAAAGACAGATTCTACATAGCAACAAATTTCATCTGGATTACTGTTAAATCAATCTGATATTTCAAAAAGTTTTATATGCTGAAGTTCAGAACAGTATTTTCTGTGATCTATTAAAAAAACCCAAAAAACCAAACCAAACTCAAGGCACCGAAACCCCTTGAAACTTAAAAAAAAAAAGAGCTGAATGACAAAATCTTAATGGTTTAGGCATAACCGGAGGAATCCATTTAAAAAGGAAACAAAACCTACTGAAAAACATCACCACATTTCCTCCCCTGCCCTCCCACCTGAGGAACAAATACTAAGAAGAGCTCAATCTCTTACCTGGTGATAGAATCCAGCTTGAGCCATGGGATCTGGCTGTGCCCACCGATAACCCACATGAGGCCATGAAGTGAATGTCTCCCGTCTGTTAGCTTCACTATACATCAAAGACCTACAAAGGTGACAAACTCTACATTACCCAAAATTGCCACTTAAAATTAAAAACCTAAACTATTTATAAGTATTTCAGTGCTTTAATAAAAAAAGCACAAATAGTTACCTATAACATAAACCTAAAATTACAATTCACTATTACAGGAAAGTTACAAACTTCCCTCACTTGGATGCCTAAAGTACATCCCCAGTAAAAAATGAAAGGCCACACAACAACCTATAGACCTTAAAAGCAGGATTAATAAAATAAGCTTCCAGGTAGCCTATTTGATCTACCTGCAGAAAAGCATCAGATACCCGAAGCTATTCTGCATCGAAGGCAGGTGGAGAATCTAGCCCAACAGAACTGCAAGGGAGTTTAATATGTTTGTCATCTTTTAACATAACTGTAAAATTTGGGGTTCTCAGTTAAAACATATATGAGTATGCATATTTTAAAATATTCTAAAGCGATATTTTAGGCTTAACTGAATACATGGGACAACCCCACCCAGTCACCACTCACAACATACTATAATACTTGTAAATTTTAAACTACTATGTCCCAAAATATGAACCCCTCTGAAACTCAACATTTAGAGAGCAAAGAAGTTCCTCTCTTCTGCGCCTTTGCTCAGCGCATGTCCCTCATCTGCAACAGTACATGAGAAATGAGTATCAGTTTGTCTTTTCCCTTGTGACAGAGTTTTGTTCTCCCAAGAACTAGGGCTGGAAAGGTGCCTTATTTCCTGTTTCTGCTTCTCAGTTTCAGGAGATTTTTGCTGTCTTATAAGAGAATGGAAATATTAAACGTTTCCTGCCAAGAAAGTAATCTATTCTAGCAACACCCACATAAGAGCTATCTTAACTTGGCTTTATACCAGCTCAAGAGACAGATCTTGGGAGAGCTCTAATCAAAATACAATATGGTGAGGTATAGGTAGACCTGAAGGTTTAGGGAGGGAAAGCTAAGCCATGAAATCAAATTCATTAAACTATTTGAGGTGTTAGAATTGATAATACACATGCAAAATAATATTTGTAGAGACACTTTCAAGAAAGAATAATTTATAAACTTAGAAGATTTACCAGTATTCTAACCAGTCTCAGCTTATGAAGGTTAAAATAATGGGTTACTTGCTTGTATATACATTAACACCTTGATCAGAAAGAGATGAAACAGCAATCGGAGGGAAAATGTTCTCTTACCCCAAACACATAGCAGGTGACTAGAGAGTTCAGAAGTAGCATATATATATGGTCTGCAAAGGTAGCTTCCTAAACTTCTAAACCATAAAATATAAGTTTGACTCTTTCTTGTAAGAAGGAAAAGCAATTGACTTCAGGGTACAATGCAGTATGTACCTAAGACTGCAATTGTTACCTTTCTAAAAGTGTAGGTTGGGATTAAGAGCAAAGCAAATTCGATTTGCATTAAAGTTGAAACTCAGACAGACTTGTGGCATCCATAAAAACTTTGCTAAATTCAGTAATATGTATGGCACAGCATGCATCAAACAGTTAATCAGTTGTATGTGTAAGAGCAACAAAACACAGATAAGGACTAATTTTTTGGCAAGTAAGTTAAAGTCATCTAAGAGCTTATTCTGATACAATTAAGGGGTCAAATTCATCACTTATTTTGTCTGAACATACCTGTCCACAGATCGCCCAGGTCCCACACCAAGCTCTGGTCGTGCGCTGGGTAAGAGGTAAGATAACCTATCCATCACAGAGGATGCTACAGGTAAGGCAGCAATATTTTGATTTATCTTCTTGAGTTCATTTACAATGGCACTGGCGACAGACTTCAAAACATGATGAGGAAGGTGGAAGGTAACTGTTGCCCACTAAATAAGAAAAAAAGTGTCTATGTTTTAAAATTTTAACATCTGAACAACAAACAGATCACAAGAGTGTCAAAACCGAAAACACATGTGATATCAAGAAATATGACAATAGACACACAAAAGCAACACGAACATAACACAAGGAAAATCATAACTTCACATTTTAAGTTCAGTTGGGATTATTAGCTGACCTTATCAGCAAGAAACTAATCTTGTTTATTCTCTTATCAAGCGAAGCTTCACATATAAAACTAAAGAACAGATAATATATTCCACTCTCTTCAAACAAAATCCACCACACTGAGTCACAGATTTTGTATATAACAATGGCAGACACACAAATTAGATTTGGGAATCCATGTTAGACAGTACAGAGACAAATTCTTACCTTTGCAACTTTATGATTTGCTGCTGTTTCATGTGAGGTATTTTTTAAGCCATCCTTCAGTTGTGTGATGAACAAATCATATCCCTCTGTGCTAGAAACATCTACTTTTTCTATGCAAGCAGATAACAGCTGCTGAGCCTAAAATGCAGATGTGCAAGCAAAGTTAACATCCACACTGAGTAACTACAACCAGAATTATGCCTTTTCATTACTCTCAGAAATGTCCTTTGCCAGATCCTACTTTATCATATATTATATCAGCATAATTTCCATAAAAGATCCAGACCTGAGTACGATGTTCCAAATTTTACTTCACAGGCCAACCCACAGATAAACTTCAGCAATGGTAACAGTAATTACTCTTAATTACCCTCAAGGGCAATATTACCAAATGTTAAACAAGTCAGTCATACAAGCTAAAACTGAAAGTACTGTTAAAGCAAGCAATAAGGAGACACCTATTGTTCAATGCTTTCTCTTCAAAAGGATTCATTCAGCTTTAATGACAAAAAGTGACAGCAAGAACAAAAGTCTTGCCATTTTCTGAGTAGCTTTGTACCTTCAAAAAGGTAGATATTATAATAATGAGAACAACAACATTGCAATAAAATTAGAGGTAAGTTACAACGCTGAAGCTGAAAAATGAGGCAAAGAAAAACCAAGGCTAGTTTAGAAGATAGTTCTTAAAACTCAGAAATAATGCAGCTAGAAAAGAATGCTATAAGCATCCATTTACAGACATTTTCTTCCAAGTCTCATCTGTTTCCAGCTTATCCCTCTGCTAACTCCATGTTGACAGCTAAGATTTAAAGGTATGCTTAATGTGCAAGACACAGAGTATTCTAGATCTGCTGTTAGGTGGGTTAACATTTGAAAAATATAACAGGATTCTTTCAAGTTACAAATACAGGGAAATATTTCCCAAGGGCAATGGTGAAACAACCACAAACTGCTCAAAACAGAACGGACCAAAAGGCCCCTTAGTTATGTCCTTGGGAAGTTCAGGGGAAGAAAGACTGAAACAAGGCAAACCAGCCCCCTAGCTAAGGTTATATCAGAAGAATAACAGATAGACTGCAAAGTTCTAAATGTTAGTGTTCTATGGTGTATTCAAAACAGCACAGAGGTTGCTTCATAACTTGTTAATGCTATTAGAAATGCATAAAGGTGCACTGCACTACCAGCAAATCAAACTATTTAAAAGACTACTTAAATCAAGTGCAAAAATTTGCAGAAAAGCTTTAGAGACAAAAAACCACCATACACCCTTCCTTGTATAAAAGTTCCTGACCCTTCTATGATGCAGGAGGTGGACAGATGTGTTTGTATGATATTTGCTTAATATTTACTAAGTGTTTTCAAGGTCTGGGTTACGGCCTCTTTAAAAGTAAGAACTTGAGACTGATTATGTTTTTCCTCCTTCCTCACTGATCTGGTGATGAAACTCCTAAAACTATTCCCACTGAACTCCACATTTCTTTTTCTGTAGGAAGGATCTTTACAGAGAAGTGCCGTAATAAGGGCCTGTAAACTCTTTAAAAACAAAGAATCTTTGTACCAAAAAACTGACACAAACTTAGAGGTTGTACTGAACAACGTGAGACTGCAAACCCGTCACGACAGACCTTATGAAAGGAAATCCTGACCTCTGACACTTTCTTCACACTCAGCCATACATACCAAGATTCTTTAGTAACCCATAAAGGGTATAAAAGTGATGCCAGTGGGCAGTAAATGGCAGGAACCCAGGAAGCTCTCTTCAGAGACCTCTATGAAACATTTTATTGCTGTTATTCCTAGTCAGGTCACATAGTTAAAAATATAACATATATATATAACATATAACATACATTCCTATATTATAGTAAGCACCTGTTATTCGATACTTCAGAAGCACATAAAGAATTTACATCAATGCTGAGGATAAACAAATGCAACAAAATCCTAAGCATTACACTCTAAGCAGAAATGCCTATATTAGCTTCCCTTAAAGTGATACTAAATGCTCAAATGACAAAGTAGTGTGTTAAAGCTGATCCATACATCAAAGGCAAGCCAGGTTTGCACAGAACAGCATCTTTTGTTAGGCCAGTTGACTTTGCTGGAAAATTTAAATTCTAGCTCTGATTTGTCACATGACAAAACACCGTACTACCTGATCTCATCTTCCTGTTCCTAAAAGACTACAACAACACCAAAAAGAACAACAACAAATCAGGGATGCCTAATAGGACAGACTGACTTCTAGAAGTGCATAGGGATTCCATACACGAGCACTGATAAAGGTGGGGAAATGAGTCCTTATCTCTGGTCACTAAAAAGTTCTTCCATCTGAAATAACGTGGTCTTGAGGCATGCTCTCATTTGTTTGAGATACAGGTAACTGTGAAAAGCTATGGCTCTATGACACCAAATAACTAAGAAACTCTTCCATGGTGTTAATATCACCCTAGAAACTCAGAGTCAAATGTCTGGTTCCAGTATTTCTGACACAGTTATTTACATACCTCTTTTTGGTGCCCCCCTCCACATCTTACCTCTGTAACCGGCAATTCAAGCTGAACCACGTCATCTTGTTTTGAAACAGGCGTTTGCAGAGCTGTGTCTAACAGTAAGATGCCATTGAGATCTTTCCTACATCCTACTGCATAATCGTCCACAAAGATCACTTTATCCACAGCAGAAATATACTGACATTTCACCCGTCCACCTGGCTTAGCTATAAAGGAAAGAGAAAATGCAAGATCTAATTAGAAAAATGCTTTTATAGAAAAGATCTCTTATTTCTTTTTAGGAAAGTAATATAACACTGGCAAAATCTTTACTTCTTGAGATGATAAAATCTAGCATTTTTGCAACCACAATTTTCACCAAGCTTTTATATTTCCTACATTAAAAAACAAACTACCAAAATCTATACATCCCACCAATAACTACAACCATTTTATTCCTGTGGTGGAAGCCATTAATTTAAGTCCTCCTCCTACCAGGAGGCCTCAACTAGTGTTTTCAAGCTTAATGCAGATGCCTGGTGTACTTGATACTAGCTGACAGTCAGTAATAAGAACTGAATTGTACAAACCAGCATGAACACTAAGACAAAATTGCTAAATTACCATTCAGGCTTATTAACACCACTTCACCAAGCAAAACAGCACTTGAACTTCTCAAAACTAAGTACAGCAGGTAACATGCACCAATGTGGCACGTGTTCCTTGAGACACTACAACAGCTCATTTCTGCTCAGGGCTGCACATGTGATGTCAGTAACAGGTTTGGGAAGTTTGGTGAAGGCAGAGGAAGACTGCCAGCAGATAAATAAGGAAAGGCTGTGGCAATGGATACTATCCCCTAAAATGTTTAATGTTACTCGTCCCTATTACATGTGTAAAGCTGGATGGACTGCAGAACTAAATGCAATCCATGTAAAATGCTACCAGCATAGAAGGCAAACTGCTTTCTGTCACAGAGTAAGCTGCCACTCCAGAAGCAGATTGTGTGTATGTTACAAGTATATGGACACATTCTCCAAGGGCAGCTGAAAGTGCTGCACCGTCAACACAGATGTCTTCCTGTCACACAGGAACAGAAGTTTCATTAAATTTTGCATTAATCATGCCCTGACCATGTTCTCCTCTTTCCTCAGACACTGGATACTGTTATTATTATAAATAATTTAAAAATCACCATTTTGGTGGCTAGCATACAGTAAAACATACAGGTAAGGACAGCTACATAATTCTGTCATCTTCACACTTTGACAGAGTTAAATAGAAATTGAAACTTCTGGAAATATAGAGCACATGAATCTGACCACATTACATTTGTGGTATCCTCTCTTTGAAAATAGAGGATACCACAAATCTAAAGCTAAAAGAATAGTTGTCAGCTGCCCTTCTCACCAAGATTTTGGAAACAATGACTCGTATACTCACAAAACAAAGGACATATGCCTTTGCCTGCATTAAGTATACTGCAATTGTAATCATTGATACAGCAGTCAGAAACACTTCAAGGAATCTGGAAACACTTCATAGTTGTGAGGTATTCGGTCCTTGCTCAGCAAAAAAGGGTTCTCTGAATAGTAAATCAACTAATTTCAAACTGTGTTTTTACCAATACACTGGAGTTCCGCACACAAGACTTTCTACAGCCAACACAGCTGCAGGCAAGGAAGTAAACCATTCTACAGGAAAATAAATTTTGTCAAAAATTCAAATACAAGTTTTCACACCTTAAAAAGGATAAGTTTGACAACATACTGGAAACTATTATGTAAATAAACGGAACAGCATCTGATGCACTAAATTAGAAACCTCAGTAGATTCTGATGGTGTTTGTAGACTATCCAGAGTGATCCAAGGGATGGATCACTACAGGACACTTTCTTTAACACATCACTTCCCTCCTCCTCCCCTCTCCCAGAGAAAATGGGAAAACAGCTCACTCTTTCTGGCAGTGCCAACACCATGAACACTTTCTTTTGCACCTTCCTTATTTCCTGTCAAGCACAGGAATATGCTCATGCCTTGTCCCTAGGAGTTCAGCAGTCTGTAGGAGCCCCAGTCATTGTGGCTTTCCAAGCTAGATCATTCTTATTTTATCAATTCTGTAGTGATGTTAATGAAATCTCATGTCTAGAGCAGCAAATAGCTAATATCCTCTGAGAAAATGGTCCAAATCTTTAGAAGTCAATGAAGATTACTAACAAGGCAGAAAAGAGTATTTCTGCTTCATTGCAAAACAAAATAAGAAGTTATAACTATAAAACAAGAAATATATTACCTACGAGCTGTGATTTTCCCTGTGCTGGCTAATATTCTGGTCGGTTGTACTGACAGAAAGATTGGCCAAATTATCTCTAGAAAGTTACTTACAGTTGCTGTTTTTATTTTACTTGAAGCACATAAAAACAAAATAGGCTCCCTTAGCCTAAGTCAATGGAGCTTCAAGGAAATTATTTGATCAATATTTAATATTTTTTCAAAACCCAGAGAAACACATTCTGTAACTGACTAGTTTATACTGAATAGCCTCTGAGCTACTGAGAAGCTTTTTTGCAAATAGTTTAATTTTAATAGTTCACAAAACCCATTTCAAGATGGTTCTAGTACTAGTCACATACTATAACATAGTCTACATGTGGCTGACCAAACAATTATCATAATAGACTGAGAACCAGAAAACCAAAGAATATAGGAGTCACCACTGCAGAAGTAGTAACCTAGTAGATCTAGAAGCTGGAAAAGTTAAATAATCCAAAAGCATTGCCAGAAATGTCCTTTCTAACTCAGGAGTGATATTTTACAATGTGCTAAAGGATTCTGCCAATACCTTTTGAAAAACATACTGGTGTCCCTCTAACATTATGTCCTGCCTGCCCAGCCTAAGTTTACTGGCAATAAATAGTGATCTGCATCTTCACAAACCACAGCTAAAAAATTTCACAGAATATCACTGAATTACTTAAGCTAAGTAATTTAGTGATCATCAAAACCCAACTGTCATTCTCGTTTTAGCCCAAATTGCTTTAGCTGTAATTTATTTTGGGTGGTAGGAGAAAAAGCGGTCATTCAAAGTTTCTAAAGATTTCGCTTTTCAGTCTTAGCACAAGTGAATCACAGCTTCTCCCAGTATCTGCAGCCTATCTGCCTAGGATTAAAAACAAGACAACTCACAAAGAAGTCATTATACCTTTTGTCAGCTCCTACAAGGAAACCTGGCAGGCTGCTAGCATGCTAGAAGTGCAAATCCAACAGCATATTCCACTATGGTATGTCATCTATCACAACATCAGAACTCACAACCTAAAAACTTTAAATAAAACCAAACAAACATCAGATTGTAGAAATTAAGAATCTGAGAAAAGGAACATTTTACCCCCACCTTCCTTGTTTCAAACAATAAAGAACAGAGACCAGCAATTTCCTGTGATCGAAATCTGACCTAGGAGAGTATTATAGAAAACAAACCTGCTTGGAGAATTCATAACAGCCTAAGCAGCATCTGTCATGCCCCCTTGCCTGAGGCCATTAAGATGAACCAAACCAATTAGAGAATTAGCCTTGTATTTCAAGAACAAAAACAATGACAGAGTTTGCCTCCATCTCTCTACTAAAGACAGATTCAGTCTCAAAGCTATAGAGCTGAAGAGAAGTGACTGTCACCTGCATGTGCTTGGCCACCATCACGAAGAGATAGAGATTAATGCTGGCAGTAACATCTTTATTTTTTGTGATATTGAAAAAAGTTAATTCACCTAGAAAACTGCTAGCCAGGAATGCTACTAAAACACATCAGTCAGTAATTCCCTTGACAAGAACCTCCCAATACAGAGCAAAAAAGCCCCTCCAATAGATTCTAAATTACAGTAAACACTTACCTGCCGCTATAAAGAGAGAGTGGTAAACACATGCATCACAGCACTAATTCCATCATGCTAATACCCAAGTCCAGTCAAATATCTAAAGGAACATTCAGAACTTGGATCTATGAATATCATAGGTCTTTACATTAAGAATTAAAGTAACATTTTTGGAGAAGCAGAAATCCCATCAGCCCAGTAGAGCACATACATTATGTGCATCAATACCAGTTTCTGCATTTTCAACTTAAATTAAAATATCCAAAAAATATCTCAGCACTCATTTCAAAGTACTGCAAGTATGGAGAAAATAAATGAATGACGTTTCAGGAGATCAAAAGCCCTATCTATTCCACTAATTTTGTACCATAAGATTTGAGCACCAGGCTACTTAAAGAGAATCCAACTCAAGAAAAGGCCAGGTTAGGGAACAGCAAAACTATCCTTTCCATTTGAGACAAAACACTTCCTGCTAGAACCTCACTCAGCTACTTCTCACACATTTTTCACGTGCACCTGGGATTTAAAAAAACCTTATATATCAGTTGTCCTCATTTGTTACAAGGCAAGTGACTTTCTTATTGCTAGCACTTCATGTATTCATAAAAACAACTGAAAGTTACCAAGTATAACACCTAATTACATGCTAGCTAAGCAACACATCTGCCAAGGCAAACATACCAGAACACTTGCAGTTTGAGGAAGTTCTACAATACAAATAAAAAAAAAAAAAAATCCTGTCCTAAAGTTCAACTTGCTGTCTTAACTTGCTATATTTGCAGGAATCTATTCTGAACTACAGAAAATCACAACTATGGATGAGCTGCAAAGAGTTCACACAAAAGAGGATAAAGAGCAAATTACTCCAAGTCTGGTCTAAGAATAAAGTTGTCTCCAAATTATTTCACATCAGTGGCTCCCAATTGAAACAAGGACATGGTGGTTATGAATAGTTGGGAATGCCACAACGAGAAGATGTCTAATGCCTGGCCAAACCAGGCCATGACTGCTCATAATTACTCAATTTATCAGTTAGAGATTCTCCCTTGTTCCTTCTCTTCTCTTCCTCATGTACATCCCCCGTGGATACTTCAGCAGTGTAGTTTTATCTTCCAGGTCCAAGCCCAGCCCCTTATTTGCACTAAACATCACCTCACCAAAGCAGTCTGCTGTCATCACAAAGGCATTCCATGAGCCCCTCTTTTCCCCAAAACAGACACATTCTCAAACTTTAAGAAAGGACAGAAAGGAAACTGTTAGATAAACACAAACCCAAGTGCCTATTTTAGACAAATTACGTAAATGGCTTAAACCAGGTATATACATGCAACATTTTCTCTTTTAGATTTCACTAGATACACACACCTTCATCTGCTACATCAGCTGTCCAAAATGATCTAATAAAGGAAAAACACACTAGAGCTGAAGCAGGAAAGAAAATTAAAAATGTTCTCCAAAAACCAAGAATGCTGAAGGAGACAAATACCCAGATCCACATCACAAAGTGCCTTCAAACTCACTTATTTGCAAAAATGGGATTTAGTTAATAAACAAGACATGTGATCTAAAGTTTATCTTTTCCTTTAGCAACAAGCAGGGTTGCTTCAGTATCAGTTTCATTATATGACAGCTGTTTTTAATAATCCTCATTAATAGGAAGATGTGTTATCTGGGCCAAAGCACTGGAGACTACCACATGAATATTAACTAGATGGGTCTGCTCAAGCAACTACTAAGAGAAGCTAACACTAACACTTAAAAGGTTTCAGAACATAAACAAAACCCCACTGAGATCAAGACAGTTCATATCTCACTGCCTTTGCAGGCATGGAGTCCTCTCCCACTGTACAGACTCAAAATGAGAGTGAATCAGCAGGAGGACACACACTGCTGAGCTCCTTGTGCCTGCGCTCCTTGGGTGGTTTCAGATCTCCACGGATCTGGCATCACTTGTATGTACAGAACACAACTGCTCACAGAGCTTCACACCGTTATCCCAAGAACAAATTAGGAAAGATTTCACAAGGTATTCTGGAATCATTCCTGCAAGCCCTGGTAAACTGTGAGAATGTAAGTCCCTGCAACTCTTCTGCAAACACCTCACACAGGGCACATTCTTCCTCATAATTTTTCTTAAGATGAAAAATGATGAAAAAATTACAGGAAAGTCTTCTTCCAAAGAGTGCAGACAGACAGATTACACAGCTTCCACCCACAACCAGACACGGGCAAGGAACACTTCACAGCTCAGTAACAGGAAGTTCCCGTTCTTCAAGTGCTAGTCCCATCACAGCATTTCACAACAAAGAAACTTTGCCAGATGAAATTTTACTACCAGTTCCTCTTTTGGCCCCTAAAGTGGCATCTGAGTTCACCCATGATGTATCCTGCAGTCTCTGCAACAGGAGAAAACATCTCCACATATGGCACTTCTTGAACTCCCAAGACTGTTTGGCAGGAAATGGTTCAGCTTCTCACCTCCCAAGCCCCACTATTGTAAGGAGATTCCAAGACATCATGCGGAGAGAAGCAGCAAGTTCTCAAAAGCAGATAGGTGGGTTAAAAGGCAAGTGAAAAACTGGCTACATTGTCGTGGGCAAAGTTAGTCATTAACAATGCAGTCAGTTGTGAGTGGCATTCAGCAAAGCCTGATACCCACACAGTTCACTGCCTTCCTCAATGGCTCGGATGGTGGGACAGGCTGCACCTTTACTTAGACTGTACATGACACCATTGGGAGATGACTGAGGGCAACTGATGCATTAAATGGCAGGGCTACCTTTTACAAGGATCTCAGACAGAGGAATGGCTTGACACAAATCTCCTGATGTTCAGTGAAGACAAATGCAAGGTCTTACACCAGAACGGGATATAACCCCATGGATCAAGAGAAGCCAGGGACCAACTGTCTGCGTGGCAACCCAACAGAAAGAACTTGGAGATCCTGATGGACAGGCTGAACAAGAGGCAGCAGTGCATCCTGTCAGCAACAAACTGTTATCATAGAGGGGACCACGGGAAAAGGTCAGTCTCCTTTAATCAGCAATAAGCCCACATGCATCTTTATCAGTTCCACCTTCACTCCCCCGTCTGAGATGTCAGCACATATGTGACAGTCCCATGAAGGGGGTACTGAGAAGGTAGAGGGCTGGAGCACACAACACGTGGGGAAAGTCTAAGACAACTGGGCTCGTTTAGTCTGCAGAAAAAGAGGCTTAGCAGAAAATTCAACAGCAGTCTTCGTTACTGCAGCAGTAGTTCAAAAGCTATTTTAGACTGCTGAGTTTCTACCTTTCTCTTTTGGACACTACTTTAAAAAAACTGTACTGACCAGAGAAGCAGGCATAGTGGATCAGAGGGAAATGCTCATAACCCCACATTTCACCCAAGACAGTGGTCTAAACCAAGTGGTTATTGAAGAATTTAAGAAAGGTAATCTACACAATGCTTCTTTCCTGTAACACTCTCAGCCCCAGGACCTTCTGACTCAAAAGGGATTTTGATTATTATAATGATCTTTGACAGGTTTTTCTTCTATCACTTTGTCCAACACTGTCGTAATTCCACAAACACATAGCATCCACAATGCCCTTTAGCCAGCTCCATATTTTACTATTTCTCATAGTTACTTCTTTTGATGCCCTCAGCTCCTGTACTTTAATAACCAACTACCAATTTTCATTATTCACATACTCTCACTCTCTCAACTCTCCATTCCAAATCATCCCCATCATCTTTTTCAGACTGAATACTGTTTCACATACATAAACCATTCCACACCCTAAGTTTCTAGTTCTGTTACACTTTTTGAGATGGAAATACAGCACATATACAGTCATTGCAAAAGGACATATAATCAGATGAGTTCTTGACAACTTCTCCAGCATTTGTTTATATGGTAACAACTGAGCATTCAGCTGGTATTTCCTATTCCTAGCACAACTCCAAGATCTCGTTCTGACATTATGAGTTAGTTCACACCCCACTACACCAGGCTACAATGTCACTGAATTCTTAAAAGTATTTCAAGTTTATTAAATGCAATCTCACATTCTCCTAATAATAACTACTTTTACACAGGGAAGCCGAAGTAGAGCAGACCAGATTGATGCACATTTAAGTTATATTTAAAAGCAAAACTATTTTTTAGGATGACTTTTCAAATTCTTTAAAGAAGCTGGCAAAATTAAAAGGCCTTGTATATTTTAAACACTTAATTGCAGCATAAGAATATTTGAACATGGTGATCACCTCAGTTAAACCTGAGTTCTGTCACTAGAGGACATTCAGAAAAGCTACTTAAGCCTGGCCTTGCCAGGCACATTCTGCAGGTACTGGGAAGCAGGTTGCTCCACAGATTGAGAAAAAGGACTTTTCCTTTCTCATTATGGCATGGGGAGGTAACCAGAGATTATTTTTTGAAAAATGCTAGTCTTGTGACTTCTGACTCACAAAAGCTATAGAAAACTGAACAGGAAAAATCCACTATTAAAAAAAATTAACAAGCAGTGTTACATGCCATCATTCACATCACAACACAAATCTAGGATCCTGCAGAAGAAGACAGATCAGCTAAATCTACCCCACTATTTCTCCACATTAACCACACCATCTTCTTACTCCCCAATTAAATACTGTATTTCCATTCTTCAGTGCCATCTTCCCAGCTTTCTAACTCCCTAACCCCCTTCCCCATTGTCATTCAGACACTCCATCTTAGTCCTCAGTGCCATCCTTCACCCTCCCAGCTCTTCCTTTCAATATGGAGTTTTCCACAAACCTTTCTAGTCTGTTGCCCAGTAAGCAAGAGTTTACCAAACTGTTCTCCCACAGCTGCCAAATGCAATGATGAGATCCTGAGCACTTCATGCTCAGCCAGATTAGGGAAGGGCAGTGGATCAAACAGCTTTTCCTCCCCAAAGTGTACAGGGGACTGAGGAACTGCTGACAGACTGTATGCTATGCAAGCCTTCATTAACCAGCACTTGGGATTGGGTATGTTTTCACTAAGGCTACCAGTTTTTAAGACAACTTAAGCAAATTCCCTCCTAAGTTACATATTAAAAAGTTATTAACACTCATTAACTAGCAAATAGCTCAAGAAAACTTTAAACACAATAGTGTTTATATTGACGTGACAGGTAAGTTATTATTTCCATAATTTTACACTTTTAAGTTATGCACAATGTTTACTGACTATCATCCTTATTGGTGCAGTACTCTTTCCCCAGTATGCACAGGAATCTTCAAAATAATTGTTCTGCAGATTTCCTGTCTACTTTTTCACTAGCAGGGTACACTGGGCCCTTAACAAATCTTGATACTCTTCCCAAAGACAAGGCAGCAAAGGACTTGCAAATGTTAGTATTCATCTGTATTTCACAAATGAAAGAACTCAGACCAATAGCTATTCTTTCTTGAAACTTCTACTCAGTGACAAGCATTCATCTGGTGACTGCAAGCAGTAAGTGCAATTAAGAGAGCATTAACTATTTAAAGGACAGCTTTCTAACAGCAGAAAGCAACACTGCAGCATCACTTACAAACCACCAGGAAAGTGAACTGACCCACATGTAATTTCTTATTTACAAATTTTTTAAAAAATGTGAAAAGTTACCAATCCCACTGGAACAGACAACACGCAACAAGCTATCTCACAACATGACCTGGGACAGTCTGATACACTCAAAAGCTGCCCATGAGTCCAGATAATTGCAAGCCTCATCTCCATCTTCAAGGCAGCCTAAGAAACATTTTTTTAAATACATCATATTGTTCAGGGAGAATCAAAGAATGCTTTAAAAAGCAAGGATGGACAGCTTTGTTTCCTGATTTGAAAGTAACTTGGAAAGAAAACCTGAAATAACAGATCAACACCATACTGAAAAAAAATCAGACCTAATCATTATTTAAAAAGAATTAAAGTGAATCTTCATCTAGGACAGACTTTTCCTATAGTCTGTCTTATAAAACTTTGGATGTTCTATTTCACTTCATTTAGGGATACTAGTGCAGTAGCAACCATAAAAACATGGTTATAAACAATGTAACTAAAGACTCAAAGTGCTTCTACCGAGCCAGCCAACGTTATAGTGGGCTGCCAGAAAGGACCAGCTCATAGGACAAGAGAGTATGTTAGATCCAAACAAATGATCACCAGGATGTTCAGAATAGTAAAAGATCAGGCTTTTAAAGATCACTAGGCTGGGCAATGAGTAAAAGCCTTCTCCATGTTTTCATAACTTGCAGTCCAACAGAGATACACCTGCTTTTTTCCATAATGTTCCTGACTTGAACTATCAGTTATCTGTCAGAATATATTTCTGACAAGTTTCTTCTACATCTTACACAACACAGTACACAACATAAGTGGGAGCTGAGCTGAAGGGTTTATCATATAGGGATATTATATTAAAAGCTCTCTTGACCAAAGTTAGATAATAATCACCACTGAAGTGAAAGTAATTTTTTCCCCTGAGAGAAACCTTCCTATCAATGAGAAATGCCTTAATTACCCAGGAGACAGTTAGGGCAGGAAGTCAAAGTTCAAATCTCTGACACAAATCTCAGCACAGTGTTTCCTCTTCAGGTCACTAAGAAACATTTCAGGATTCATCTTCCTGCAGAAGACCTTTTTCAAAGTCCATGTGTAGAGGTGTAGGAAATGATGTCTGATTATCTGACATTAAAGAATTCTGCAACCTTTAATAATGCTGCACTGCTGTTGCAATGACAGCCATGAATCCACTGGTCCAGATATGAATGATCTGTCAATAAAATGCAAAAATACTGTGTGCTCAGGCCTGGCAACATAACATGCTTGCAGTGCTGCCTGTTATAACTTCTGAATCCCTGCGTGAAACATGGACACGCAAACATCCCTTTAAAACTAGGTGAAAACATCTCTAATTTTACTGTCTTTTAGCTTGTGCAGAAGATAATCCAGATGTGCTTCAACAGAGCCTGGAAATATCAATTAACAGCATTTTGACAGTCTGGCAAGATACTTGGTCAGTAAGAAGGGATATTTGACATACTCTGATTAAACCAGCAGACAAATGGAGCTCACAGCAGTCTAGAGCCTTTGCTAGTATGAAACACTGAACTCAAATCTAAGAGTTTAGATTTCTCAAATGCTTATGGTGCATCATGAATAATCTTAAAATCACATAAATCTATGAAATGATCCCTTTAAAAAGTATTTCACCCAGATTAGCAGCCACCCAAGTATGCTCAAATGCAAGGTGGGCTGTAGCAGATCACTACATTAGACAATATTCCCTATGTGATGAGAAATGCTGTATTGAGAACAGGGGCTTCATTATTATTTTTGTTTCATAATGGAACAAAAGAATATAAGAAACAAAAAGATGGAAGAAACTAAGCCCAATTTTAAGGAATGAAGGAGAACTTGAGCAGTATTACCAGTGAGCCTCAAATAGCTGAAACTGTTGATGGTGTCTTCAACTAAGTGTCAAATTGGATGACAGAGTATTCCAACAGTTTCTTCCTAAAGAAGTGTAAATTCCCTTTATGACTTCTAAGTTGCAAAAGAGAATCTTCTCCTCTTGTTTTGCCTTCTGTATCACATGGAAGAGAATCAGAAAGAAACAGAGCTGGATACCCCTTGAGAGATTTCCAAGGCACCACAATTTAGACAGCTGAAGGAAAACAAGACTTCCCAAAAGAGAACTCTGACAGGTAATGGTGTTGAACTTGCTGGCACAGGTGAGCCTCCCGGGTTGGGATCCATTTACTTCTAAATTCTTCTGATGGAGGAACAGCCCTTGAGGGCCTCTGATGATAATGCAGAAGCTCTGTTTCCCCTGCAGGAACTGGTATATATGTACCAAGAACAGATTCTTCCCTGCACAGATTCAAAACTCTATATTTTAATTCCTGTTAGGGCCTCTACAGAAATTTAGAAGGCCTTAGCTACAAAACACTGTGCATTTTAGCAAATGAGGCTCTGAAGTTACTGCTACACCAAATTAATCTAGAAATATCTACTGGAACATTCAAGATGGTCACTGTCCATCTGAGAGTACATTTTAGTTTCTTATTTTAATCCTGCCCAAGCTCTTCTGGGAATTACAGCATTCTTCCAGTTCAGGCAGTTTTCTTACTTTATTTGTAAATAGAAGGGACTGATAAATCCAACACCTCTATGAACACTAAAAGTCACTCAAGACTAATCTGGAAGTTTGTTTAGATTGTTCAGAGGTTTTGTGTCTTGCTGTTTTGGTTTGCTTTTGAGGCTGAGGAAAAAGCTCATCTTTAGTGCTGTATTTGGAGATTGCTCATTTATGCTTTTTGGCTACCAGTGTTCAACTTGAAACTGAAACCACAGAAATATTTAAATGTCTAAGAGGGAAAATAAAGTACTTGACAGACTTGCATGACAGATTCAAAACCAGTCCTGACTAACTACTACTAGCAAATAAACAGAGAGGCAGAACAACCAGAAATCACAAGAATTTTCCTTGCACTCCTAGTCTGGTTCTCTGAAACTCACAATGTGCATGCAACAGTCTTGACAGAATAAAAAGGACAACCTTGTGACCAGGTAAGACAGAGCCTAATGTTTGTGTTGCCTGATTTCCCCCCTACTTTTATGCACTACCACGCTCTGGGCTGTTGCAAATGATCACCTGGTCCCCTCGAATAGGCCTACAGGGCTCATACTGGAAACAGATTAGAGATGATACACCCTTCCAAGAGACAGAGCTGCTGAAGATTCAGCATGGTATAACAATCCACACTGAATTCCTACAGACTGGGCTCAGAACAATCCCTGGATCACCACATACACTAGATCAATGAAGTTCACAGGAGGAACCAAAGCTCTCAGACCACATCCTCATGTCTGGACACGATGGATAACTGAGCTGTCTCCTGGCTGTGAATCTTCTGCCTTGCTCTTTTACACACCAAAGAGCAATCTGCATTTCTGTTCTAACGAAGGCAGCCTCCACTGCTCTACCACATTCAGCATTCCACAGGTTCAATCTTTTCACAGAGAATGAGCTCAAAGCTTAATATATATTTCCGCAGTGAGCTGTGACTGCAAATACCAAACACACTGAGGCTTGGTGGTGTTTCCTTTCCTCCCCTATCCTGCCTTGACAGGAGAATCTTTTCCTTGCTCTGCTTTCTAGAAAGAGGCCTGCTACATTTTGTTTTTCTTTGTGTAACAAGCAACAGCATTTCTGTACAACATAAATCTTTTGGCAAGGCAGAAGACCTGCAGCCTCAATTACCAAGGAGGACAAGCAGTCTCCCAGGAGAAGCAGTTTTAATTCCTAGAGACTCTATTTTTAGTTATAGTACCAGAAGTCCCTGAAGCAACAATATCCTTTGACCTGTCATTTATGGTAGGGGAGGGAGCAGGGACAGAGTTGGTCTACAGATCTGAGTGTCCAGCTACTACTATCCTATATTAAAGGAGTCCATGCTGTACAGTGCAGGCAGACATCAGAGAGCAGCTAAATTCCCTTCTCCTTCTCTTCCCAAAGACGGGAGGAAGAGAGGGAGAACAAGAGTGAACAGGGTTGTTAATAGCCACAACAACTGCTGAGATGAACCAGATTTCTGACAGGCATGCCAGTCTGAATCTGTAAGAAAATTCGCTTGAAGTTTCTTCAAACTAAACTAAGGTTATAATTTTTTTCCCAGTAATAAAATCATCAGCTCTACTGCACAGATAAAATTTGGGTAGATTGCAAGCAATTCTGTTGTTTTAGGTGAGGAGGAGTAGAATCCATCTTTTACAGCCATGCTGTCACAGAGAAGACTGACACTAAAGGAAGTATACATGATTGAATGTACGTAACAGAAGCAAAGCAATATGTTATTTTCAAATAGTTACTATTTCGGGGAGAATTTCCATTAGCATTTTGAATACTGAGTCAAATCCTTTGCAAGGATTCTATCACAGCAAAGTGTAGAATCACTTTGATTTACAGTTCACTTCCTTTTCTGTATCTGAGAATTAAACATCTCCTACACACACAGCCAATTACACATTAACTCTTCTATTTATGCCCTCTTCATCCACAACTTAAAAGCAATTTTAAAATTCCTACAATAGCTTGAAGAAAAGAAACAAAGTTATTGATAAAAAAAGCACTTTAGGAGACAGCATGGTAGAAGGGAATTACAGAAGCAGAGTGATCTGAATCCTGAACAATGCAGGAAACACCACACAAGAGCCTCATTCTCCATGCAAGCAATTGACAACAAAAGCAGCTGGCACCTTCTTAATAATTCCACAAAACTTTGTTGGTTTTTTTTTTTTCAATTGCCCCAAACGCTTAACCTTTACATACAATGTACCAACTTTGAGTTGTGAAAGGAAATCAGCAATTTTTGTCCCGTTCTCTTCAGTTTGACATTGCAATACAGTTACTGGTTCTCAAGGTGAAAGTGTACCTATTGCCTAGGCTATGGCATTCCCATGCACTTCTTGGCATTGCTGTACCACGTTCAGGCAGCAAACAACCTTTCACCACCACCACTCAGCAAAGCAACATCTCATTAGCAACACACAACTGTAAGGAGAGCCTGAACATGGAGCCACACAACGGGTAAGAAGCCTATCTTTCTATGCCAAGGGCTGGACTCACAAGGAGACAAACAACCCTACCCACCACCCGCCAATATTCTGACAAGTGCCACAGTTTAAAAGCCATTAATGAACAAGGAACAAAAGCTATTAATGGCATATGGATCTTTTGCTACAGAGCCAGTTTATTAACAGTGCAATAACACTAATAAAGTTGCTTCGTAGCTTTGGAGATGCTACAGTCTAAGCCTCCACAAAGCCAGTGCACGATCATGCCTGCTGAACATAATAGCAGGGATATGGTTACTACCACCAGAGACAGTCAAGATACTCAACAGCCAGAAGAACTATTCAAACACACACAAAAACGTATCACCAAATAACTTCAGAAAGGATTCTGATCTTAAACAGTTTTAAGTCATAGGACAAATGACACTTTTAAGCAGTAAGCCTTCTTAAAAAGCAGAATAAGGCTCAATAAATAAATTATTACAGTATCATGTATCAATAAGAACTAGAACTATGTCTGTCCTGCCTAACCAGCTGCTTCTAATCTTTGGAAGGTTCAATGTTACACGAACCACAACAACACCTGCAAAAGCAAAATTAAAAAATACAATCCTATACATCGCAGCCTACCATCCCCGTTTAATCTTTCAGTAACTATGCCAATATGTTTTACAGAAGTAAAACGTCTCGGCGCTGTCTACACGGGTATCTCTCTCCCAAAGAGTAGGAACACAGAACCACAGGCTCTGGTTGGAAAAGATCTCTGAGAAGCACTGAGTGCAGCCTACGACCAAACCCCACCAGGCCAGCCAGACCATGGCACTGAGTGCCGCGTCCAGTCTCTCCTTAAACACATCCAGGGACGGCGACTCCACCACCTCCCCGGGCAGGGAGGCCG
>VYXF01008305.1:303679-319265 GCA_013397295.1 Polioptila caerulea
GCCGCTGCCGCGTCGTTTGCGCTTCAGACAAAAGCTGGGTCGGAAGCGGGCGAGCGCGTTGGGCCGCCCGCCGCCTCGGGGAAAGCGGAGCGGGGATTTGTTTCATAGCCCGGCTCCCACACCGGTTGTGTTTTGGACCCCGGTGTGCGAGGGCGCCCCGGCGTCAGTGGCCTCAGCGCTGCTTCGCAGTGACAAAGCCACAACGCCTCTGCCCCGCGGAATGCACGCTGCCCTTGGAAAGGGTGTCCCTGGCCCCGGCCCGGGAGCACCGAGCCATTGCACCCACGAGAGCATTCTGCTCTGAAGCAGTGCTTCAAAAATGACTTCAGTTTAGTAAAACATTTTGTATTTTGTTGAGATTTTCCCTTTTCACCCACTAAAACACCAATTCGGTTTGTACAGCTCAGCCTCCTGTACATGTTACTTTATCTGCCATTGGCTTTATTTGATCTAAGTGACATGTTACCCTCAAATATTTCACAAAGCTTTTAGGCTACTGATGGTCTTAAAGCTAATTTTCAAATACCAAGTTTTCTACGGAATATTTTTATTAGAAGGACCCAAATTAGCACAGACTGATTTAGCAGGGAAATTGTTAAAGAAATACAGTGTGAAGAAAAAATAAGGAAATCAAACCAAACCCACATGGGCATGTGTGCCACCCAGGCTAATCAAAATTGTCCTGAAAGCAAAATGAGCAGCTTTTAAGCTTCCTGTAATACTTCAAACACAACATTAAACACCAGTAAGTTTAATGATAAAATAACAGCAGATCTCAAGCTACAGCTTGTTGTCTCAACGATTGATTTAGTCAACTTTTCAAGTAAGTATAATTTTTCTGATAAACAGCAGAGTATGTCTGATGAGTAGAAGATGTACATGTCTAGCTGCTCTCTAGAGATCATTTAAAATGCATGTCTCATCAAGGTGGGACACACGACACCACCCCAAAATGAGGTTTTGCATCTTAAAAAGGCAAATTTTTTGCTAGATGGACGTGCTCCAAGTTTCCAGTTTTGACAGACTGAAGCAGTATGTTGATTATCACAAAAACTTATAGCCTCAAAGCTATTGGTGCTATGTACAGCATCAATATATTGGTGGCATGCACAGGAACATGGAGGTGTCTTAATTCATCAATATTAATTATTCAGTATTAAGTCAGTAAATATAAATGAGCTTCATACATTCTGTAAACAAGTTTAATTCAAAATTTTTATAAAATACATCTTGTATTTACACACATACCTTATCTAAAAATATGAGCTTGTTGAACGCAAAGTTATTACAAACTATCAGAATCATTTGAGAGCTGTTTGCATGTTTCCTGCACCATATATGCAAAAAGTGACCCTAAAGATACTAAGATTAAAAGGTGCAAATCTGCAATTGGGTACAAAATATGTACTATGTTAAGTGCATATCTACATTGCATATTTTACATGTGCCAAGTCTGTGGAAAGGAACAGTTAAAATTCCAGCTATAAATTTCACAGAAGATCACTGGCAAGGGAGGTATTTGGTGATTCAATAGAACACTCTTGCATCCTTTCGATATTCATAGTCAGTTCAGATGCACAGAACACCTCATGAACAACTCTGCAAAGAGGAACTAAGCTTAAAGCTGTCTGGCAGCCCAGTAACCTAAGTGTGTTCTTGCCCTTCACCTTTGCAGGGACAGAAGTTAAATGGGTGGAGTCTTACAATAATACTTGGATATTCCTGTTAGAAAAAGAAATATAAGTCATGAAAAAAAAGGTAAAATCTGATTATCATCCAAGATTCCAAAGCTAATATGCTTTTTTTAATACACTGTAGCTTCCTTTTTTTTTCCCAGAATGTGGTATAAATGCTCTCAAAACACTTGTAGGTTAGAAATAAGCTGCTGCTGGTATAAACTGATTTAGTACCACTTCGCATTAATTCCGCCACAACTTATTCAGAAATCAAAAATCAGGTGAAAAGTCAATCACTCTATCAATTTTTCTCCTTTTATATATTACAAGCTCAGGTGTTACACTACAATTCATGTCCAGCACTAACTTCAAGTGGTTCTGTTTAAAACCAACACAAGCATCAGCCAGTAAAAGCAGACTGAGTAAGCTAAAGGTTTGTGGGAGAGCTGGAATTTAATGATGTATTTTGCATCAGTAATGACTGGTAAAAATAAGTTACCAAGCCGGCTAGTTACACAGTCTAAAAAGCAGCAAAACTACAGTTCTGATATGGAAATATGTCCATCAGGGATCCAAGACAGCCCTTGCTATTACCTTGTCATGGCTGATTTTTATTTGTAGCATTAAAAAAAAAGGACAGGGGAGGAGAATGGGAAATGCTTTTTTTTCCATTGCCAGAAAAAAATTCCCAAACCTTCAGAGCTATTTGTTGATACTAAATCCTGAAGATTGCAAATGCCTATGTTAGTACCATACACAGTGAACTTCAGTGGACTTCCCTTGTGAAGAAATATTACCATAAGGACCATTATATAAGCAATCAACACAGTACACAGGAAATATTTAACATGTCATCACATCATTACATAATCCTTGGAGAGTCAAAATTAGCAAGACTCTAACTGTTACTAAGGCTGTAACTCTGCCTTGTCTAGCGGAGGGAGAATGTGGCCTTCCAAATCATTCTTATTTCTCTCTACAAGGGATTAGCAGTATTGGTGAAAATAAAAATTAAAAAAAAAAAATTAAAAAAGAATGCATGTTAAATACCATGCTATTAAAAGCAAAACAGAGCAAGATGTTGTAAAACATAGTTAGGGAAGCAATATTTTTATTTTGTCATCATAAAATAACATTGTTTAAAGATCACACAAATTTGATAGATCATCTTTTTTTTTTCTCCAACATTAGGCCAGCACTAGAATTGAGAAAGGTGTTCACCCATTTCTCTGTAACTTTATCCTTTTTAAGTAAAATAATTTGATTCTCTAAATATGCACTTTAATTAATTATGTCACACAGTAAATATCTTGCTCCTTTGGTCAGAGATAGTAAGTGAAAACTTCAAATACTTGTATCTTCAATTTTTAAAAACCCAATATACATCCTTAACCAAGGAGTATTTACGGTACACACAAGCCATAGATACAAAATACACAGTATATACATGTTTTGAAAACAAATTGGAATTTATAAAAACTCAACAGCCAAATCACAGTAATTGAGGCACTAAATTAAAAGTAGTATTTTCTTGTCTTGATTATACAGACTATTCTGTGAACAATCAGGACTGTTTCATAAATATATATTATCTACAGAATTTGCTGTGCCAAAAAAAGCCAGCTGTGTTTAAGCTCAAAAGAAAAATTGCACTTTGAGATTGTTAACAGTTAACTTCTCATTTTTAGTTCTTGAATATAGTAATCTGGTCCCAGTGCTTTTGGCACAGGTATTGAGTTGCAGTTTTGCTACGCTTTGTTATAAAACACAAGGTTCATTTTTTTTGTTCATTAAAATCTGAAGAATCTTAAACAAACCTAGAACTTTGATACAAATCTATATAGCTACAATTGCTTCATTAAATAATATACACAAATAGGCTCTTCCATCTTAAAACATCTCGACAACTGCATACAAAACAGTCACTTGTATCATCTCCAGCCTTCTTAATCTTACACCTTATCAGTCTGCAAGTGACTGAAATATGGTTTCTGGCCACATCTTACACTAGCTCACACCCCAGTATACAAGGACAGAAAATAAATGTATAATAAAAAGATTGGATAAATTAGAAGGGGCTTCTTGGTCTTGAATTCTTCTCCAACTAGTAATGATGCAGCACTGTATGCAGCCCAAAAGACTCCAAATAACTGAAAAAGAAGATGAACAGTCTTAGCTGACACCACAAGAAAGTCTCTCCAAATATCACAGTAAAAATCATTTTTCTCAGTATAACACAGAGCCAGCCATAAGAAGTAGTACTTGTCACAGCCCAAGAGGTTTTGGCCATTTGGAGCCTGTAATGCATTTTTCATACTAGTAGTGCAAAGGTAAGATTCACCCTGAAGTTAACATAAGGCTGCTAGTAACCAAGTAAGAGAGATCTCATGAAAGTGTATTTGTTTTGAAGTTATATATTAGTTAACTGGCAAGTTAATGATTTACATTCTGACTATCATTTATCACTAATCACAGATTATCAAATCTCAAATATAGCAATTTTGTTACTTATCATACACTCTAGCTGTACTTCAATTATACTGTTTGCCAGCAAGCTAAAGGGAGAGAAATAATGAAATCAACAGAACAAACCTCCAGAAAGTGTACAGCTTAGCTCGTAACAGAATTTTATCAGTTAGCCTTCCCAGGCTCAGCAGGAACTTCAAAGGCTACCTAAAAGGGTTTCAAGAAGCACTGGAAGTGTCAAGAGCGTTATGGCATTCTGAGATCTTTAAGGGAATGCTGCTGGCTCCATAAAAGGTGTCCAGCAGCAGGTGGTACTGGGCAGGTTGTTTTTTGTGCCTTACATTCCCCATCTCTAAATCAGGACTATCCTTACCTTCTCTGCAAAGGGTGTGGAGAGCTTTGTACCGCTACCACTATGGGGAGGTCTCAGAACAATGACTAACGTCATATTCATGCTGCAGTGACTAAAAATAATCTGGATGATGGGGGAAGGGAGGGAACAGCTTATTTTCAGAACCTTCATTCTGAGGGTTAATTATGCATTCTCTTCTCAAAATGAGAATCCCATCTTTTTTGTAATGCAACTATTAGAGCACAGCAAAATACTTAATACAAGCTACTCCAGTAACAACAGGTGTTGTTATAGCAACAGCACTGTATATCCCCAAGCACTCAAATGGAACATTTAAAACCACATTCCCTTTTCCACCATGTTAACCAAAAGGATCACAGAGCTCACTTCGTAGTTCTGAAAATTTTGACACATTATTATGTTTTCCTGAGCAGACTACTTGAAGTGTTAAGAAAGTGACATAAAAAATAACTAAATTCTGAACAGATGATATGAACTTACTTTTATTAGAGTAGAAACAACTTCAAATGATCCAACCACCAAAAGTACAGGTGCTATGACAATGAGGGGTAGTAGGGAATATCCTATTACACCAAGAACTTGGCCATAAGCAACCTGAAATTTTCAAGCACATAAAAATAAGCTTCACAGTACTCAATCTCTGTCACGAAATACAATTTGTTCTTGTTAGAACACTATGAATAACAATTATATTGTGTTATATTAATGCAATTTCAGCTAAAGGAGGCTTGCTAGTATAAAAATTGGTTTTGTATGCTAAACCCTAAAATTAGAAATAGCTTGCCTATTTTTTATTATTCCAAAACACTGTAAATGATCACTTTCAAAGGGAGCATTTACATATGATACCCAGGAGCAGAGAACTGCAACAGACCTCTCAAGGATGAGCTGTAGCCCCGGTTGTCAAAAGCAGCAAAGACAATTTTCTGCATTAACATACTCATATCCATTATACATAAATAAATACATAAAGCACATGAATGTTTTTGGTGTCAGCGGAAGACTTAAAACTTGATCCCTGTAAGGCACAGAATTGTGATTCCCAGCTTCAATTTATTGTGATTTTTTAGATCAGGGTTGTTCCAAGTACTTCCATAACTACTTTTAGCTTCAGAAAGAAATGTTTAATTTTCCCCTGCTATGGTCTGAAATGTTCCTGTGCACAGCTAGGCTTCCTGGATTTAACAGGAAATGTAGTAGCATCTTGTATGCATTTTCTTGTGCATGACAATCTTTAATGACAAGCTCTGCAAACCTATACTTTTTCTCCAGTTTAAGTATCTGATAATTTCCCATTTTGACACACAAACCAGATTGATGTAAGGGCATCCAGATTGTGTTGAAATTCAGAAATGCCATGCAATCACATTTATAAAAACTTTTTCTTTCAAAACAGCATTCAAACAAGAAGACTCTAGTAATTATGATTAAAAGGAAAATTTAAAAAAATTAAAGTAAATAACATAGGACCTCTGCAACACTGGTGCATCATTAATGCAATATCCATAGTAAAAGTATAAAAATCAAGCATCACTGAATATTTAGTTATTCACAACACAGTTCAATGTATTTTATGCTGCAGATCCATTTTAAGAAGTTTTATCCTCCTGACTGTTCCACTGCAGCTGTCTGTAGGCCTTGCTCTAAGTAATCTTTTGTTTACACCTGAATTGTTTAATGAGTCAATTTGTAAACAGCTCAAGCAGCTATTCCAACCCTGCTGGTGCAAGCAGCTGGAGGAAGGGATGCAGGCCACAGCCCCAGCTGGCTTTGCTGTTGACAAACATGCCCTAGCTTCCACACTTTTAATGGGCTTGAACGGCATCAGGCCAGCAATGAAAACAAATGCTGGCAGGTCCTTTACACACAAGGACATCTAACTGCTGTTAGCCCCCCATTAAAAAACAAAAGTTTCCATTTAGTCCAGTGACCAAAAACTTGAAAGCTCTTCTCCCTCAAGAATGGACTTCAGTTTTGGATCACAGGGAGCTGTTAGAATTTCTGGGATTCACAGCACAAATTTCCAGACCGTTTATCACTTCCAAGCACACCATCCATTGCACCACAACATTAGCTGATGATCTCTGTATTTTAGACTTGATTTTGGAGACTGAAAACCTGAAATGTTGACTTTACACTTAGCAGCTGCATCCATTCTTAGCTGGTTACAAGATCCAAACCCAAGCACTATGAAAACCCAACTACTGCTGAAAAACATCATCAAGAGACTTTACATTACCTCCCTCCACATCCTTTTCACATACAGGTACTTACTTCTCCTCCAAGAACTCTGGCCAGTAAAAAAATTGTCAAGGATCCAAATATCCAAATAGTTATAATCCAAGAAACAACCTAGAGAGATAGAGAACAATGAATTTATATGAGTAATTGTCATTGTGAAAAAGGAAAATCCATTTCCATAATCGCTTTCACTGCAGTCAAGGCTTTTATTATGCAAAACTGAATTCTGAATTGTGGCAAGAATAGTGTTTGGTATCACAGTGTAACTAGCAAATGGAGTTAAGAGGTTACATTTACAGAATCACATTACCAGTAAATTTGGTGTACACGGAATGCACATGCAATATATTCTGTAAGTATTGTAACAGGAATAGGAAGTTGAGTTTAAACTACCTTAAATGTCTTCATATGCCACCTATTACAAAATATGGGCTTAGACAGTTTTTAAAAGTCAGTCCAACCAATACAAGGAGCTGGAATTCTCCTTCTTTCACTTGTAAAGATGCCACTTTATCCTTTTCTCAAACTGAGAATGCTCAGAAGACATAGCACTTTAATTCTCAGTGGAACTTGATGATGATGATGACAACCTAATAAAAAGCCGCAGAGTCCTGGGACCAAGTCTGTCATTATTTTTTCTTGCTTCTTTCATAGTTCTGCTCTCAAACTACAGAAGAAATCCTAAAATCATTCTCTGGCTTAAAAGAACCTTCAAATTAACTTAGCTGGTTTTGGTGCCGAGCCACTGGGAGGACTAGAAATAAAGCTCTCCTTTCTGAAACGCCTTTTTAGAAGGAATCAACAATCGAAGTCCAGTCTCTGTATTTCCAAACATACAATGACTGAACTTAAAAAAATTAAGTCGGTACTCAGTTCAATACTTTGCTTAATTAAAAGTTCCATATTTCCAGAAGAATGAAATAGGAAAACTCAGATAAAAATCACAGCAGCACTAAAAAAATACAGGGGCTTTATGCTATTTGTGAAAATAGCACATAGCCTCCTTTTACTTCCTGTTTTCCTCCACTGACTAAAAGAAGAGGACTAGATTAAAGTATGAGAGCAGAAGTGCTCATCTCTCTCCAGTTTAGAGCTCACCTTTGGCTTCATCTAGTCCAGCTGCTGTCAGTCATCCTGTTGCTGGCTCCTAGCTTTCCCTCCTCATACATATCCAGCACTCTTGCATCCATATGGTAAACCCACTGCTCCCAAGAAACATTAGAGCCAGTGCCCTTGTACAGGAGGTACACAAACTGCAGGAAGTGGTTCATCTGCCACAGCATCAAGGAATGGTCCTTGCTTTGCTGAGGAGACAGGTGAGTGGTCCCCCCAGAAGATTTGAACAAGAAAGGGGATTAGCCTACTCACTTCAAGCCTCATAGAGACAAGATACTGAGAGTGAATTCTTAGTCAGCATTTGGTACACCATATGGAAGCCAGAGGTCCCAAAGGGAAAGATTTTATCCCACCATTCACAAGAATCCTTGCATAAGCACATTCTGCTGGTTTACATATGGCTTACTGCCATACTTGGTCACATTTAAAACAACTGTAACCACACATTTAGTCATAAAGATTTCCAGTGCAGGAGCTCCTAGGCTTACATTCAAATTGTTAAAGATAACACTTCTTTATTTTAATTGGAACATAAAGAAAAAAGCTAACAGCATTTATGGAAGTCAATTAAATATGCACGACACCTCTGAGTAGCTATTCACCCCGGAGTTAAAAGGAATTATGGAAAAAGTCTATTGACCAGAGGAATGTTATTTGATTGTAACTGAGCAAGGAGGACAAAATAGCAAACATCACTAATGAAGATTAAATATACCACATAACAACAGTCATATAGTATGAATTAAACAAGCAGCTTTATTTGTCAGGAAATTAGAATTCATGGCAGCCGAACAAATGCTTTTCACTAACATTTTTTAGTAATAAAAAGCAAGTTAACAAAAGGTCATTATTAAAATTGAAAGATTCACTAATATGACTACAAACCTATTAGTATCAAGCTGGTTCCTCTAGAAACCACATCTTTCCTTTGTTTTACTGTATAAAAACAAACTTGACATTTCATTATGATTAACTTACCCGTGGGCTATTTAATACATTCCTAACTGCTGTCTTTCTACACATTAACTTGAAAAACAGCACTTGAAATGCCCCACATTAGTAAGTGACAAAAAAGACTTTCTACCTACATAAGAATGCAAATTGCTTAGCAATCACATCCCCAAATTTAGTTCAGGTTTCTTTTTAGGCAGAAGATTTATACCTACCTTAAACTGTCCATACAATGAAATCATTGAGAAGAAGAGGACAACTGCCAGAGGACCCCAAAAGTCGGGATTGTCTCTCACTACCTGCCTATTGAAACCAAGAGATGGCATAGGCATCAACACACATCGGATTTTGTAGTAAATATCCTTCAGATCAATGTCGAGTTCCTCCCTGAAATTGTAAAGCAAGCAAGCATTACTACACCCCACAGTAATGAGAGCTAAAAAAATAAGTACAGTAGGTTCATGGAGCAAGACTCGGGTCAGCCACAAGGTGTTCTGAAGCCATGACTAGCAAAGAAACAGTTTGTCCACAGTAAAGCAACACCATACCTTCATGCTCAGTTCAGTAACTGGAGGGACACAGATAGAATCATTTAATTACTCAAAAACAAATTACATGACTGAGAACAGAAAACATACACAGCATACCCAGACCAGGCTGGATGGGGCACTGAGTAACTCGGACTGGTGAGAGGTGTCCCTGCCACAGGCAGGGCAGTGGAACTGGATGATCTTTAAAGTTGCTTCCAACCCAAACCATTCTATGATTCTGTGATACTCTGAGAGTCTGCATTAAGATAGGTGGTCTATTTTTTGGACACACTTTCATGTGACATGTGACACATTTTCATCATTGTAACTACAAGTCAAAGACATGCATACATAAAGAATGTCTGTGTATTCCTATGCCAAGCAGTTTGCCAGGAGCACACTTACTATGAAAATATTTTATTTCAAATTCTGCCAGAAAGAATATCATTACACTTATTAACCTTAAACCTTTCCAAATACATCATGTCAAACCAATTTTTTAAAAGAAGATGGAGTTTAGCTTCCTTCAAGAACAGTTTTCAACAGCCTAATTTATGCCTATTGTTTAATTTCTGGCTTGTTTCCACTGTGGGTAAAATAAACAGAAGTCACTTGAACTAGCAGCAATATTTATCAACAGATCTTGCCCTTCTCCCATTGCCTTCCCTGCTTCCTGTTACAAACTCTCTGCAAGCAGATACAAATTGGCCAGAAGACTCTTCTGCCTGGGACTCTCAGTTGGCACATGTTGCCCTGCCTTAATGGGGAAGGAATCAAGACTTCCCAAGTAAGGGGAAATTCCACTTCTTAACGTGCAGAACCTCAGTCATGACTGAGGAGCTCTGAAGAGTTGCAAGAGATTTCCAGCAGATATACATTTAAGAACACAGTGAAGAAAAATGTAGAATTATATCCCAAGTCCATTTATGAAGGTTTTGTCCAAGGCTTTGATTTTTTGGCTTTTTCTTCAGAAAAGCTGCAGTGAGAAATAAATGCAAAGACATGACTCACCATAATTTCTCTTAAAAAAAAAATACTGCTAATTCAGTCCCCCAAGGCAATTTTTTGATTACTATTACTAAAGCCACTTCAGAAGTGGTATTACTAACTGGTGACTAAGTAACAAAAATTGCTCTTTAACACTCCCTGAATCTAAGGAATAGATTACAAGCATCTATTTGCTACTATTTATCTAAAAAGAATGTAGCAGACTTATATTTTACTCAGAAGACTATGTAACACAAATATTTTCTGTATGGAAATAATTCTTTGTCATTGTCTAGGTCTTCTGACAGTTTCTCATGTGAGTAAATTGTCTTTTGCATGAAGCTGACAACTATCTCACCTGAAAGTGATGGTAGCTGTATCAGGAAACAAGTGTAAACAAGTGTCTGGAGTAAGGTTCAATGAGAAAGTGAAAAAAAAAAATCTTATTTTATTGAACAAAACATTTGCACAGTAGCACTGTGCTGGTGAACTCCCTTGGAAGGCTGCTGTTCTTTCAGTCCTTAATAGGATTCAGATTGCAAGAATTAATAACAACACATGTTTCTGGGAATAATCAAAACAACAAAATCACACAAAAGTCAGAATTCCTACGTTGTCACCTCACTACACCAGTCTGTTTCTTAATTAAAAGTCAGAGGTCCACAAAATGGACTTATTCACACAAGGAACTATATCTGCACGCTTTAATTTAAACCACTTCTCAAGTAGCACTGTCATTATTAAGCTCTCCAGACATCTGTTGTCTCCCAACACTCTCATCTGAGTTCTCTAGAGTACTCTCTGTCTCCCTCCAATTTTTTAGAGCATCATTATGTTTAATTCACAGGAAAACACTGAGACACCGAGAATGAAGTTGCTAAAATGCAGAACAAGCACCAGGCTCCCTGACTCACGGTGTAGTAACTTTAAGATACAACTTTCTTCAGCCAAGCACCTTTCTGTGAACAGAACAATGGCTGTGAGACTTTTAGTTTGAAGGACAGTATTGTCCTTCAGCACTAGCACCCTTTTAATCTAGCTTTATAGTAAAAGGCAGCACCAAAGATTATAAAGTTTGTGCTACCTTGGTTCTAACATCCCTACTGTAATTGCCATGATTCACAAGGCTTTTGCTTCAGAATAACTGACAGAATTGACTGAGATTTACTTAACAGGAATCTTCCCACAGGATTGTCTTAGTCTTTGATTCTTTCACAATACCAAGAAACATGAATGCAAAATATACAAAGAATAGTCTCCTTTTTTTTAACTACTACAGGAGCAACAGATAAAAGCAGAAAGGCATACAAGCTTTATACTTACAGAGATTAAACCCATTATGAGAAACAAGGTTTCCATTCTTGCACCAGAAAACACTCATTGGTAAGTAATTTGTCAAATAGAATTCTAGTCACAGCACAAGTCAGTGGGACAATCAGAGACTACAAGTGATTTGTTTCCCCTAATGAAGCTAAGGTACTCCAAAATAATTACCACATACAAGAGCGGCTTGTTATCATCTAGGTCATCCTCTTCCAACTCCAGAAGCCAGCCATATCCTCTCTGTCTAAGGAATGTAGTTGCAGTAGATTCTTTGATGAATTCTCCTCCAAGATTTAGCTTAACATCTGGAGTTGTTATGGAACCACCAAGATCTAAAGAAAAAGGGGGAAAAATATAGACCTTTTAATGTGTTGCCAAAAGCCATTTGATTTTCAAAGTACTGGAAGATAAACAACAAACATATGAAGCTACACGTGTTGGTCATCATCATAAAACATTCAAAGTTACAAAATAAAATTATACTTTCACAGATATAATTAGGAAGCGTACTTGTGGTTTTATTGCAATAGTAACAATGTTGGGTTAGGTCTCAAATACCAGGGTTTAGCTTTTAAATGGGAATCTTGTTTTATGACAGTGCTGTGGTACAACAGAAGGGCTTCCATTTGTGCTTTATCATTAAGTGTTTAAAGGCACAAAAGGAGGAACTAATGAGAGTCTCATCATGCTATAAACTGTGAATTATTTATAATTTTTTCTGATCACACTTTACCTCTCTCGGTGCCCATTTTTTTATGGTGGCATTGTCTCAGCCAAAACCACTCTCTGCTTTTATGTCAAATTTTTCATAAAGGGAGAACATTTGAAGATGTTTTAATTTGTAGTCTGCCTTCAATGCAGCTGAAAATGTTAAAGAATGCTATCAGAGATCCTTAGTCTCTGGAAAATAAGAAGTAATACAAGTTCTCTTTGATACACTATGATCTTTCTCTACCACAGTACTAAGCAAAACAAAGAGCAATTTATCCATATTCTTGTTGGTTTTGGCAGAATCGCCAATAAATATTTTTTTTGCTCATTTTATTCAATTATATATAGATGGAAAAGAAAAAAATAGTATAGGAAAATAAATTAAGCAACTTGAAGAAAGAAAAAGTTATATAAGATGGGAATAATTATTCCCTTACAAAATAATGGATTTCCATTATCTGCTAAAAAAGAAAAATCCAAACAGAAATGTTTAACTCCTTTGTACAAGCTTACTATAAATATATTGAGAGTTAAAGAAAATATTTTTTGCCTCTCCATCATTGTGTGTTTTTCACACATTAAAGTTCCTCAGCACAAATTTCCCAAAACACCTAACTATGGCAAGTACTTCTGAAACATACTCACAGAGGCATGTCAAGCCATATTTGTAGATTACATCTGAAACATCCCCTTTGGAAATATTACAGTGTTATAGAAATAAAATTTGTACAGTGACAAAATCTCAATGTCTTCAGCCAACACGTCTTAAATGTTCATTGATCATTCAATATCACAATAAATTCAACAGAATTCTCCTTCCCAGACCAGCTTCACAGGCCACTCAGATTCAAGCTTCCCCATAAATGCTTTCAACTATTTCATAATCATGAGAGTTATTGATCCATTCCTTCGATTCTTGGAACAACATCTGCATAGGATCCCTGTAAAGATCACTGTAACCTAAAGCAGGAATTTCTCTTTGCTCTTCCCAGTCCCAGCACGCATACACCATTCTCACCAGACTCAAGCAAAGCCTTCCTCTGTTGTATACAGAGGAAGGAAAACAGAAAAATCTTAATGCCTGAGCATCAAGCTGAAGCCTCAGAAGTTTTCCCTTCACTGTGGGACCCTTATGTCATTAAGAAATACTTGTTTCTGCTACAACATAGCACCTTTTTTGCAAGGAGAGGTTCTTGCTACTCTGTGCATAAATGAAACTGTCAAAGAAGCAAGCACTGCAGTCCGACCAGCCGTGTATTTTTCCTTTTCTCAGAGACCACTAACGATCCATCCTGAGGCACAGAAGCTCCTACATGAATTGTATTTACCGAGACTCCTTTTAGCAGTCAATGAATACCTGCAACCACACTTTTGAACTATAAAATCTATGATATGGTCTTAAGCCTGTTTTGCAAGACAAAGCTGCAGAAACCTAAGGGAAAAGGGATTGGTCACCTCCACTTCTGCAGGCTGCTTTGAATGAGATTTTTTAAACTGCAGGGCAACTGGGCACCAGAAAATCTGCCAAGAACTGATGACACTGATGGTTCCTAGCGACAGTCTGGGTGCCTTCACTGCTACTGTCTCAGGCTGAACACCACAGATGCAAACCCAAGGTCACTGAGATGCCTCATTTCAACACAACATTGTAGAAAAACAGCTTTCAAAACTGTCCTGAGTCTTAATTTTGAAAAATCAGTACAAGAAGCAAAACCCCAAACAGTCTGCTCTTTCTACTACGTCTGGTGACCTAACTGTCAACATCTCTCCAGCTTTCTTCCATAGAGCTCCTATGTCCCACAGAAATAAGATGGGGAAATTAAACAGCTGATTTTTATTTTTTCATATGGATTGAGATTTGGGAAACATGTAAAAATTAGAGTGCAATGTGTAGTATTTTAATTTTAAAATATCAAGATGTTTAATTTTGCTTGTTTTTCTTTTCTAGGGTAGGTCTATCCAGCACTTTGAGGACAGGACTACACTCGAACAGGCAGGAGATCACACATTGCTTGTGTGCACAAAAAAAAATGGAGCCAAGTGTGATTCAACACAACCTACCAGAAAAGTGGCTTTACTGGATTGGGTTCAGCATTGCCCAACAAATACTTCCAGGGAAGAAGCAGAGAGCTTCTGCTCAGAGGTACATGGATCCTTTTTCAGGCCAAGGTGAAGAAGAAAAAGAAAAACAAAGGAAAACTAACCAGCAAAAAAAACCCAGCAACAAAAAACCCCAGACCCACGACTGTATAGTTGACTCGTATTTCTTTTCAGAAGGACTGTGAAGTTCACCAAAGAACAGGTATTCTACAGTCATTTCTCCACTTCAGCAATTCCCTTCCAGGGTGGGACACATGAGTAAGAATTTATACGATTCCCCAGTCACAATTATAAGAATAACGAAATACATACATGAAAGTGGAATCCTTGTTATTTAAATGGGGAGAGACCAAAAAATCATTCTCCAGTAAGGAAAGCTGCACGATGTTGACTGCTGTATGTGCAGTTTGGAAGTTTGAGGGCACCTCTTCACGGCATGCTGGTACACCGCTGCTATTTGTGCAGCAGTTTGGCAGCAGGCCACACTTCACCTCCTAAATTACACACGCGGCTTCTTTTTCCCCTCCATGACTGTGCTGCAATGACACACGGCGCAGCCACTTTGGCACAACAATACAGCAACCGTGAGCACACGACACAATCTTGGGCAAGACAACAAAGCGGGCTTCCAGCAACACGGCAGCCAGAGCAGCGGGCAGTGACAGCGGTCACGGTTATGTCACGTAGCCGGGACAACCTGGGCCCCGGCTTTCAGGGAAGCAGGGAAGCGGAGCGGCACCTTTGCCACGCAGGTGCTGCCCCCGTGACGCGGACACGGCGGCGGGGCGCACCCGCGGCGGCGGCCCCGGGGCAGCGGCCACCGCGCTCCGCCCCCGGCCACGACACCAACCGCGGGGGCGGCGGGAAGGAGCACAAGGAAGGCCCCTCCCGTCTCCGTTCCCCCGGGGCCCGGCCGAGCCCTCGCCTCGGGACAGCGAGCGCGGCCCTGCCCGCGGCCCCGCGCTCACCTTCGGCGTCCGCCGACGAGACGAAGGTGAAGTCCCCGCTGCTGGGCGCGTAGAGCGGCGGCTGCTGAGCGCCCGGGGGCTGCATCTCCCCGCCCTCCGCGGGGGCTGCGGGACCGGCGAGAGGCAAGCGGGTACCGGGGCCTG
>VYXF01008305.1:319629-432733 GCA_013397295.1 Polioptila caerulea
CCTAACCTAACCTAACCTAACCTAACCTAACCTAACCTAACCTAACCTAACCTAACCTAACCTAACCTAACCTTCCCCTAATAATGCTGTGAGGCATATTTTTGACTGACCGGTAGAGAGACCTATGTAGTACTAAAGAAGGTGTAAAATAATACAGTTGACATGTTTTTGCCAATCCCTGTTGTAGTAAGGAGACAAACACTGGCTGTAGTTGTGGTTTGTGCTTTGAAAAATCAGACAGTGGGATGTCTGTGTTCAGTGGCTTAACAGAAAAGCTCCCAGATAACTCAGGTTTAGTGGTTAAATCTATCCCTTTGCTCCCTCCTGAATACCAACATTTATTCCGAGAAAACACCTTTTTTCCCCTGACATCTAGAGGAAACAGGCTTAAATATGACATTCATGCTACAAATATTTAATTCTATTTCATACATAGATCTCATTAAGTGCCATGGAATATAAATATGAATGTATTACAGATTGGAAATGTTACAGGTCCAGAAATAGCAATAGAGCAGTGGTTTGATTTGTAGAAGGAACCTTATTTTTCATATATATCCCATTAAAAGAAATCACTGAGAGGTCCATCTCAAAAAAGAAAAAAAAATTAACAAGTAAAACCCAATCTGTTTTTTAAGGAGAGAACATGACTGGATGTTACTTTGCCATATCCAAGGATCACTCAAATTTGCATGTATATCAAATATGATTTGAGTTAAGGTTCTCTGCGGAGAATTTTGCAACAATTTCATGTTTCCTTGCAGCAGCAGGAAAAAATCACCTATAATTGCACATAACCTATTTTTAAATCAAAAATAGTCTTGCTAGTACAAAATGCCCCTACAGATACTTGTAATGTCAGATTTTCCCTTTTAAAAGGTGAGCAGTTGAGGCATCTGTTAAGACCACCTCATTTTCTTAGCTGTTATGTGGAACTTCTTTGTTACAAGAGCTTTCCAAAAGGCTCCTTTCAGTTTCTGATGTCTCTTTCTCTTTGTTCAGTTACAGCCAGCCTGTCAGAATTCAAGGAGCTTTTGGATGATACTTTTAGTCACATGATTTACTTCTAAGTAATCCTGCAAGGAGGTGGGAGTTGGACCTGTTCATCCTTTTGGATCCCTTCCTGTCTGAGACATTCCATGATTCTATTATTTTATTTAATTGCACGGCTATGAGTGTGCTGTTCCCGGTTCTTGTTGGGATGTCTTGGATGCCTCTGGAAACTGCCCTCCAGAGGATGCCAGACAGGTCTGTTATTGCACAAATTTCAAATAATGAAATCATAGAGTTATGGAACCATTTAAGCTGGAAAAGACACATTACCTTAACACTACTAAGTCCACCACTAAATCATGTCCCTGTGTGACACAACTACACTTTTTTGAATGCTTCAAGGGATGGTGACTCCACTGCTTCCCTGGGCAGACTGTTCCAATGCCTGATCACTCTTTCAGTGAGGAAATTCTTCCTTTAGCCAATCTAAAGTGATTTAGCCAATCCTCTGGTGCTTGAGGCCATTTCCTCTCATCCTGTCACTTGTTATCTGGGGAAGAGGCAGACCCCTCCTTTCAGGAAGTTGTAGAGAGCAATAAGGTCACCCCTGAGCCTCCTTTTCTCCCAGCTAAACACCCCCAACTCCCTCAGCCACTCCTCACAGGACTTGTCCTCCAGACCCTTCACCCACTCTGTTGCCCGTCTCTGGACTTACTCCAGCACCTCAGGGTCCTTCTTGTAGAGTAGGGCCCAGAGCTGGGCACAGCAGTCAAGGCATGGCCTCACCAGTGCTGAGCACAGTGGGACAATCCCTGTCCCAGTCCTCCTGGCCACACCATTGCTGATACAAGCCAGGATGCCATTGGCCATCTTGCCCCCCTGGGCAGACCACTGGAACATGTCTAGCCACTGTTGACCAGCAACCCCAGGTCCTTTTCCCACAGGCATTTTTCCAACCACTCTTCCCCAAGCATATAATGCTGCTAGTTGTTGGGATCCAAGTGCAGAACCCAGCAATTGGCCTTATTGAACTGCACACCATTGGCCTTGGCCCACCGATCCAGCCTGTCCAGAGCCCTCTCTGCAGCCTAGACTCCTTTCTTAGTTTGTGGTTTTTATTTGCTTGTTTGCTTGGTTTTTCTTTTTGTTTCACTACATAAAGGGATGGCAACAAAGAATGCCACGTCAAGGAATTGCTTGCACTTAAAGCAAACCTTTCACTTGCCTCATTGTAGTTCTTATTTATTAAAATGGAATGTTAAACTGTTTAGTACTTGTCTCCTAACAAGACCAACAGTGTACACCCCTAGAACGAAACTTGGTGATTTGGGGCACAAAAGTAGTGTCCCTCTTGATAAACACAAGGAGTAGTCCTCAGGGCACTGTAAAAGGGTGGGAGGAGACAAAAGAGAGAGAGATGGAATACCACGCTGGATCAGCTTTGAGGAGGAAACTTGGGACAATGATAGATAATGACAGAATATTATGCAATAAGATGAGTCACAAATGCACATTTTATCAGTGCCAAAAAGGAGCAGTGACAAATGAGGCTGCATGACAGGCTGGGTGACTAGTTCTGTCTCTCCTTGTTTCATGGTTTCATGGTTTCATGCACTGGACCCTGTGCTATGCATGCGCTGTATCATTTTCTAGGTGTAAGTGAAATACACATGGGTTGATGTGAAGCAGAAGACCATTTTGTGACATTGATGGTACCTAGCAAAGATGGGATATTGTTCACTATTTGGAAATATTTTCTGTATTTTCTCATTACCTGATTCTGACTGTGATCTCTGTGTGAACACAAGCAGTTAAGTAATTTTACTTCTCTGCTTTTAATAGACCGGTTATAAAGATACTCATTATCATTCATTCATTATCTACTTTTAATAAAATTTTGAAGATACAAGAAAAATTGCTTTGATTATTTCTTTTTCTAGGGATTTTCTGAGCAGCTGAGATCCAGATGGAATTTCACATCAAAGAGCCGCAGAAGGAGACAAAGGATAGCTGTTCTACCCATGCCTATATAAAATAACAGTGAGTAGGTTTTTAAGAGTTGCTCTTCCGGATGCTCTGTCATACATGAGTAGTGAAGGATCAAGAAATCCACCTGCTCCAAACACTCTGGATTTTTCTCAGCTTTTGCTCAGTTATGAAGGTTTTAGTCTCCTCCTTTCAGCCTCCTTCCCCTCAGGCTGTAGAGGAGCAGCCCCCTGTCCCCTCCCTGAGCTGTGCCAGCGGAGGGCACTCTAGCACTGCTTTTCCCAGATCAGACTTCGTCCGGAGTCCCAGTTCAGGGCTTTTCCCTGGGAGGGAAAAAGAAAGTGCTTGAAACCAGCAGAGTAATGCTGTTTCACCCAGACGCTGCTGCTAGATTTCTCAGCAATGTCTTCGTTTTGTCGTTCTGCACACTTCAGAAATTGCCTTTAGTTATTAAGGCCTACACCACAGGTAACTATGTGAGCAATCATAAAGTGTTCTCTTTGGTCTGTTGATATTTAGGGTCTTATAGCTCTCTGCACATAGCCACCCTTTCATGTGTTTTAACTGTTGGCAAAGGCTGGCTTCATTCCTACCACCAGTGGGATTTTGCTTTCCCTCTGACTTACTGTATGGTAGAAAAAGAAAGGGAAAAGGGAAAGGAAGCATTTCAACAGGCTGTAATAAGCTATGCTGCATAAAAAGCCCTTTTCAGATCATCACAAATACAACCTGTCTGCCATTAGAAAGGCTTCTTTTTAATTTTAGATATTCAAGAATCATGCATTGTGTGAATTTACCAAAACATACTGTAATAATTACTGTGTGAAAAGGAAGTCAGAACCACTGATTTCTTTGGGAAGTTTGGAGCCAACTGTCATGATGAGACAAGTAGATGGACTGTTGTGGAGTTTTATTCCTGATGTCTCAGAGTAGTACCAGATTAGGTTAATTGTTATAATATAAATCATCCCCTTTAAAATGGCTTTTGCATTTGCATCCAGGGTTGTTGGAGCTTCTCTTTAGGCCTGCCTCACAATGTTTAGTTGCCTGAGTCAGTGCTGCTCTAATTAGTGAGGCCTGGCTTCTTGGAACCATATGGCTGTTTGGTTTAGTCTAGTTATCAAAGTCCCACAAAAAACATCTCGTTCATAAATTAAAGTTGCCATCTTTTAATGAAACCATTAAAGAATTAAATGAATTAAATGCATCGTAGATACATTCATTTCTATTGGTGACAGAAATATTTACTAATTGGACCCTTAATTCTGGACAGAAAAACAAGATTTTAATAGCCTTATCATAATATTTCAAATGCTTATGAACTGGAACTTACTTTACATCAAGAAACCTCTGGCAACAGAAGGGCATTGCACAACTTACTCTGTAAGAAAACAAGATATTAAGTAATTGTACAAGGAGGAAACTTGCAGAGAAAGTACCCTCAGATAATATGGAGACAGTTTTTGGCAAGAACTACAATGCTTTGCTGCTTACTCTTATTTTACACCACAATAAAGTATATTGTGCTGAGAATGTGAATGGAATAACCTCTGATGTTTGTAATGCTACTACAACTTGAAAATCCTACAACTTTTTTAGAAAAGTAATTTCTCATACNATACAGTGTATTGTGCTGAGAATGTGAATGTTTTAACCTCTGATGTTTGTATGCTACTGCAACTTGAAAATCCTACAACTTCTTTAGAAAAGTAATTTCTCATACATTTGCACTGATGTTGTGATATGTTCTCTATCCTAAATGCCACAGAGTGCTCCTTTCAAGTCAGTGATGCATACCACAGTCAAGCTGATCTGACAGACTGACCCCAGCACTGGCTAATCTGCATGAACTGCCGTTCAGATTGCAAAGGTGATGCAGTTCCCCTCTCTGACCTACTGCTGCCTTTCTGTGAGGTCAGTCACCAGATACCAAGGCTGAAAAATCTGAGTGTTTTCTAGGGCCACACAACCTGGTAACTGAAATGGATATGGCAATTCACATGTCTGCCTTTGATGACACAGTAAAAGAATACTTCTCCTGAATTTGTTCCACAGGAAGATCCCATTTGATCTTCTATGAGTTACTTTCTCTGGGCTGAGGGGTAGTTCATATTGATTACATTACATAGTACCTGATCAGGAGGCTCTGATTTATCTTTTTATGCAAACAAAACTTGCCATATAATTGATGGCATGAAAATATAGTTATAGTATGTGAGACAGTAAACATCTGATTCTGTCAAGCAGTTTGAAGGCATTAGAAGATACCAAAACAGTTCAGCTAAAAATGTGACCTGTTATTTTTTTCCCAGTCCCATTCATGGTTGAAGGTATCAGAAGTATGAGAAGGCTGTGCTTATTATACATGAACCATTTGACAGCTACTGGGTATGCCATAACCCACATTGTGAAATAAATCCCTGATGAACTAAATGACCATGAAGAAATCCCTCTAGGCAACTACTGTATCTCCAGAGATGCTGTGGAAATTCTAAGTAAAAATAATAGCAATACTACTACTACTACTACTACTACTAATAATAATAATAATAATAATAAGTTTACAAATGGAATATGTGTGTTTTGAAAATCAATACATAGTTTTGTAACAGAAGGAAAAAACGTAATTCTGTGGTTCTAAGTCCTTTGTTATTCTAACCAATATGTTAACAGATGACTTAAACAACAGAATGGAGGATAGCTTATACAATTTCTGATGATACTGAGCTTCAGATGCTTACAAGCTCTGTTGGAATGTAAAACCATAAATCAAATTGGATGTACTTAAGAAATGATTCAAAAACAACAATGGGGAATTCATTACAGACAGATGTAAAGTGCTGTAACTGGGAATGAATCATCATTTTCATTAATACAAATGGAGGTTTATCTGTGTAACAGATAAAAATTGAGGGTCTTCTGTTAAAGACTGGAAAAACTGTGCTATTGCAGAAAACATGTGCTGGTGAGTCCTGAAAAACAAGTCTGTGTTCAGCCTTGGTAGGATTATTAAGGAACGTACAGAGAAGTTGAGAGAGAGCACCAAGAACAACTAGAGGTTAATAAAATGTTATTTATGAGAAATGTAGTTTAGTTTTGTTTTGCTTGAGAGAGAAGTCTGAAAAAGAGCTTTCCCAGTGGACATACAATCTCTCATATTTGAGAAATGCTTTTCTCTGTAACCACATATTGACTCAGCAGCTTGAGGATTATCTGGATCTCCTTGTTGGCAAGTGAGCCTGGAGTGAGAATAGTATCGTATCCTCTTCTGGAAGAAACAAGTCAAAAGAATTTAAGGGAGAGCTGACCTTGCATTACCCTCAGATCCAGCAACCTGTAAGACCCCTTAGTCTTTAAATTATTTCAAAGAGTGTTCACTTTATCTGTGTGCTTTTTATAAAAATTTAGCTCTGACATTAACTATCTAGATTAGGGAAAGCTCTTAAGAAAAAGGTAACAAAATCAGCAACCTGATGGAGAATAGGTAGGTGTTTTACCAGTGAATTTTTTCCAGTGACCTAGCAAAAGGAAACTTTTCCTACCAGCAGGACAATTCTAGTTTAGTTACATCTCTATAATTCACTACATGAAAATTTACTGCCAAGACAGAATATGCCAATTAAAACTTAGAGCTCTAAAATAGCAAGAGTGATTAGAGAATATTAGTTCTACAAAAGAGGGCATGAGTAGATGTAAACAAGAGCTATTCTGTAGTTATTTGCCACAAATGAATTCTTATTCTACAGCAAAACAGCAGGTAGCTTGTTTCAAGTGACTTTACCATCTTTAATATACTATCATTTTGGTTTGCCAAAAGAAGTCATCATTTATTACTTTCTTTCACTGTAAGCCATCTCAATTTTAACATGTGGTAAGAACTGACATCTGGATATTCTAACAAAGTTGCTGGTGTGCTCTCAAGTTGTACCTTCACTTTACAGGAAGACTGAAACTTTTTTAGGTCCTGGTGTAGACAAGTCAGAATGCAGTCTCCAGGCCCCAGAGTCCCCAAATGTCCCAGGAAAGCACCGTGAACACACGGCAGCTCCAAACACAGAGGAAGAAAATAGACGAAAAGTGAAAAGTGGTGGCCAGCCAAAGACATCACTCTTTGCTTCCAGTCTGCCAGTGGAATGAAGGGGCAGGAGCACCTCTTAGGGCTGCTGTTTCATTTCTCTGGGCACTGCTAAACCCTGGGTACCTGTACATCATGAACCCATTAACTCTCTGTTATCTCCTTGCATACACTTGTGCTCGTGGGTTCTGCTGTGTGCTGGGCAGTGTTTCAGAGCTGTTTCATTCAGCTACTTTTGCCCTGCCAATGAAAAGAAATAGAGCAATTTTCCTGTAATTCAGTTCCTTCAAAGGCATTATTCCAATTCAGCAAAGAGCTGAATTTGGTGAAAATGTGTAAGTTATCCTTATTGACAAAATCTGACATAGTACATTTTTTTCGCCCAAGCAGAAAAATCCTGTATCAGATATATGAACACAAATATGAACAGAAAACAGAATAAAGCTGTATAAAATAGAAAAATTGATTTTAAATTGCTAGGGTACATCTGTGAAAACAGACACACTTTTTTGTAGTAAATATTTATTTTTAATTTTGACACAGAACAGAGATCTCAGCATAATACGGTAAAGAAGATATTCTTGTCAACATTTAAGAATTCCAGTCTTTTCAGTTTATTAGTTGCTTAGCAGAGCAACTTTGTGCTTCAAAGTTCTCTTTCAGATTGGTAAAAATATAAAGAGTAACCCAGCTCTTGGTAAGCCCTTCATCTCTCTTCTCACAGCTGAATTTGTTTTCTTCCCCTCCTATTTCCTCAGAAGACTGTACTTCTCACCAAAGACTGTAGTTAATGTTTTATACAGCAGAAACAATGTAAAGTTAGAAAGACTGTTTTTAATATGTGTATTCTTTTGTTTACTCTTCATCATTTCCACTTGATCCTGCTGATTGAGGCAAATCTCTTGTGCTCCACAGCTTTATACTGTAAGAAAATACAAGTAGAAAAGCACACACTATATTTTCTGATAGAGATTGAGTGGCAGCATACTGAGTGTTTTTATATTGAGATATAAAAATCCATTCTGACAATTAAGACAAATGATAAAAAACCAAAAAGCTCTATTAGGCCTCATAATGAATGTACAAGGATGTGGACAAATGTTTGAAACAATCAAATGAAAGGTCTTCATTTTCCATTTAAAGGCAATTGCAAAAACTCATGTCTAAAAAGCTGCTGACAGAATGGCATTAGTGGCTGTTGGTGAACCTGAAGAAAGTGTGTGCAATCCCAGCAGGGAGCCTTGCAAGAGCAAAATCCTGGATAGATGGTAAAAATTCAGTCCTGGAGCTTGAAGGGAGATGGATGAGATTTATATATGTATATATATATATTTGTTTGTCTGTGTGGTTTTGGTTTTGGGTTATTTTTTGTTTTGTTTTGTGATTTTTGTTGGGGTTTTTTGCTGGGTTTGTTTGGGTGGTGTTTTTTTGTTTGGTTTTGGGTTTTGATTTTGGTTTTGGTTTAGGGGATTTTTCAGGGGTTTTTTTTGAGACCCTAGGGAGAAACTTAGGGAGCAAACCAGGAGCTCTGACATGATGCTGAGAAATTAGAATGAACAAGAACTATTTATTTTTAGGTCCAGGTGCCTGTGCAGTTTTGTTGCATTTCAGACATAATAGGACCAAGCTGGGAAAGTAAGCTATAGAGCAGTCTAATTTTGGTGAGGCTGAGAAAGAAAATAAGAGCCAGATGAGGGCTTATGTCTCACGCTATGCCAAAAGCGAAAGGACTGTGCGAGCCCTGAGGCAATCTGCTACCTAGAGCTAAAAATGAGTGTGTAAAGTTTTTTGGTAGAGAAAAAGAAAGAAGAAAACTGAAAAACGTGCCCATGAAGTTGCAAAAATGGGCAAATAATGCTGTTCAGATAGCAGGGGACAAATCTATACAATTTTGATTTGACAGGGTTATCAAATAGGACTGCTGGCTTCACTTATCTTTTTTTTTTCGCCTCTTGTGCTATTCAGCCATATTGTCACAGTCTGAAGACCTTCTGTGTTCTATGGAAAATTGGACAAAACCACACATGACTTATGATTGTAATTAAAGAAGTATTCTCTTCTTCCTAACATGTTATGCTGTCTTTTATCCCAGAGTGTCATTTTTTCCAGAGGGAGCACATTGCAATGGCAGCCTTTTGCCCTCACTTTGTGCTGATGTAAATACTACAGTGCATAGCACTGGAATATCAGGCACTGGAAATGTGGAATATTATGCTGTATAGAGAACTGGAGTATGTTCTACATCTTGTGAGATCAGAGACCAGTGCCATTAACTCTAGTCCTTGGAGGAATCCTTTACTTACAGGAAGTAGTGGGAAAGTCTTAGGACTGTTGAGAGGGGGAGAAAAGCAAGCAGCTGAAGAACAGTGTTTTAAACACTTTCAAAAATTGGTAAATGAGCCTTCAGAAGACAGTTCTAAAGAGTAGTCAATTGTAGCCTGTGGATAGTCTCAATCATATCAGAAGAAAGGCAAAATAAGACTAGATCCCAGTTTTTCCAGGGTGGAATCAGTGAATAAGATTACATTACATAAACCAGCACATTTCAGTATTTCTCTAAAGTATTTTGAAGTGAAAAATTAACTGTTAGCATCCTCTCCTCCACTCTATAAAGTAAAGGAGCCAGAGACATATACAGCTGACTTTTTAGATTTTGTCAGTTGCTTTCCCAGGTTTTCTTCCACAGTATCTTGGAGCCACATTTTTTTCTATTCTGTATATGCTTGTAGTGAGCACAGTAGTGCTGCCTGCAAACATGAACAATTTTAGGTTTGTTTTTACAGTCTATCCCCTTCCTTCCTAAAGATCTGATGATTAGCAAGCTGAGTTATACCATATTCACAACTTAAGGATAAAAAGATGCTGATGAGATACTTAAAATGTCAAAGCACAGACACATAAGAAGCAGGAAATGGCGCCCTGGAGAAGAATGTTGTTTGTTGCTACAGTGCAGTATAGTGTGGTACCATACGGTGTGCTTTCAATGATTTATGAACCATCATTTAACCTGCCCTCTGGACCTGAATTAGCCTCTTGATAGCTCTGATTAACTTGGCCCCTTCAGTCATATAATGCTGGTTTTGCTTGTAGATAAGCAGCTTTTGGTTGGTTGTATTTGGACTGTTTCCCACAAGTGGTATAAATGTGTCCTTAATGCTTCTTACAAGTTCGTTAATAAGATTAGAAGGATGACTGTAATATTTGTTGATTACTATCCAGTATACTGCTAATCCATCAGCGGTGAGGAAAGGGAAGTGCACAGCATGGATTTGAACATAAATCTAAAACAGTAGCACTTGTTAACTTTCAGCAGCTTATGTATTTTATTGTGCTCATTGCTAATTAAAATTCTTACACGGAAAGCTTGCTTCACCCTAGGCCTGACCTGCCTCATATGATGCACTGAGGTGGCAGGTTCCTTGAATTAGGGTAGTTTGGGCATGTGACAAATATTCTCTGATCACCTTCCTTGTTGTGAGGCTCTAATAACCAGCTAGCACGCAAGGAGAGTATTAGTGTGTCCTTACTCTGTTACTACTCCTGTGTGAAAATATGTTTGGATTCAATAGGAGGGACATAAGGCTGGGACTATTTCTAACCTTCACATCTGGCATTTGAATTTATTCCTCTGCACTTGTTTTCCTTTTCTTCTTTAACTTCACTCTTTTCTCCTCCCTCTCATTTTTTTTCCTGTGATTATTCCCTGACATCCTTCTTTTTAAAACAGAGATTTTTAACAAAATGTATTTAACTAGGTTTTAATGGGGATATTGAAATGGTCAGACTACTTTTGTGGGAGCTGAAACAGCTCAAATTCTTTCAAGACTGGAACCTCAGAAATTAGCTTGAGATCTGGATCAACTGGTACCACCAGCCACAACACAAAACCATAACAACTGTAATAGGTTTGTTAGTATTAAAACTAATTTTTTTTTCCAAATCATAAGAATATAATAGGAAAAAACAGCAAAGTGCTGCTCCTCTTCAAGCCTATGAATATCCTAGTATCCAGAAAGAAATTGCAGTGATCTGGAGACACTCACAGAAACTTAGCTACTCCTGTCCTTCTTCAAGGCATACAGAGGTCTCAGGAGCTTTACACACATTCCCTTAGGTTCTCTACTCAAAATTACCACTGACCACATCCAACTGATGGTTTGAATGTTGCAATGTGCAGCACACCTGGCTCCCTGCAGCCAGTAGCAATAGTGCCTTACTGGGAAGCTCTAAAAGCTCATGCACTGAAGGTAAGAGGGTATGTCAGCTCACACATGCTCCTAAAAAAGGCCTAAACAACCCCATTCTGAACTACATATTAGAAGATGAGAGTGAGATTGTGTGCCTGGTGGAAGCAAACCTTTTCCAGTACAACATGAAAAGAAGTAAGAGTGACTAGGAGATTCTTTTTCAGGCTGTAGGACAAAACCAGTATTTCATGAAAGCCACAGTCTGGAAGATGAGTGAGTATACCAATATTCCCCAACAGTCGGGGTGGCAATAGCCAATTCACAAATATATACCTGCCCCAAACCCGAGGGAGATTGTCAACAGCAGGAATCCCCTGGGCCAGCACTCCTGGCCAGTTGCACACAGTTCTGCTCTGCTGGTGTCAGTGGGAGTTTCTCTGGGATCTTCAGTGGAACCTGGGCTTTGCTGTTCCTTTGCCTCCCCTGACTCTCAAACATGCACAACCTCATCTTTCACAGTGTACTTACGCTCCTCTGTGCCTGGCATAGAACCACCCTTAAACTGGTATACTTCTTCTGCTGACCACAAGAACATAAGAATACCTCTGTGAATCTTCAGCAAAGATTCAATAAAAATTTCAGAGTGAAGGGAATTGAATTCCTGAGCATCTGCTCTAGATAATGTAAAAAATAAGTGACTATTGCTGCTAGATTATAAATCAGCCATCGCTCCTCACTATTAGCTTAATTTCAGCCAGAAGCTTCTTATTAATGTCAAGTTGATGCAAAAGCAATTTGTTTTTCTCATTAAACCTTGCACTGAATTTCCATTTTTAAGTCTCATTTGGCTCCTGGAAAAAATAAAAAAAAAAAGAAAAAAAGAAAATCACAATAAAATTCCAATCTACACTTTGGACACAGAGGAGAGCCAGATTTTTTCTTTAAAATATGGTCTTCCCACACTGTCCACTGTAAGAGCAGATTTGCTACACAAAACACTAAAATAAAGATGGAAGGATAAATTGAATGTAAACCATCCTATCTTCTGCTTTAAAGACAATACAGAATATTTCTTCTACGAACTTGGTTAGCAAAAGTTTTGTGACAGATAAAAACAGCTAATTTTTTGAGCTGTACTTGAGCCAACACAATTTTACTTAACAAGGGCTATAAGAAAACACTACTTGCAGGGTTATCTTTGTTTATTTCTGTTTTATTTTTGTTTTAGAGATTCAATATAATATACATAACAAAAACAGGTACTGAATCAAGTTTTTTCAATAAATAGCATACACTAGAACTTTTGTATATGTATAATGTATAACTAATGTAATAACTAATGTATATGAGCTAGTTTAGATAATGTTTAAATTCAGTGCCCCAAATAAATTCTGGGTCAGTCCATTACATTTATTAGCAACCACTGGGTGTCACTGTGTCTCTACAAATACAGCTGAAACAGGCTTGATACCATATTAAGAAAATAAATCAGTTGCATATAATGCCTACCATTATTGTGGCTTTTTATGGAACTGTCAGGTTGCTTATTCTCCTGGGTACATGAAACTCTAAACCCCAAGGTAATGAACACGTAATGATAAGAAAACTAGCAGTCAACTGTGATATTACCATAGGAAAAAGATATTCTCTCTGCTCTTTTCACAGTCTGCAACTGCCACCGCTGGCATCAGCATAGGCAGAGTTCATTTTATATTTCTTTCTCTGCAACACATTGGCTACAGAAAGATCTACCATATGTTTTGCCCAAGCTCTGCAACTATTGTGTTATTAAAGCCTCGTACCTTACTGCATTTAGAAGCTGTTCTCCTTAAAAAGATTCATAGTGACTATAAATATTAACCTCAGCATGGAATTCATCCTGTAAACAACTTGTTCTCCAGAAGAAAATTCTTTCGTCTGTGAATATTAAAAAAAAAAAGATTGATTATGGCACACAACAGCTCGAAGCTCTGGCTTTCCAACCCTCTGTTTCACCAACAGCTTTCAGTCTGACAGAGAAAGCAAAGCCCAGGATGACTTCCAGGCTTTGGGCAGACCATTACTCCCTGAATGCTTCTCCAGCTATTTAAGTTTGGCAGGGCAGAGTGTCATTGTCAGTGAAGGTTACCATGCAGGGACAGCAAAGAGAACCCCAGCAGCAGCAGCATCCCATCCTGGAGCTGAGCTGCACTGAGCTCCTGCCAGCAAGGCCTGGCAGGTCACTGCAGGACTGGCAGCGGGAAGAGCAGAGGCAAAAAGAGCTGCTGCTGTCAAAGGAAGGAACCTGGATCCAACTCATCAGGGTACTTTAAAGCCCTCACTTTCAAGCCCAAGCATATAAGTGGCCTCTCAGAGTCTTTTTCCATAAGATTCTGCCACAAGTAATTGTCATGACTGGTACATATGCAAAGCTCAGAAGGAATACCTAGTGATACTCTCTTGGCATCTCTGGACTTAACACCAGCATAAGTAGAAAGTATTGAGACTGGCAGATAACTGCATCTAAGATCCAACATTTCTTTTGTCTTGCTGCTATGGTTATCTCAGAGCAAGGACAGAAAGTGCTGGTGAAGTGCTTTTTTCTTTTCTTTAGAGTCAAATTCATGTGATATATATTTAGCTATCTGAAGTATTCCTGCAAGAGACAGGCTTCTGCAGGTTTCAATGACACAATTCTGATTTATCAATCTCAGCAAGGAAGGCAGAAAGGTCAATGTCCTGACAAAAACAGGAGAGGGAAGTACTGACTTAACTCTGAGTCATAGATGTTTTATCTTCTGAATATGCATTAAAACATTCTCTGGTAAAGAGCTGAAGTAACTGTGCAGTTAGCTCTGCCTCTGTGAGTCTGCTGATGCCTAAGCAGTTGCAAGGACTGGGGCCTTGTAGTTGCAACTATAATTGCCTAAAACTTAGGCTTTTGTACTCCTAAATGTGGACTATTTCCCCTCCAATTTGGAATGGAAACTACAGGCACTGTCACTCCCTCATCAGATTTCTCCAGTCTTCTTGCTTTGCTTTTGGTTTTGTTTTTTTGTTTTCAAAAAGCAACAAAGCTGACTTATCTCCTGGGGCTCCCCAGCAGGTTTGCTGCTGCTGCCCTGCAGCCTAGCACAGCACTCTACTCTGTGACAGAGATCCCAGGACCCTCAAAAGCCCCGCCCTGTATCCCAGCTTCCCAGCTCCCAGACCCATCTCAGAGAGCCACATAACTCCAATGTCTGGATGTAGCACCCAGTCCTCTGCTGAGGAGGGGCGAGGTCTTGTGACACCCAGTGGGAGCTGAGGCTCCCAGAGCTCCTGGGCTCTGTGTTACAGCCTGGGAGGTCGGCAAGAAGGGAATCTGCAGGCTGTATGGGCAGGGGTCTTGAAATTTGGGGACCTCTAGCCATCAACTAACCTGGAGAGCAGACACACCTGTGTCTGAGTAAATCTATGTGGGGGGCCACCACAAGTCTGAGATGATCCCAGCTGCTGTCAAAAACTTAAGTGAATCCCCCAAATCCCAAATGAGATCTGTAACTGTGGAAACAAGATCTATGAAGAACTGCTCTCTGAGGCAGTCCCTGCCAAGTTTGCAGTGACAATGACATCCTCTTTCCTGATACCAGGCACAGCCAGGTGTTGTTTGGTCCTTCCCTTTTCCCATGCAGGTTTTACAGAGCTGGAAATGCTAGGAGCAGTCCTTTTGCTACCAGGATGTGATACTGGATCATCTCTGCCTGGTCTCCCTCTGTTAGGAGGGCTGAGCAATGGACCTTGCTCTCTGCAGAAGCTGTCATCAGCTGCTGTAGCCCAGATGCAGGGCTATGAAGACAGCAAGCAATTAGAGGGATTTCTTCAGAATATCGTCAAGTGCTCTCTCCTGCAAACCACCTTTCTCTTCACAAACTCTAAACTTTGTGTCTTCAACTCCTTCCAATTCAACTCATTTTAAGCTTTGCCAGAGCTGGCAAGAATTCCAGACCTTTGAAACACAAACTCTGAACCGCCCTCTCTACTTGAATTTTCAGAAAACTAGGCAAGTTTTGAAAGGAAATACAACAGTGATTTGGAAGAAGTTTGTTGAAACCAAACTGTTTCCAAAGAATATGTTGGTTTTGACAGGTCAGGATTTTCTGGTGTCATTACATTTTGTTCTCAAATTCCTGAACCACTCCAATCAGGTCTTTGTTCTGGTTCAGTGACAGCAATGAGGTCATCATCCAGTCATGCTGGACAGCAAACACAGTTTTGTTGAAGTTCCTTTCTTCAGCTGTGAGTTTCTACTTTGTGAAGGGTCTCACCACTACCTTAGTAGTTTGCGTTTCAAATTTCCTTTTCTTGAAGGGAAAATCACAGGATGCTGAGAAAAAGGAACACCAAAGGCATATATTTATAATGAGATCATCCATTCAAATGCAAACAACTGCAAGTGTTGGTGATGTTTTTGGAAAGGATAGTTAAAGTGACTACTTTAAGCCAAACAGCAAGAAATCAGGGTCTTTACACACTGCCTTCCTCCATTCTGCAAATATAGAAGCAACTTCTGTGGATGTATATCTCTTGGTTGAAGGCAAATAGGTAGGAAATGACAGACTTAATAGGAATTTGCTGACATTTAACTCACATGCTGTGATTAACCTGACATATGCTCAAATACCCCGTAGTTAGAGACACTTGCAACAGAGCCAAGAGGGGTCTTCACCAGTAACATCTCTCTTCAAATATTTAGAATTCCATTGTGCAGGTTTACCTCTGAGGTCTTGGTTTGCCACCTTACAGATGCTTTTATCAGCTGTGTTTCTTTTCTTTTCCATCCCTGTAACTCTTAACGATGTGACACAGACTATATGCATTGATTTACCCCTAGACCCTTTATTTCATAAACTAATGCTGGAGTGTCCTCTCATTTTCTTTTTAATGCAGCCATTTTGAATTATGGTACCAGACAGATATTATGATTTTAACACTGCAGTCCTTGGTGCTAAGATCACCACCAAAAGCATGCACACAGAGGTTCTCAGATTATTTTGGTTTGCACCAAACTGTGTCAGAATTATATTGAAGTGCTCCCTGATTTGAAAAAGTCTGTGGGTAGTATTGTTGAATCAGCAAGATTCGTCTATAATATTTCAATCTTTTACATTTCAAGTGACTGATAAAATCAGATTCGAAGATCATGATCCAAACTGGCCTTACAAGTGCTTAGTTCATGACAAAGCAAAATGTAATGGCACTTTCTTCTCATTTCTGAATTACCTCCTTGCTAAGGAAACCAGAAGATGACTGAGGGGGAGAGATAAAGCATTCTGGAAGTATTAAACAGGAATTTGGTACCATTAAACTTCACCTGGTTATTGCTTAGATTCGTCATCGCAGTGAGACCCAGTGCAAACTAGTCATAATGCAGATGCATAATTCAGACCACTTTTAAGCAACATTAAACAGGGTGGCAGCTGTAGAAGTCCACTATGTGCCAAGGCAACTTGCTAAAACATGCATAGTTTTCATCACTTGAGATAAAAAATAAACAACAAGCAAACACCTAGAATTGGGACTTTGGGTGGGTGAATTTGAAAATCCTTACATTTACTGACTTTACAGTGAACTTCACTCAACTGTGAGCAGGCTGGGTTACCTTACACCATTTGTAAGGTACAGTAATGAAGCAGCTGCTGGTGGATCAGGCACTTCCAGGCCCACCCCTCAATCATAACTGAAGAAAGCAGCTAAGAATGAGATTTCTCTTTCTTTGGTCTTTAGTACACAGACACAAGATTTTTTCTGAGCTTCATAGTTACAGTTGGTTCTGTCTGCAAAGCTCTATGATAGAAGGATTTACCACAAACTTCTTTACAGGTCATTTAGGACCCTTTAAAGTGCATAGCGTGTGGGGAGCTTATTACTTAAGTTTCACATGACTCGTGCAAATAAAACTGAATAATAACAATATCTCTTGAACTCAATATACATGGAGGACTTTTAGATACAGTTAAAATGGCACACAAGGCAGAAATATTATTAAAACTGATTCATCTCAGGACTCTTTTAGCCTGACAAGCTTGCAGCTGGTTTATGTCGAGGTTACTGTGGCTGCAACATCCTGATGAAACCAATTTAAGTCTCCTTTACTCATTTTTCCACTGTGTTATAGCTGTCATCAGTGTATAGACCCAGAGTTAACATCAAGGATATCTTTTAAAAATAAAGGTAAACTTGAGTTTATAGGTTTTGCTTAAACACATAAAAAACCTTGTAAAATATCAGACACTATCTAGATCTTCAGCTCAGTGTAGATTCAGAGGATTGCCATAGAAACAAGCATCAATTTTTTATTTTGGAAGAAACTCGTGGATTAAAGCAGTGACTTAAATAATTTAGAAGATGAGTATGAATGGCTGCTTAACTCTCAAGCAGCAAGTTTGCTCTATTTATAGCATAGTTTCAATTTCTTCTCCTTCTATCTGTATGCGTTTTAATAATTTACTTCTTCACTAATAAAGAATTCAGTGAGGTCAGTAAGCCCTGCTCTGTACCAACCCGTCAAAAATGTGAGTCTGGGAGACTTGCTTCTGAGGTGAAATGAAGAGGGCACATGAAGAAGATGGTCAGTCTGAGGGCAGAGGCAGTGATGCTGACATGATGGCACATATGAACAGTTCTGTGACCCATGTAGCAAACGTGGTGTGGTGACACCACTGCACCAATGACAATTTCATTCCAGAGTCTGAGATGATGCCACATAATTATCCTTCTGCCTAGAAATAAAAGAGCAAGTTGAATGTTGATCCAGTTAATGATTCCAGAAAGGGAATATCTCACTGGAAGAAAGGGCAGTTGCAATGCAGAGGATCCTATTTGAATGAGCCAATGCATCACTGGGTGAATGACCTCCTAGTTGAAAACAGGACATGGGCAAAATCCCTCATCATCTTTGAAAGGGGCACATAAAGACAATCTGTTACAGCCAGATAACAGACAAGTGAGAAGGCAGAAGTGTCATTGCTGGACACGCAGTGACACACACAGACACTGGTGCAAAGGCATAAAATTCTTTATTACAACATCTGACTCCGTATTTATAGTATTTCCTCACAGACCAGGGATTGGAGGAGAAGGTTGACACCTCTCCCATCCCATTGCTCAAGACAACTGCCCATCAGTTTCTCTCCAAGAGAAAGTATGTAAACAACCTCGTCTTAACATAAACATGTTCTAATTATAACACCCGTGTGCGAGGAAGAACTAACTTTGAACTATGAAAAATATCAAGCTGTAAAGTGCACCAGAAAACTGAAGAAATCAGGGTGACACAGAAGCAAGATCACAAAGGCAATGATAGTTCTGGGGAGCAGCAAGTCTCCAAAATCTACTTATTTCAGTAGTAGTTGATTTTTAAAAAGAAAAAAAAAAATTAAACAAAAAAAAAGCAAGCAGCTATGCAAAAATGAGAAGTCTGAAAAAAAAAAAAACCTAAAAGGGGCAACTAAAGAGTAAATATTTGCAGTTAACATGAAAAATATTTATAAGCAGTATTTCAAAGGCTCAGAAGGATGGCGGGTCTTCTACCACACAAATTTCAGATATATCACATTCCACCCTGAGCCCAAAGCAATCAATTGACATGATTTAGTATCAGGTTAATGGAAGGTGTTTGAAGTAAGAAGACAGGCTTTCAAATATCTGAGGCTACAATGAGAAGAGGAAAATGGAAAATAGTATAAAAACTGGCAGGTTAAATATAAATGCATATGAAGGCAGGTTGGAAAAGAGTTTGAGGAGCAACTTGCAAAGGACGTGAAATGTCACATAGATTATTTTTCAAATATATGAAGAATAAAAAGCCAGACAGAAATTTAGCAGGGCAATTGATAGCCAAGCATACAGGGGAGTATTCAGAGGATATAAGGTCAGAGCAGAAAGGGTAAAAAAAAAATTTGTAGTTGTGCTTTCTTTGGAGACTTTGGGTGTATTTCTCTATCAGACTAATCCTTCCTAGTGGATGAGTCTGAGACTGCGTCACAAATTGAATTGTTGGTGGAAGTGGAACTATCAATAAAGTTAATAGTAACAAATTACTGGACCAGAGCAGAGTTGTAAAGGATTTCAAGCCTGGAATAACTGAACTTTTAACTGTTATATGTAATATTTTGTTTATAATCACCTCAGTAACAGCTGAAAGGAATGTCTTAAATTTGTCAGAAGTAAGAATTTAAAATCATTGAAAACACTGTCCAAATAGGTAAAAACAGTGATAGAGAATGTAATCACTGAGCTGGAAGAGATTAACAGTGAAGTGGCAAAATTTGCTGATGCTACTGCAGTGTTCAAGGTAATCACAATGAAAGCTGACTGTGAAGATTTGTTGACTGATGATGTTAAGGCAGTAACAGAACAATGAATGAAACCAAATGCATAAATGTAAAGTAATGCCTGTGGGAGAAACAATCCTATCTACATGTTAGATTCAGAAATCATTTGTCACTCAGGAGAGAGATTTTGGAAGGTATCCTTACTAATGAACTATTAAGCTGCTAAAATGCTGACAATTATTTGGAAAAGAGTATGGCATGAATCCACAGTGGACCTAGAACCCAAACTTCAGTGCCATCATCTCAAAAAGCTTATAGTAAAAACAGAAAATACAAAGATAAGGAAAAGAGGGACTCTTGAAGCCAGACAATGTCTTCCACAAGAGGAACACAGCCCAGAAAGCAATAGACAAATGCTGCAGCAGACTTTACAAGCAGAGTAGTAAAGAAAAATGAATAGGAATAGGAACAGTTATTCATTGCTTTTTTTATTATAACTGTGGATATAAAATGGACCTAGCAGGTGACAGATTAAAAACAAAGAGAAAAGAGGCACTTCACATGATGCACCCCAAGTCCTTGATATTCCTGAGCTGAGTATACACTGGTGAAGCATCATTAGATATCCTCACTATTGTTATATTTGGATCCTTCCAAATATCAGAATAGGGACTCATAAGACTTGGAGTCTTAGGGGTAGGATGCTGTTCTCATGTCATAGGAGATGGTTATTCTCATTCCATAACACAAATCAGTTTCATTCCTCTCTTTTCCATTTTCTCAGTTTATTTGCTGAAGACTTTTATCATGTCAGCAAAATATACAAGGACCTGGAATTCAACCCCTGTAGCAAGAGCTTCCCAAGAAAACTGGGGATAAGTAGATAAGTTTGGTTTCTGCTGAACTTCAAGCAGAAGTCCTTTTGGTAAACACATATCTCCATAGAGAAAACATCCCTTTTAAGGGAGAACAGAATTAGATTACAGGGTATGTGACACCATTTTTCCACATTCCAGTTTAACGTTCACACAAGCTCTTCCTCCCAGATGTGACATTTCGCCTGACACTTACTGCATGTCATGCACTGGCCTGAAGGTGAAAGTGACATGGCATTTAAAGAAAATGTTCCCGCCAGTGTTGTCATGATCTGCAATCATGGAAATCACTGCCATTTATTTACAGTGGCTTGGTTAAAGACCTGTACCCGGCCCAAGGGCATAAAGCAGTGACCTAAAGTCTTAAAGAGAACTTGACTTGAAATAAAATAAAACAAAGGAAATATGTCACAGGGATAATATTTGAAAGATCTGCTGAGTGGCAAAATAAACACTGCTTCTATTTATTTGGCTATCATACCATGGAGAACATGAAACAATTTGTCATGCTGGAATGGTGATACTCATAATCATCTCTGGGATCATTTAACTTACATACATGAAAACCTAGTAGAAAGACACAAGATCAAAACCATCCCCTCTTTAACTTAATGATACAGTCAACACTGAGTAAATAACAATTTCCCTTTCCTTTTCCCAGTGGTGTTCAGTCTTACTTATCTCAGAAATTCCAACTATTCTCAATTTCAATTTAATATCTGAAATTAAATCTTGTAATGTGCACTAAGAAAGCATTTTTTAGTTACTTGCATATTTTTAAAAGGAATTTATGAATAATATGGATTGTTTGAAACAACTGCATTTTAAAACATACCTGATGTTTTATAAGGGTAGCTGGGAGACAGGATTTGTGGATTACAATGATTTCCCTTTGCAGATGTGACAAATAGGCTTGGGAAGCAGATACAACTGTCCCCATGGTACATTCCACATGGAGGTTAGGAGGACAGAGGACTCCAGCAGTGCCACGCTCCAGCCGCATCCCTGCAGCTGAGAGGGCAGCTGAGGGCTGGCTCTACTGGCTGGATGGAAGAGCAGTGCCCACCAGGCAGAGCAAAGAGCCCGTGGGGATGGGGGCTCCAGCTGGCACTCAGGTACAGGATATTCCTTGGCTCTCTCCCTCAGTGTGTGCATAACCCCATTGCCAAGTCATGCCTCGCATTCGTACAAGGAAAAGGAGCAAGTCTGGGTTCGAATATGGCCCAATGGATAACATGGGTCCACCCATGATTATGGGGAATTTTCTAGTCCTCCTTCTGGGTCATATTTCTGACTGTCCAGTAAATGGGTCTGAAGATACTGACTCTTCTGAACAAAAGGAACAGAAGAAGCAGCCTTACAACTTGCTGTTCTAGCAACTACTTATTCAAGTACATAAAATCAAACCACAATTACGAGGCTGTTCTTTAATTTTGTGTATCATTGTGCTGCCTTTATGACACACTTCCATAGTTTCAGCAAATAAGGTAGGAATGCTCCAGACACTCTCAGTCATGACAAGGTTACCTCACTTGCCATGTACACCACTGAACATTGAACAGAAATTTTGCAGACAAAGCTATAGATAAGATTCCCAGAAATTCAGTGCAGTGCTTAGGAGCAATGAAAAAACAAATCTACAATATATGCATAGAAACACTGCCTATAATCTGGCAGAAATAATTTTAGAATTATTTAAAGTAGACAGAAGGATGCAAACATGAACAATATGCAAAAAAGATGAATAAACAAGGGCTAGTATGAGGAGAAAAATCAACTAGAATAGTGTCTGAGTACATTATAAGGGGTTACAGAGAAGGTAACAGAGCAAATGGTCTGGTTCTCAGGGAGCTGCATGAGAATTTCCGGAGTGACTCCATTTTATATTGACAAGCGAAAGCAAGAAAAGGATCCAGAAACAAAGGATAATCTACTCAACACTGAAATTCTCAACTCCTGAGCCATCAACTCCATAAATTCAGTGGCCTTTTGCTGAAGCCCTTACATATCCAGAGCAGGGTAAAGAAAAAGGAATGGCCTGGAGAAACATTCTGAAAGGTGGCTTAGTTATCTCTTTGGAAGATTTAAAGAAATTGAGAGAGAACAGGAATGAGCCCAGGGCAATGACACAGCTGAATGCCCCGTTTTTTTACACAGACTTTTCATTAGAACCAAATCTCTGGTCTGAAACAGTAGGAGTCAGCAGGATAAATGTACTGTAAGAAACACATTTTCATCCAACAGTTCAAAAGCCTCATTAAAAATGGTAAAGCTTAATCTGTCCGCCGTGGATTGTAGCAGCAGACAGCATGGGTGGGGCCTCAGCACAAGTCTTGGCTGCCTGTTTTTTAGGGAGCTTGAATAAAGATATTTATTCTTGGAAGAAAATAGGTCAATTATTTTCTATGGCAACTGGAAAATAAACACACAAACTGCCAGCAAAACATCTATCCCCTGGTTTGGTTTTGAGTTTTTTTGGGTTTTTTTTTAAGATCAAGTAAAAGGTTGCTTTGTAATATTCATTGCTAAACTATTTATTCAGCTAAATTCCATGTTGGCTTTTTACAGCTTTGCAGAGTCGTTCACATTGCTGGAAGCTAATGGGATGAGCCCCAAGAACTGTGGTGGAATCTGAGCTTCAGCCTGAGCCCAAGCCTAAGCCAGAGCCAGGCCGCTGCTGAAAATGAGTGAGGAGAAGTTTCACCTGGATGCTCAAGCAGTAGGAAATATGAATCATGAGCACTATCTTGCTTCTATCAGGATTTATGTGTGCATCATTTGTACACAAAATAAATTTACATCTTGAAAGATGTTGGCACTACTGGATTGTTGAGGTCAGAGGGAAGGTATTTACTTACTTCCCTTGTCTCTGCAGAAGTCAGCACTACTTGCTTTCAGCAGAGCAGCCAGCCTGCGGCTCATTCACTTTTCTTAAGCTTGAGCCATCTTGGTTTCTGTAGATAGGTTATTCCTTCCAAAAGTAAGAGAGTTTCCTTAGAGAAACCTTAGGAAAGAAGCCTCCTAGCTCCTTTTAAAAGTAAGCTGACTGACTTCTCCAGCATCTTTTCTCCCTTTAACAAAAACAAGCTTTAGCCTCTCAGACTATTTTGGACTTTCAGTTGTGTATCTCCCTGTCAGCTTCTCTTCCTCTCTGTTGTCTGTGAGTGACGTGCCACGCACTGATTTGTGAGGAAAGACAGGTAATATACACCACTAAGATCTGCATTTGTCAGCTGAGTTTCAGATCTTGTTCCTGATATAAACTTCAAGTAACCTAAATTATCTGAGTTGCAGGATTCATTTCAATCTTAAAGTCAACTGATGAAGCTTTACAGGAGTACAGCTAACATGGGAATCCAGCCTATCTTCTTGGGAGAACTCTTGAGTTTTCTGAATTATTTCAAAACAAAAGGGTTGAAATGGTAGACTACTATTGAAGTCTCCTTTTGTGAAATAATAGTATTTTTGAATACCATGAAAAAGGGGCAGCAATAGTGAGATAATAGGCATAGCACTGAAACATACAAATATGAAAATTCTAAAAAATATCTTCCCATTCCCCATGAGAAGAGAAGAAAACTTACTACTGCTACTAGCAACAGGTTTCATCTAAGCTGCTGTTAGATCAGTATCTCTTTAGATCTGCCAGTTGGGAAGAAAAATTAGTAATGGATTCGATCACACATCTTCCATGCAACTTGATTTACAGGAATGTACAAATCCCACTTTGACCGCAGAAGAAAAATTTTAAAAACCTATGACAGCTTCTTCACTTACCCCTTCAAGACTTTTTCTGCCAGAACCTTGAACCGAGAGTCACCTCTGTTGGCTTCCCACAAGCCTACACAGCAGCTCTGTTCAGACTGTTGAGGCTGCTTTTTCTCTCTCTTCCAGCGTGTGGTCTCACTCCTTGTATCCTGAAGCCATATCACACATGCAGGCACACACATACTCACACTCACATGCACTCACACATACTTTTCCTAGAACCTCATGCAGTCAAAGAATCTCTGCTCAGAGCATTCAAATTCCTGAGCAGTTTTGTCTTGCCTTTATTTTTGTGTCAGTATCTGAGAATGCAAGAGTTCCACAGCCACAAAAAGAGTGAGAAAATTCCAACCTTGATCCAGAGACTATAGTAATCCCTATCCTCAGCCCTTAAAGTGGGCAGATATGGGTTCTAGTGCCAGTTCTCTCTCATCCCAAAAAAGTTCCCAGTTCATTGCACCCTCTCTGGTGTGCAGGAAAAGATGTCTCTTTTTCATTTGAGTGCTTTGAACGCAGGGGCAGAATCAACACCTCTCCTTTCTTGCTTCAAGTGACAGGGCACTGTTTCTCCCCAAGCTCCTGCCATGGCCCAGCAGCTCAGCCCTCTCCTTAGAAACTGAACGTGTGGTGTAGTAGACATCCTTTGAGCATATTTTTCAGAGAAGATCTGTGAAGGGTCATAAGTAAAGAGGCAAGAAGAGCTAGGTAACAACACTTATGCTCACAGACTAGGTTGTTTCTGAACATGAGTGGTATCTGCTTTCAGGTGTCTAACTTCTGATCTCTAAGTACTTTAAGATTAAATATTTTGAGGCAGTAAGTTTTCTAGACCTCTTGCTTGAATTTCCTGCCGTTATACAGCCTAGCTAAATTTTAGAAAGTTTGTACAATGCCTTTGGTTCTGATATTCCTTTTCAGTCAAAATAGAGCTGTTTGCCTCAGTGATATTAATCCTCATTTTTTCCCCTTGCAAATAAATTGGCATCAGTCCCAGAAACTGAACCACTGGAGCATAACTCTAATAGGCTCTTACTCTTGGATAATTTTAATAAGCGAAGATGCTAAAGAGTACTTAGGTTTGAAGAGCAAGACCATTTTCACAGTTTCCCTCCACTGTAAATACTGCATGAACTATACAATACACCTTTGTTAAAACAAACAAGGCATGAAACTCTTTCTCAAACATCTCCTTTTCTGACAAGTTCTTGGGAAGATTAATATTGTTAAAAACATGAATTCTTCTTCTTCCCCTTTCTCATTCTACCATCAAAGTTTCCATATATCCTTGTTTCTTATTTTCCACTAGTGGAACTCACCAGAACCAATGCTGTTTCCAGAGACAACGCCTACTCGCAAGTTCATTTAAATTAGAGTTAACTGGGGAGACAGAAAAAAATGACAGAATTAAGTCTTGCAGTTCCTAGTGGCCTATATATCCCATTTAAGCCATGTCTGCCTTACACTTAGGAGGCATAAATTTGTTGGGCAAGAGAGGAAGTAGGGAGGGCTTTTTGTCTTCTTTTTAGTTTTCGTTCTTTGTTCTCCTACCACAGCTCCACCACCTTCTGTGTTCCCAGAACAGTAATTTGGTGGTACCTCTGAGGAGTCTGAAAGAAGATAGGGAAAGAGATTGTGCCATAATATGGCAGGAATGACTGATAGGAAATAATGGAATACAAGAGGAGAGAAGATTAGCCTTGTGACTGCAGCTGGCTAGCACAGTCATGCAGCACCAGGGATAACCCAGTGTCCCATGGCCAGACTGTTCCAGAGTAGATTGCTTGCTGGTGGTGGAAGGGAGAGCCCTGTCTTCCCCATTCACCATGTCTTCCTGAGGTGCCATTTTAGAGGTGCAAAACTGCCTACAAATACAGATAAAATTACACTTGGGAAACAAAATTTCATATCAGCAAACCAACAATCTATCTGGGGTTTCCACATGTGAAATGTGTATTTGAACATGGAAAAACACCCTGCAACTTCCTGAAGATTCTAAGTACTGGAGAGTTAATTACTCATCCTGACTGAAATTCTCCCTGCAGGCTGGTGTGAACAGTTTTAATCATCTACATATAATGCCTTACAACACATAAATTTTTATTCCCAAATAAAAAGAAGAACAATGGATGTGGCTTATTACTCACGTTAGTGAGTAATTACCACAGAGTGGTAACAAAAGGCATTTGGGGAAGACAATGCAAGTGACCACTAAGCCTATTTTTGGCCAGCATATCTGTGTATTGAATAAATGACTCCATTTGGTTTGATTTGCTGGCCAGCCACAGTGCTAAATGTTAGTGTGTTCCCAGAAGCTCCTTAATACCTTCTAAAGCAAAACTGGCATGTAGGATTTGGCATCATTGTGCCAAGTGAGAACCCAGTGCCAAAAGTTCTGTGCTGTGTGTGCCATTAGTCTGCTTAGGAAGGAATCCGCTCTCATTTCCAAACAACTTGACAAAAAGAGGCACTAGCACTGGTGAGGGCTTTGAGCAAGATGCTAACTAGTGTTTGGAAGTGGAGAAAGGGGAGAGACAGAGGAAAGACAGAGTAGAAGTTTTGGTGCTGCTCAGTTGTCTGTTACCCACCAGAAAAGACAGTGTTGCAGGGTTATGTTTTACTTGGCTGAACTGAGCACTCCGTTAGGTCTCTATTTATTTGGATTCTCTAATATTCCGATGAGATGCTAGAAACTTCAGGAAATTAAAATGAACAATATTTTTAGAGCAAGAAACATCTTCTTTTTGAGCTTCTCCCCAAGCTCCTGGGATAATAGGGATGTACAGCTTCCCAAGAGGGCTGCTGAGGCTTGGCTGCTTTCTATAGATGAGGGCCTGTCTTGGAGAAAGCAAAGAGATTAGAGTCAACCATTTAAAGGGAATAAGATGAAATTCAAAGGACTCTTTAAATACTGCAAGGAAGAAAGCAAATTTGCTGTTAAATGGGTCCGCACCTCTTTGCAGGCTCATGCAGCTTAAATCTAAATCACAAATTTTTTGGGAAGCTTTTTGCCAGCTGGTGCAGACAGGGTATATTTACAAAGAAGGAAAAAATTCCACATGCAGAAGAAAATGAACAGTGAGAGATAAAATTGGAATATTTGAGAAAACAGTAAATTTAAGTAAAAGAAAAACACTTTATTTCTATTAATGGAATACATTTTCTTTTAGGGAGCTGGAGAGTTAACCCATTACAGATAATGTGGTATTTTCTAAAATACATTCTCCCACATGTGAGGGCATTGATTTGTTGAGAAGAAGAATAATGTCTTACCAATGCCATGTTTATTATCGAACATTTATAGCTTTATGTGACTAACAGAATGATTTATCAGTGGCTCTGAAATAGTGTAAACATGTCATTTAGACCTTTGTACAGACTTGTACAGTACAAGTCAAGAGGCTTGAAAGCAGTGCCACAGAAAGGGACCTGGGGATCCTGGGCAAGTTGAACATGAGCCAGCAGTGCCCGGGGAGCCAGGAGGGCCAACCCTGTCCTGGGGGCATCAGGCACAGCATGGCCAGGCAAGGGAGGGGATTGTCCTGCCCTGCTCTGACCTGGGGTGGCCTCACCTCCAGTGCTGGGGGCAGGTCTGGGTGACACCATGTAAAAATGACATAAAGCTGCTGGGGAGTGTCCAAAGAAGGGTCAGGAAGATGGTGAAGGGCCTTGAAAGGAACCCATATGAGGAGCAGCTGAGGTCACTTGGTCTGTTCAGCCTGGAGAAAAAGAAACTGAGGGCAGGCCTCAGTGCAGTTACACCTTCCTCACAAGGAAAAGAGGATGGTCAGGCACTGATCTCTGCTCTGTGGTAACAGTGACAGGACCTGAGGGAATGGCCTGAAGCTGTGTCAGGGCAGGTTTGGGTTGGATATCAGGAAAAAGTTCTTCACCCAGAGGGTGGTTGGGCACTGGAACAGCTCCCCAGGGCAGTGGTCACAGCACCAAACCTGACAGAGTTCAAGAAGCATCTGGACAATACTCTTGGCACAACATGTGATCCTTGGGGGTGTCCTGTACAGGGCTAGGAGTTGGACTTGCTGATTCTAGTGAGCCCCTTCCAACTCAGCATATTCTGTGATTCTATGATTCTGCATGCACTATATGAGATCTCTAGGATCAATACAACAGAATTGGTATTTACATTTGTTAGGATAGAAGATAACAGTGTGTTTCACATTTCTAGAATCATTACTATGACAATAGCAGTAGTAACAGAAAAGAGAGAAAAAAATATTAAATGAAGAAACTTAGGGTCAACCGTAGGATTTTTAAAATTACTTACTTCTCACTGCAACTTATTATGAAGTCTTATCAGCTGCATGGAAAAATGCACTCCCTCTTACCACTCTTGATTCTACATCCAGAAAGGAAACCATAAAATACCCTTTCTTTCATTTTTTCTTTTTTTTTAATAAGATAGCATCCAAGATTGTTCTAATTAGCAGCAGGAGACTGAAACCACACTAGAATATTGCTGAAATATAAGCTTAAAGCATTTTGGAAAAGAACACAACATTCCTCAATATGCTTCCTTGTTTAAGACTGAAAATGGAATAGCTAATTTATGCCACAAATCTGTTTGTGGCAAAGGTCTATTTCTTCAAAATGGTGGAAAACTGCAGTACTTAATCAGAGGAGAAATAAGCTCAAAATTCTTTCAGCGTGACTGAATTCCTATTCAGAACAACTGCATTTAGAATATTTTGGCTGATTTGATTGAAACCTCTTACTACCTTCAGCACAGGGGTACAAAAAATTATTGTCAAGAACCAAGGCCATGGAAAGACATGGACTAGCAAGTTCTAACTTGCAGGGTAATTGGAGACCCTACTGTGTTCTTCTGTTGTAACAGAGAGCTGCAGAGTTTTCATAACTTAAGTGTTCGCGTATTTCAATTCTCTAAAGGTACAGAACATGTAGTCAGATGTTTCATTTGACAAACTGTCAATGTGTTTCTCATTGTCCACTTCTTTGGTAGGAAAAAAATTAAGTATAAACCTGGGTAGGAAATGTAACAATCCTGATGCAGCTGTATTCAAACTTGCATCCCTGGAAGTGCTGACGGTATGTAAATTCGTATGAGTTCTTGAATTTCTTATCTTTATCAGTCGTCAGACCCATCAGTCATGACGAAAAAACATTCTTAAAAAATGAAGTAATGCAAAACATGTGAGATCCAGAGGGTTTTCAGGGAGCTTAGGTGGTCTGCTCACCTTTCCTGCATCACTCACATCTTTATTTGTTTGTTCATAATGTCGGAGGAAGTTTCTGTTTTCTGGGAACACGATAGGGCAGACACACAGCTAGCACTTACACGGGGTAAACAGGGCTGCAAAAGTCCAGAAAGGAAAGAAAGAAGATAATGTGTAGTCAGTGAGAAAGATACCAGCAATCAAGCTGAACAACACCCTTAAATTTAATCCCTTATTTTTGCACTGGGATTACTGACAAATTTGAATTCTCTGTATACAATCAGTCACTATGAATTTTGGTAAGATTATCTATAAAAGGTTAGTACTAATGACCTTAAAATTTCACTCCAGTGTTACAATATTTAAATAATCTTTAAGATTTATTCAAACAACATCCATGGGTTTGTTTCAGTTGCTGATATATGAGTCAGTGTTATAATCATTCCTACAGCTTTATTCTGCCTGTACACGTGTAAGAATAAGAGGACAATAATCAAAGAATCATTATGAGCATATACAATCTAACAATGAAAGACACACAAACCTTCTGCTCTTGTAATCTCTAGTTTCATTTCCACATTGCTGGAACACTTATGACTAAAGATACTAAACAGAACTGTAAGAAATATATGAAAATTATATAAAATATTATTTACGTTTTCTTGTGATTGCCTTAGACAAAAGGAATAACAACGTTGTCTATAAATCCTTAATTCCATCCCTTCAAATCCATATAGTAGCAATAATTAGAAGTTCACGTATGATTTTATTCTGCAGGACTTCTACTTCATTCAGCATGGTGTATCATTATGTTTGTCAGTGACTTCTCTAAAAAACTCATTAGATCCTTGCTGGCCTTGCAAGACCTTAACCTATTGAAAAGAAACTCATTTTCCCTGATTTTTCACAGCAGCAGTCTGCAAAACCCTTTGTGAGCTGGGCCTCTGAAGCCCAGGGTGGGGTCAAAATCTTTGTTGGAGCCTTCAATTTACATCTAATTAAGTTCTATGAATAAGCAAACTTTGCTTTTTGCCTGCCATAAATGCCATGCTCTCTGAGACTTTCAGTTGTCACATATTCACTGTTAAAACCAGTGATGAGCTATGAACATCATCTTCAATAAAACTCCCTGATATCTACTGGTAGAATGGATAGAGCAGTTTTCAGCACTGATTATAGCTTCTGTGCTCTAAGACACTGTCAGCACTAATCATTTCCAAGGGTTGAGGCCTCCTTTCTGCTGCTTCTTTGCTTCTTTGATTATACAGCAGCAGTGCTATAATTATTTATATTAGGATTTTATAGTCACGTGTATCATAAAGTAAATGTGCTACTCATTTATATGCAAATTTATGGACAATGTCCATATTATACTTCTTCTATTTTGCTCCTGGTTGGAAATCAAATTGTAAGGATTCAGCACTAATAAAATTAATACAATTACCAGTGCTTTCAATTCTTAATTTTTTTAATAGTCCTGCAATAGCTGTTGTTCCCTGACATTCTCAAATGCTAAAATCAGGATACTTAAAGACTGCAGGTGCTTTCATACTGAAAAAGTGTGACGAAAATTTCAAGCATTCCAGTCTTCAGGGTAAAAATTTTAAAATACAGAGTTAAAATGCTGCTAGCCAGAAGCATTTAAAGAGAACCATAAATTCATTAATACTGTTTGATTATAATTTTATTTGAAAGCTAGTCTCGGTTTTGGGGGGTATGCTTCCATTTGTAAAAATGTTTTTATGCATGAATTTTTATTGAGAAATATAAAGAGCAGTAAAACAGAAGAGAAAAATTCATTGAAAGACAGCAGCAAAAAGAACTTGAAAATGTTACTGCAAGTGAAGAAAACAATTAATCCTAGAAGAACCTAGGGAAAACCCCCTTTTACACATTATTTTAGAAGAAAGATCAGGATTGCTGTAACATCTGGTGTGGACTCACACTGGTTTCAATCCCAAATGAGCTCTTCTGTGCAACTACATGGGACAGGAGCTGAAGTCTGGTAGGCAGCAGATTTGAAAATGGCAAGCAGATTTTTGCTCATTGCTGTTGGATTTATCATATTTTCATTTTATTCAACACCACCAAGCAAAACTATAAAGGATAACTTCTTACACCCTACACTCAACTTTCAGTCATAAAGCTGTTGACAGTTTAAGTAGAGTCACCCTGACAGATATTAGACAGCCACAGATTCCTTACTAAATTGCCTGATTTTTCCCTGATCCCAAGTTTGCCATCCAGCCAAGAACTAATTCTGTAGCTTAGTGCTGTCAGACAAGACCATGAGGACAACCTCGTGTTCTTTAATCTTGTCACTTACTTTAATAGGTGACACCAAAATCCTATGGATATTTTCTAAGCCCTGAGAGCCCCAATATTCTTAAGACAGCACCTTTCTGACTGCGTCAGCAGATGAAATACAATGAAAAATTGAGAGAAGGAATCTCTAGCTTGTAGAATCACCGAGCCAAAACTGGCTACTGTATAATCTTTCAGGATTGTTACAGCTCATCTTTGGGCAGTACTTTTAGAAGCCTAGGGACTGCACTCCTACACCACCGTGCAACTGAAGGGGTTATGGCAAGGCCCACTTACCAGAAGCTCCTGGTACTTCAGTAGCAGGAGGCTCCATAAATAAACTATTTTGATAACCCAAAATCCAAAGAAAAAAAGGTGGTCTGCAGGGATCTAACATGGCATGATCATGATAGAAGAAACAAATTTACAGAGATACTGTCCAAAGCTAAAAGTAATTAGTAGCAAGAAACATCTGTCTGCCCCAAATGCAAATAAATTACATTTGAATGACATACTGTAACACATATGTGTAATTATGTTGCCTAAATAAATGCAAAGAAAATGTCAAGAAATATGGACTTTTTTGATAGCAAAAAATTTAAACAATAAACATGTATGATATAATCTCTTCAAATTTGATTATTATTTACATTCTGTGTACTCTTCAGCTCTGATGCTATTCATACACAGACAATAGTGAGCCTGGCAGCTGTTTTACCACCATTTTAAAAGTGGCATTTTCAGGCAAGCACACGCATAACAACCTAGCACTGTTTCTTCATGTGTTGCATGTGGTTGAATCAGGACCAATTAACTCTTAGCCAGAGTATTTCTTCCGTAAGATCCTTTCCCTGTAGTACTCAGTGACAGTAAGGGAATGGCCCCTTTGATAAGCATTTACTGATGGCTCTCAGAGACACGGTACTGTTTGAATGGCCAAGTCAGAGCATCACTGGGAAGGAACGGACCTCTCCTCTCAGCAATTTCTCTTCTCTGCAGCCTCACAGACAGAACTTGTCAGAGGCTGTTGCCAGAGCAACTGAAACCTCTCACAAAATAGCATTTCTGATGTGAGACAGCTGTGGCCCCGAAAAATAGAACAGCAGCTATTTTTAAATGGCTAGTGTTGAAGTAACTGGTTATGAAAATGCCATACTATGATAAACAGTAGTAAGAAATCACGGTTTCCAGGGTGGTGGGATCATCTTCTGTAATGCTTCTTTCCTGATAAACAGAAAAATAATCTACCAGGCAGTGTTTAGGAGGAGGCTTTTAGGACACATTCAGCCCTTTTCTCCATGGATGAAAAAAAGTCCTTGATACTGGAAGCCTAATAACTCAACTATGAGGCAAGGTCAAACGACTGGCTGAAAAGCATCATGACATCTTCATCAGTTCCCCAGGCATCTGTCCAGGGAGCAAGAAAGGGATAGAAACCAAGCTGTGCAGAACCTGAAGAACAGCAATAGAGAAGAGGCTTTTGGGTCTTAAGGTTGAAGACTATGAGTATGCCTTACTGCCTCTCTATAGATGCTAAAATTAACACTTCCATGCAGGTTTCTTTTTCTGTTTGACTTAGCATTCAGCAGATCTTCCATGAAGAAGCAATTCCCTCTCAGTCTTTAGCCAGAGAAGATGCATTTAGGCTTTTCAAGTTTTTTTGAAGTGACTGAGGATTATCTGAATAATAGTAATAATAAATACATCTTTCACCTAGTCATTGATTCTGTCTTTGTCTTTTTGGTTGTTTGTTTGTTTGTTTGGGCTCAATTTCAAGCTGAAGTTGGTGAAGGTGTTGATTAAGAAAAGGTAAGAACATATATAAACTGAGTTATAGTATATACAAGTGGCATTGAGTTATTTGACCAAGCTACTTTCCATCCTCAGATTGCACAGTTTCTGCATATTTCTTATGCTGCAAGGCACATGAAGGTATAAAGGCAGCTACTCACACTGGATAATTTAATACATTAAAAAAAAAAGAAAAATGAGCTGCTCTTGGAAAGTGTGATTGAAGAGAATTTCTAGGGCAGCAAATGTAATTTGTCATATTTCTTGGAACTGGAGGCAGTGACAAAGAGAAGCTGTGTTGCTTACAAGTATAATTGAAATCCATAGCCTCCTTCAGATCTGCTATAGAAGAAAATGAAGGGAAGAGTGGTAGGATTAGAAAGTGAACACTGACTTTTGCGTTTATTGTTCTCATTGGAGATATCAAACTGCAAAGTGCTGAGCTTACTGCTCATTATTAGACCAGCCCTGTTGATTTCAGTGACCCTATTAATTTACTATTTACTATTTACTATTTATTTTGAATTCCATCCCTGAAGATTTTTCTGGATTAGGCTGACAATGTTTGATATTTGCAGAAACAATTTCAGAGCTCTCTCACTGGCATATTTTTCTTTAGAAGACATAACTGACAGGATACTTACTTCAGATGTGTTCAGTTCTGGTTATGTTTCAAAGTCTCCTGACACCAGATGTCATGACACATATGTCATCTGAAAAAACTATTATTCTTCATAGAAATATTGGTAGGGTTTTGGAAGAGTCTAGGACTCTATTATGCTCTCATTTGTCAAACTAATTGAAAAGTATCTCCTTATTTCTCTTCTTCACATTTAAATGTCATCAGTACTCAGAGGCATAACTAGAAGTATGGAGAAATGGATTTTAGTCTTTTTAATCTTTGAATTAAAATTTTAATTTAATCTTTGAGATTAACACACAGGTGTGTTAATCAGGAGTTGGTCCATCAAAGTTAATTGAGAAGATCAAGCCCAAAATGAATAAGCATTGTTAATGCAAAGAAATCAGCACAATAGTCTTCAAAATTGTTAGTAAGGGCTTCTGGGAACTTTATTTTGATCAGATTTGTTCATCTATCCCATGTTACATGCTCCCCATAATATGTCATGGTTTCCTGTTTTCTCTCCTTCTTCTAAGTGAAAAATTTTTGTTTCCTTTAAAATACAAGATGATCAATATTTGCATTGTCTGCATAAGGTGTGTCTTTCCTGATATCCCACTTCAAGGATCAGGAAAAGAAATGTGCTATTTTACATAAAATATAGCTCACTACAAGACAATGAAAGAGAGTCTCTAATTTCTTTATGGGGTTCTGAGCCATTTCCACTTGAATCAACTTAATCTTACATAGTTTATACATCTTTAAAAAAAACACACTGCTAGCAATATTTGGATACAAATGTAAGTAAAGGACAGAGTGTGTTTCAAAATGTCTGTAATGTAGCTATGAATACTTTTCTAAATGATGTCTCAGCTGTCCAGCTTCAAAGTGCCCCAGCACCAGAGCACTTAACTTAGGCCATTTGTGTTTACTAAACTTGTAATTTCTGGACATTTCTTTGCAGAATTCCTGCGTCATTAATGTTGTTTCTATACTGATCACTGTTAAAGACTGCAACTTTGATCACTTTACTGTTTGTTTAGATGATACCATTAAAAACATCAAATGGCTATTTATTGCATAAAGGGGATGTATCCATCTTCATTTTCTTATTTCTCCACTTGTAACAAATTAAGATCTATCCAATTGATCAGCTTGCATAAATTGAAAAAAGTAATATCATTTCAGAGACAACTCCACTTATACAGAGGTTGTTGGGGGTTTTTCTTTTGTGTGTGTGTTTTGGGATTTATTTGCTTTTGTCTCCATAACTACCTCAGCCAAAAAACAATGCCATAATAATGTGTATGCACCTTCAAAATTATTAATAAGTATGTCAGCCCTTTGGACTCATTCTTTCTATGGATCCAATGCAGTTATTTACTCACATAGTATTGTCTTGCCTCAGACATCATGATTCAGACTTCCACATATGCCAAGGCCAGGAATGAGAACGTTCCATTGGCATTTCATAAGTCTTCACTATCAAAGGAGAGATATGTGTATCTACTAAGCCAGCTCTGAGAACAAATGTTCAGACAAGAAGCAAGAAATTACAGAGTCTGAATGGAAACCTTCTGTGCCTACCGAATACCTTGAGATAAACTCCTGAAGTACCTTTGATAATGTCAGGAAATTAAGTGGGAATTTGACTACTGACTTTAGGGCAAACATGGGTTTGCTTGTGTGTTAGTAAGCTGAGCCAGTGTGCTATCTGATAGATGTCAGGAGATCAAGGTCCTCCACAAAAGGACCTTTGAACCATTTCCTCTGCCTTCAAGAGCTCCTTCAGACAACCTGGCTGGGTGAAGAGGGGAGAAAATGCAGGCTCTCTTCATTTCCCACATTTTTCTTATAGTAGACTGAAATAAAGGATCTTCTTTTTGAGGCCCTTAGTTATTTAAACCCTCTGTACCCTGCTCACTGTTCTCTCATGATTCTCTTCCTTAGTCCCAAAATTTTCTTTCCACTTTAAAATTTGACAATTGGAATCAGAACATGTCCTGAAGTTGTTACTTTCCCAGTGGGTCATGAAGTCATGAAGTCCTGTTTTCAGTGATTGGGTGTTTTGTTTTAAACAGAATATATGCAAGCATATTTTCTGTCTTTGAAACACAAGAGAATTTTTTTTTGTGAGATCTTTATCATAAATTGGTTTCTTGGACAGGAATATTCACTTGGCATAAAGCAACAGTAAAGGGCTTTGCTTTCACTCAGGCTTCTTTAGAATATTTTAAAGGCTACAGGAAATATTGTTTCTATGATTTACACTCTATCTTAATTGTGCTACAGTGTTTCCAAAACAATATTAAAGAATGTTCTTTTGTGGGTAGCTAGGAACAAAAATATCTTGTTTAACTTTTGAGCTATGTATACTTTCTTGGCAAAGATTAATTTGAGAGATGGAGCAAAGATAGTTTTTTTGCTCCAAGGAAGGGTTTTACTCTAGCAGATTGAATTTTGTTATTAGTACAAACTTTTTATAGTTTGGGTTCAATTATAAGTAACAAAACTTGGAGAAATGACATTTGTTTGGCTATTTCTCAGACTGTTGGTTTGACAGGGTTTCTTTAAGCCGTGGTCACACAGTCCTAGTGCTTGTCCTATATTTCTTGCTTTTGGAAAGGAAGCCCGTCTCGAGGTGTATAAAACTGCATGGGAGAGGTGAGTAATGAAGAAGAAAGGCTTTTGTTGACCCTAGATTCTGACTTGTGTGCTGCTTTTTTTTTCCATTTTGTCTACTACTGCAACCCTGGTATGGTCATAGAAACAAGACTCTTTCTAGAAGCATGATGAAAGGAGAAAAATAATCTAAAACAGGGCCTCCATCAGACCCATTCTCAACTTACGTGCAGAACTCTGGCAAGGAGGAGCAGTGGTGTGCCAGGGGAAGGGAGTTTTCTCTACAATATTGTATTATTAGAGTTCGGGGCATCTGAAATTAACTGGCATTTGAACACTTCAAGAGGCTGGGAATTCTTCACAATTAAGTGAAGTATTTTATGAAAATTCATTCTATTATTAGAGTAGCTTTGGAGCAGGTTTTTGATGCAAAATCATGGCAACTGTAGGATATAGTTCTATTTGTTTTGGGTTTTTTTTTAAAGAATGTGGTAATAACCAGATTTGTCCAAATGGATACTTTCTCTCCTCTTTATTGCAAACCTTGAATGCAGTAGTTGAGATTGATTTAACTGATGTTAGAATTCATATAATAGGAGTCATGCAATACCTCCTCTGCTTATGTTTTGTTTGACTTTCCGACAGCCATTTAAAATACAGCATTATTATTTTAAATTATTTGAAAAAAATTCTGAGATCTTTTAGGGGTTTATGAGTAGAGCAGAAGTGCAAATTTGCTTAAAAGTAAAGACAACAAATATCATACTGCAAATATTCACCAATTTACACTGTGATTTTTAATGGTTAATTTTTGCATTAAAATTCCATTCCTTCCTAGTATTTGTGCATCAGTTATGTTCAGCAAATTAAACTGAGGTGGAATTCCTATTATAATGAACTCTGATGCCTGGTGATGGTCAGTGCATGCTGCCCCATTGTGCACAGCCAACTTCCACCTACTCACAGTCACACTTGCCTCCATACGTATATGAATGCTTCCTGTTATCATCAGAATTACTTTTATTCCAAAAGAAGTAGGTTCATTTGCCACTCCCATGCTTCCCACTCCCCAACATATGAAAATAAGATAATTCTCTCACCATTTTCTTATTAACAAGCCCTCATTCACACGTATTTCTAGCTTTGGAAAGGACATATGGCAGATCAGTGGGTCCTCTGTAAGCTCATTTTGAAATATGGTCCACCTTGGTGTTTGCAGGGCACTTTCTACAAAAGCTGATACTGATTTACTTATGAATGCAGCTGGGACCACAGCAGCAAGGCTGGTACTCACTTTCAATTCTTGTATAATGTACTTGCTTGCAAACCAGGTGCTCTTTTTTTCCTCAAAAGATGTAGATGTTTTAAGCACATCTACAGTGAACTCCTGTCAGTCTCTAAAATGCTCATGCTGGTGGGCTGTGTCCATCACATGTGCACTGGAAGCATATAAGAAAATATGAAATATATGATAAAAGTTCAATAAATCTATTGAACATGTAACGTGCAATAGTCCTGGCTTTAAATGAACTTTATGAAGGAGAATTGCTGGTATGTTTGTGTGCCTGTATAGTCAAGGCAGCCTCACTTTCCTCCCTCTTGTCTCCCTTTGGCTCTGATAAGAAAAACAGTCCAGATTTAAAACATAGTTTGGCAGTTACAGTTGAAATGTGGACTTGTGCTGACAAACACACTTAAAAAGGTGTCAAATTGTGTTTACACTTATTTAACTGCAAATTTCTGTCCATAGAAAAATTTAAATGTTTTCAGTCAAAGTCTACTTTTCTAGCCTAGACAAGTTGGAAACATTGTCCTCTCCAAAACCAACTTATTTTTTTCTATATCTGACCTACCTTTAAGAATTTCCAAATAAGCAGCTATTTGTCTGGTTTCTGGTTTCAATCAAGCCCCAAACCAACACTTTTATATTTCATAATGCTGTAACTGAAGATGCTAAATTTTCTTTGTCTGTGTTAAGTTGAACACAGCATACTAATCTTAAATTGCAGGGATACAAACCAGAACTGGAATACCCAGAAATTGTTGATACCCATGTAAATCAAAATTGGCAAGGTCTGCAGCTTTTGGGTTTGCTCCAAAACTTTTAGTATTGCAAAACAAACTTCTTAGCTAGGAATCTTAAAGATGCTCAAAGAATTAAACATTTAGAGAAAGGAAAGGCTGTACAAATATTTACTTATGATTATTACTGTGGCACTTTCAGATACAGGCCTTCAAACACTTAATAGATGTACTTAACTTTAGTGGGAGTACTTCCACTGAGTCGGTAGAAATATTCATCAGCCTAAAGTCAGACACAGATGCGTTTACGGGACTGGAACTTTATATTTTTTATGACTGGTATTAAATTAACCTTCCAACTGTAGCTTTAAAGTTCATTTCATAATGGGACTCCTGGGGAAACAAGCTTGGAATAATTTATGGTCCTGGAAAAATATTTTGAGTTCATAAATAATGTGATAGAAGATATTTTCAAACTTTTGAATAACTTTTCCATTAAGGCAGGTTTAAAGACTTGTTTAAAAGAAACATGAAGCTTGATTTAAACATTGGAATATATTGCCACAGGGAAGGGAGTATACATTTACATTTTTATGAATTAGTTTTTTTTAAATTATCTTATTTACTGCCATCCTATCTGCATTTGTAAGGGGCTTATTTTGCAAATCACAAGAAGACAAAGTACAATTCATGCCTGAGGTGATCTCCTGTGAAAATGTGTGATATATTTCCTCAATCTGAAATTTGGGTATGCTTGCATGATAACAAGTAAGAGAATTCAGTACACTTGGGCCCCAATAGTCTTTGCTTTTTGTCCTTTACATTGTTAGAACACTGATACAAAATCCGTAGAAATCCATCAGATCGCAGTGCGCACCTGTAGCAATGATGTGAGGAGAGCAGCACTGCACAGGACCCAGCTTCTCTGCTGAAACACTACTCATAAATGGGGAAGGGAGAGGGGGCCATAATCCCCTCACTGAGCCGTATGCAAAAGCAGGATCAGATCTGGAGCTTGAAATGCAGTGCTGAAAGCTGAAGGAGGTGCTTGAGAAAGAGAAAAATGCAGGAAAGTGACAGCAAAGCCCTCTTTTATAGGGCAGAGAATTATAGACCAGCTGAGAGGGAGAGCAGAGTGTGTTGTAGAAGTATTTGGGAAGACAGGGCATGGTGTTAACACTAAATCATCTTTTTAAGTAAGGTTGGTTACTTGTTTTGTCTCTCAAATGATTTCTAATATTAGGCCTCAATTAAATTTAAACTTCTAAGATTTTTCTATGAGGCCATGGAACATCCTTGTCTAGTTCCACACAGTACTAACAAACCTGAAAATTTCCCCTCTTGAGGAAGTATTTGTGGAAAAGTCATAAAATGTAAGAAGACAGTAAACTAGCAGGCTTTTATAAAGATGGAAATGCAAAAAAACCCCAAAAAACCAAAACCAAAACAAAACAAAAAAAACCCAAAGAAAACCTTCACCATAAGTTTCATTAAATAATCCTGGGCATACTGCATAAAAAGATGGTAATTCTCCACCATATCCTCTGAGACTGCCTGGTAAGGACCACTGGAATATGCAATCTAGTAAAAACAGCAGAGGTGTTTTAATGCAGCTAATACATTCTGGTTCAGAGGTAGGGTTTTATAATGCAGGAGTCAGAACAAATAAAAGTGCCAGCTGATACAAAGAGACTAAAATTCTTGTGTTTGTCTAAAGAAGAACTCCCTGAGCAATACAGAGAGGTGACTATAAAACTTTTCCTCTCAGATCTCTTCCAAAGCACAAGAAGCACTCTGAGGTCAGAAGGAATAAATTCAAAGAGGGTTAAATGCCATGCAATGCTTAGAAATTGCAGTCTAAATTAAACAAAACACTTCTCCAGCCTCTGGGGTGTCACTAAAAGGTGCAAAGATTGTTTAAAGCTACCTTGCTTGCCAAGGTGCCCATGTGCTGTACAGTTACTTTTTTATTCTGAGTACATTTCTTGGCCACACATCTGAGAGACAAAGGAACTGAACTCTATATAGACACAGATCTACTGAACATGTTCCTATCATCCTCCAAGCCACTTCATTGAAAGGCATGCACACTTCCTCATGAATCTGCTCCAAATTCAGTCACTTGGTCAATCAAACCTCTATATGCTGCATGAAGGATTTTTCTTCCTAGTAGAGGATGAATAATGTCATGACCAGGATTTCCAAAACTCGTGTCTAAATATTGTTCCTGTTTTAGTAAATACAGTTTCTATATTTTTATCAGTAGGTTAATGACTCCCATAACAGAATTTGTAGGATTTATAGACTTTCTGACTAACAGAGAGATATATATACATGTCTGTATTCACAAGTACTATTTTGCTTTCCAGTGACCACATTTACAAGAGATGAAGTTATGGGCAATAACTACCAAATAAATTAGTAGCTGCTTAACGAATATTCTTGTCTTTGCTAAAGCTTGAGACGCCAGAATGCTTAGGCACTATTTCCCTTGCTTTTATTCACTTCAAGATGTTTGAAAGGTTATCATGTTGAACACTATAGAAAAGCAGATCTTACAGGCAGAGGCAATTTTATATGTTAGGTCATCTGACTACATTACATTAGACCAAACATAAAAAAAAGATGAGCTTTGGGATCAGACTCTCTTCTCAAGGTCACTACAAGCATTGCTTTGAGCCCTACACTTTGTTTTCCGGGGCATTTTTGCAGTTTTACAGAAGCAGACATAAATTGGTAGTGATTCAATGCATGAAACTTACTCAGTGTGAGTCACCATAGACATTGGTTAGTGGCCTTATTTTCAGTGAAAGACCAGTATTGACAATTCTGCTAATATTTTCATTATGTATGACTGGCAGACATTGATTTAGGTGCTCAATTCCACCAAAGAATCCAGAAAAAAAATCCAAGAAAACCCATCATCTCAGGGCTATGACAATATAAAGGGTTAATAGAAACCTTATGACTGGCAGAACAATGTGTGAATTAGAGTAAATAGAGATATATTAATCCTTTGCAGAACAGATTAGTTTCAGCTGATCTTACCTTAAAAAAGCCATGAGTAGTAGGAAACAATAGCTCAGATTAAGACATGATTTTTTTTTTTAATGTGCAGAATGACATCTACATGTATGTGGCTTTTTGAAGAAGCAACAGAGAAGTAACATAGAAGAAAAGGAAGAGGAAGGAGGAAAAAAGCAAAGATGGAGATTAAGGAGTACCATGTGCTATGCCAATTAGATCAGATACAAAGCCATCATGTTTCCTGATCGAGGAATTAAAAATCCTCATTGTATAGTAAAATGCTACAATATGATTCTCATTTGTTAGGAGATACAAATAACAGCGTAGACAGATCAACAGTAACACAACTAAATCATGGGTGGAAAACAACTGTAAAAAGAACGTGTCTTACAAGCTAACACACTGAGAGAAAATAATCTAAAACATGTGGAATGCAACAGGAGGAAATAATACTGGAAATGGAAAAAGACTATTTGTAGGGAAACAGTAGCGCTAAGAGAATTTCTATAACAAAGAGGAGAGAGATTCCACATGTCACCAGAAAACTGATATAAATACTTACACAAGAATAGAGGGTGTAAAGGGAGAATAGTGTGACAGGAAAGGGAAGAGAGTTTGATGAGGACTTACTACCTTCACAACCTTCACAAGGTGTCTTTGTGGGGAAGATCTGCTGCTCTGTCTATCAAAGAAAGAAAGGATATAAGCAGACTAAAGAGATGAAAAACTAGAAAACTCTAGGGTTTGACTATCTTACCTTATTCATATAAGTGGCCTTTTGAAATCAAAAGGCAAATACTATGAGCAAGCCAGATGCAGTTAGACCTTCAAGAAGTATTTCATGTGAAAAATAGATTTCTTCAGGTAATGTGCTCCTGAGTCACTGAGCTGGGGCTCAGAAACACTACCAATAATATTTCCAACTCCTTGGCTGCAACATCTTGAATATGCTCATTTCTCTCCATACTTCCACTGCTTTTCTTTCTTATTTATTTAGTTTGAAAACCCTTTGAGGCAGAAACTTATTCTTGCTGTGCAAACACACTTAGCCAGGGACATGTTTTTGAAGGGAATTTCTAAGTACAATTATCACACATCAATACACTTTCAAGTTAGCATTTTAAGCACATATTCACAGTACAGGTTACTTGTTTAACATCATTGGTCAGGTCTAAACTCTACTTCTTTTACTTCACCTTTTTCTGGTTTTAGTCCAGAAAAAGGTGAAGGGTTATTTTGAGAAGGGTTATGTTCATCTGAGAGGGAGATCTTTGGACTAGCTGGATTTGAGTAAAACATTGCAATTTCTCTACTTAGCTACAGCTGTAGCTTTCCACTATAATATTGTGTAGTATTCTATCATCAGGTCACCATCACAAGTGAAATAGTGTGTTGGTACAAGAGCACTAGAGAGAATTAGACAGAAAGCAAACTTTCCCAGCAAGTTTATGAAGTTTAAGATTTCATTATGAATGTCCATGGAATATTCTGCTGATACAATTCAATTAATTTTTTCTTGTCCAGAATTACCATGTGGCCTTGGACAGCTGTGGTTAGCACTAAGCAGCATAAAATACTGAATTGTAAAGCAAAAGATTTCTTTGTCAGACAAATGCACAAAGCATGAATTCCCAAAGAGCCTCAACAACGTATGAGATAATGGGAGAGAAATATTTCAGAACAGCAAGCTGACAAATGTGTGCACTAGCATGCATACTCCAAACATTTTGGAAGGAAATATTGTCAACAAAAGTCTATGATTTGTTCTTAAAACATCATTCCTTGCATAAAATCTTTTTGTACCTCTTCTATCAAACAAGTTCTTGAAACGTAATGCAATTGACCTTTACTCTGTAACACACCACTGACAGCCACCTAATCAAATGGTGGGTATTTGAAAATAGTTTTATAAAATGTCTTATGCATGATTTGAGCAATGACACAAAATCAGAAAAGTCAAGATATTTTAATTATATTTTCAGTTTCAGGCAGTCTCTCTGGTAGATGCTTAAACATCAAGTGTAGTTGGCCACTTACTCTCCTAACTTGGAGTCATGGTGGGGCTCACACCCTATAAGGAAATTCATTTGGTTTTAGATCCATTTTCTTCCCTTCTATTTTTGAGTGATCCCAACTGCTTACACTAATTTATTTTTTGCTGCATGAATTGTCCTCTGGCCCAGCTCTCTCCATCTAAACCAAAATATGAACTTGTCTCCACACCTTGCCCTCTAGTATTTCTCATTTCTACTTACACAAAACATTACTTAAACTGAACTACTGGGGAGAGATTTTTCATGTCATGTAAGAAGGCTGGAAGTGCATCAAAGGGCCCTGAAGTATTGTATCTGGTGGGAGATCTATTCCAGTGCTTAATTATTTTACAGCTGGGAAATCTTCCCTTGTGTCTGTCTTGAATTCCCTCCACTGCAGTTTGAGCATACTTTAGTTTCTCTTGACCTCCAATACACAAGAAGAACAATTTGTTTCTAACCTTTCCACAGCAGTCTCAATGTATTTAAAGACTGCTCTCACATCTCTCCCCAGTTCTCCCTTCCCTAGACTAAACAAACCTCATCCTTTCATTCTTAGAAGTCAGATTTTCTGGGCTTTTGATCATCTTTGCTGCTTTCTTCTGGTTCAAAAATGTCTTCAAAAGGGCTGCCCAAGGCTTAGCATAAGGGTCCAGGTGAGGTCTTGCCAGAGCTGACTGGGACAGTTACAATGCATACTTTTAACATGTCTTACTCATTTTTGTGTATTGGTCATTATATTCAGTTTGTGATCTACTAAATCTCTTAAACATTTTGTTCAGAAAGGCCATTTAACTATTTGTTCTGCATCTCTTATTCATGAAAATAATTATTTCAATGTTTAATATTTTGTGCTTGTCCTTATTGAAATATAATTAATTTATTTAGTATTTCAATATTAAAATAAAATACTTTTCCCCCCTAGCATCTAAGTCACTAGCGGAAATTCAGTAAAAAAGCTTCCTATATTTAGGAAAAGAGCTTCCTAAATATGCTTAACACAGTAATCTCTTTTGAAAGAGCAATATTAATAACTATCCTTTGGGTACAGTTTTCTAACCAGCTTTCCAGTTCCCATGTTAAGAGATTTACTCTACGACATATCTATCCCCAAGTTGCTTATATCACCTAAGACCAGATTAAGAGAATCCTGTACTATTTCTTTAGTATCCACATGGCAAATTACCGTGTTCTAGAAGGAAACTAGATTAGCACTACATCACTTTTTCTTTATAAGCTCACCCTGCTATTAACTTATTACCCTGCAGCCTCCTTGTGATTACAGATACATTGTTTAAGTACTCAGTTTGATAGTTTTCTGAGAATGGAAGTTCAGTCAAGTTTTCTCTCTTTTGAAGAGGAACTTTATGTTTCTTTTTCCATGAAACTGGGGAAAATGGCATAAGGCTGCCTTTAGGGGATCCACACAGCTTCCTTTGGTACAAGCCACAGCAGGATCAATTCCAGAGCTGGTGACAGAAGGGCACAAATAGGCAAGAGTGGTTGCACTGAAGACTTTTCAGGTGACACTGATACATGTCCAAGACACATAGAAAACACAGTACAGAAAACACACTTCACTCCTTGTCTGCCCAAGGCTGAACATGACACATTCCCTATCACTATCATAAAATAGAATCCCTAAGGTAGAAAAGACCTCTAACATAATCAAGTCCAACTTTCTTTACAGTATTAGCCCACATAACAGGAATTTAAAGCTATAATCTACAGAGCCTGAGCCCCTTTCTTAATGGGATCCTACTGAACCAGCATGTTCTGATGCAAACCACTACAAACCTGGACAAATGCAAGTCATTCTTCCCTGCAGAGGTGCTTAGTGTCTCTCAATGCCAGCTCCCCAGCTGGCCTCATCCTGCATATCAGAGGTGCTACTTGCTGTTAAGTTTATCCCTTCATTTTTCCTCATCATTCTGATAACATCAGTTTCATTCCTCATGCTGCCCACCAGCGAGACTGTGCCACTGATACACTGAAAAGAGGCAGCCATGAACCACCCCTAGCAGCTATGTTCCCACCTCTTCTAAAAGCAGCCCTGGAAGTGGCTGTGAGCATGCAGCAACCTGTCTATCTCTTACCAGCACAGGTGACCTGTGGACACTTGCAAGCAGGCAGCAGCCAGCCTGCCTGGATATGCCAGTGTTGTGCTAGCTCCTGTCGAGTGCTCAGGCACACAGCAGCTTGCATGCTCCATTGGGCACGGCCCTATCCTATCTGGGGCTCTGTTTTCAGGTTTGCTGTCTGCATAGACAATGAATCTGGCCTTGGAGAGGGCCTCACTGTTCTGCACTGCAGGCAGCATGGGTAAGTCTCAGGGTTTCCTTATGGCATTTGAATGTGCTGCTGTAATTCATTTGGAAGCCTGTGTATGCAAGAATTCAGACCAGTTCATATGAAATTACTGTTATGAAAGTCTTAGCAACCACAGAAAAAAAAGGTCACACAGATTAATTAAAATATACACCACATACATATTGTGACTTCAAAAAAAGTCATAACTGATCACATCATTTTTTCTTCTCCCTAAATAGTGTTCTACCTGAACATTTTCCAAATAACAGAACATTCTTTGATGTAAGAATGTGCCTGATCTCTGACATTTTTTAAGGGAGTTGTAGAGACAAGTTGTTGATTTTCAAACAGGATGCATATGTTAAATATCTACATTCTCATCTTCAGAGGTGGTGCTGCAGTTATGCCAGGCTGGAGTCAGGAGGTAATAACATATGACCTGATATTGACAGGAGACAACAGGCAAAATCCTCCTAACATCAAAATTCATAAATGGCAACAAAAAAAAGGTTATGAGGAACACACTACTTTTTTGAGCCATTGGCCATCTTAAAAGTTTGAATGACTAATAAAACTTCATTACTTACACATCCAAGAGTCTAAAAAAATGTCTATGAAAATTGCAAAGGGATCGTTTAGACTTGACTGTGAAACCAAAGAGAGCTTGTGTAGAAATGAGGTGTAAAGATCTCCCATTAATGATGGTGTGCTTTGCTTTTCTCCATATGTAACAAAAACTTTTCTGTCACATATTTTCTAGAAAGCATGTCAGAATTCACCTTTTTCTGAAGTTTTGTGGCTACAGAGAAATGCTCATGACGATACAAGGATAACCCAGAGAGTGTATAGTGAGGCAGACTTTAGTACTTAGTTGTTGTTCCTCATCCACTCCTTCAGAGATCCTCTGAGAGAGATATTCTCTTCCTTGAGTTACAGTTTTACTCTTTAGTCTTCATCATATCACAGGGAATTTTCCAGTTGCTTTTGAGTTTTCTTGTCTTTGGTTCCAGGCTTTCCTAATCAAAGACTTCAGCAGTCTGCACTGTGGGCATACAATGATGAATACATGAGAAATTCATTAATATGCTTCATTTCTTTGCTACAACTCTGTGCATGTACAAGATGCTCCCACTGGACTTACTCTTTCATTTTTGTGTTGACAGAAAAAAGAAATTGAACAACTACATCTCTAAATTTGTAATTTTTGAACTATTCAACTCTGTATTGATTACTGTGTCCAAATATGCAGTCAAGGATTTGATTATTTGAAAAATAAATCCCAGAACTCCAGATTACAAGATATGCTTACCTGCCTAAGAGCTGAAAGGACAGATTTATTCCAAAATAACTCAACCCATCCTCCTATAAGGTGTACTATTCCTGCATAATAGGGGGCCAAAATTAAAGGCAATGGGAAGCTTGTTTATAGGCCACTCTAACAGGAGTCATTAAATGGGAGAAACTGACACACATAACTCTATCTTAGCCATTAATCAATATGAAATTTCACTCATAATCACAGTCTGGGAAGGAACAAGCTTCCTTCAGCCATTCTGCTTCTCATGGGTTTGGGAAATGGCAAGATTAGTTTTTTTTCCAGAAACCTATGCCAAAATCTGTTTTACATGAATATTTTTTCTTTCTTTTTACTCATTTAATCACTTCTGATGCTGCTCTGAGTTCTAGCAACCCAAAGGAACAACTATCTTTAACTGAGCTTTCAAGGCTAAAACCAAATGAGTGCAGGAATCCTTCAGTGGCTTCCACAGCTCTGGATGTTTTACTTTAAGACTGTGCAAAACATCTCTCAAATCTCATCTTGACTTCCCAGTCTTCTCAGAAGACCTCCATAGCAGTGCCTATCAAATTCTTGGAAGAAAGGTAACTCAGATGGCAAAAAAGAGAAGTGAATGAAGGTAAAAGGCAGGATAAAACTGGCAGCAAAATGAGGAGAAGGAGAAGAAAAGGGCAGACGAAGACTATATCTAGACAGAGATTCCTTTCAGCATCTGAACTCAAGTTTTGGGATTAAGTATTGCAAAATCATGTCCACATCTTTTATCTGCTTACCTGTCCGACGAGATACCCATTGACAAAGGTAACAGTCCACTTCCCCAGCCTTTGGTATCTCCACAGTAAATTGTTGACCGGTATTCCTGATGCTACTTTAAGAGGGAGAGGTATTACTTATGGAGTGATATATATAACACTTTTCAGGTAGAAATTTCTTTTCAGAAATAGTTAGACACAACAGCATTGTTGCAGAATATAAATTGGTATGAGAACAGGAGCACTTGCAAGCACATCTGCTCACCATTCATGTTGATCCTAGGCCTGAGGACAAGATGTGGGAATGTGGGAAGCACCATTTCCAAGCTGTTAATTCATTATCTGTGATCAATGGCAGCAATTATTTGCCTGTCAGACTTGTACAGGAATAAAGCATGATCAGGATACACTCCCTATCCCCTTGGTTCTCTTTCTGTGCAGTATGAGAACAATGTTCTTGAGTGTTACTAGAGGTTTCTTAGCCAGCCAGAAGACAAGTGGGGGTTCAGAAGTCAGAAATAATTTAGCAGGGATGCAAATTTGTTTACAACTCAGAGGCTGAGCTATCAGGAACAACCAGACATTTCCAGAAAAGAAAAAACAGTGTTGAGGAAAGAAACACAAAAAGTGAAGAAGAGAAGAGGAGGGGAGCACTAAGAAAAAATTAATTCATACATTTTCATGTGAGTAAAACAAACGACTAAAGGTCCAAGTTTCAGGGATCCATTGAGAATTTTCCTAAAAACAGACCTAGCCTCTCTCCTTGTGCAGGTTCCCAGTGATGTAATTCCTGGTATACCACTTGCCTGGGTAAGAGGCATGCTGAAGGGCTCTAAATGCTTGGAAAGAAATTATCCAATGTGCGCCAAATTTTATCATTATGAGAGGAGATTAGACACTGCAGATAAAACTCATTTTCTCCTTGGTGCTGTGTGCCTAAAAGCGCTCTGCAGTTGTGTCAAACTCACCAAATGAGTAGCTCCATGGCCCATCATTTCCACTGATCTATAGCAGCTTTGTGGTTAAGGCATTCTACAGCCATTTCTTATCTCTCAGCCACTGCCTTCTCCTGACAAAACACAAATTTCTCAGTGGCTTAGCTCCTGATGTATAAAAAGAAATGTTTTTAGCAAATACTTTATAAAGATCCGCCCATTTAAGATGTGTTCAAACAGCCCACATATACTTGGGGGAAAAAAAAACTGACATAAATAATGTATTTGTGAGGCAGGAAAAGTAGATTCTTAATCTCCTGCTCCTGTCCAGCACCTACATTCCCCGTTACTGACACAGATGATATCTGTATCTAAAATTTCATGAGAGTGAATTAGAAAAAACCTGGACAAGCCTAACACATACCAGAGACTGAAGTAATATGCACAATTATCTTGTTGGAAAAGAAAAAATAAACACAACTATCTGAATAAAACCAGAACTTGCAATACTTAGATAAGGAGGCATACCAATTTTTATTTGAATGAGTTACCAATTCAGTGCTCATATATCTACTTAAGCTGTCAAAACATTACATGCCATGGAATATATTATATATATTAAATGGGTCAGATTTAGGCCACTTCCTTCCCACATCAAAAATCAGAGATGGTTAAGCAGGGCACAGATTTTAATCTTGTTCATGGCCTCCCATAATCCTACACTCAACAATTCCTGTTGTAGGAGCCAAAAAGAGAACATAAGGAATCAGAAGGAATAATTTATATTTTTTTGTTATTGCTGCCTATTAGCCTGATGTTCTCTATGCTTTCCTCTGACAGAAGTCCTTAAACAGCCAGGCATGATATGGAGCAGATGACTTAATCATTTGACTACATCTCTCACTCTCCAGAAGTTGCCTGAGATTCTCGTGTGCTTCCTGCATGTTGTTGCAATCTCTCTAACCACTCTGTCACTTCCCACACCAGAAGTATTAGCTTGACCTATTTACTGCTCCGTAATCTGCAGCCCAGCTGGCTCTCGTACATGAGGCTGGGGAAATGGGAGGAGACTAGGATGCTCTGAAGCAGATGAAAATTACATCTCAGTAGGGCTCAGAAAATAAGAATGTAAGATGGACCAGCATTCTGCCTCCACTGCTGCCCAGGAGATGCTATTCAGGGAGTGCATGTGCTCTTGGCCGCTATCTCCACTCATGTCCAGAGCGACTGATTAAGGAATTCCTGGTAATTTTCGTTAACATAATATTAGACTGGTTTTTCAGGAGTTCCTTGTATCCTCTACTGAAACTGTCTCCAAAATTTGTGGCAACAAATTTCGGGATGATGAAGGGTTTGGTGAGTTAGCAGCTCTGCATTCACTTAATTGATTGCCTTCACATTTCCCACTGAGTATTGTCCACGAAAAGTTTAGAATTAAATACTTTAAGTCTCTACTTTTAATACAATTACTTGACACCCTTAATCACTTGTCCTGTCTTTCTCTGAACCTTTTCTAACTCCCCTATGACTCCTTGTGATGTGAGGATCAAACATCAGACAGCACCAAGGATGTGTGAGATTTTGTACTGCACCAAAATTATTTTTTCTGTTATGTACTTGATGCCCTTTCTGATGAATTTTGACTTTTTATTTCCTGATGACTACTACTGTATCTTAAGTTAATGACTTCAGAGAACTATTGCTGACAATTTCTAGCTCTCTTCCCTGAGCTATAATTGCCAATTACAAGCTCAGACCCCCATAAGCACAGTTCAGACTATTTTTTCCTCAAGATTAATTACTTCACATTTTTCTCACTGACATTAATTTGATGGTTTTTGCCCTCTCACTCAGCTTTGTGAGCTCGTTCTGGAAAACAGGCCTACAAAAAACACTTCCCTCAACTGCAATTGCAACATGCAACTGTGTGAAATCCTTTGTGTGACAGGAGCACCTCCAGCACACAAAGCCCTTGCAAATACCTGCAAAGAGGCAACTCAGTGCACAGGAATATCTGTTCTCCTACCCGAACAGGCTCTCATGTGCTGGCAAAGTAGAAAGTTGAAACACCTGCATGCTTAGCAGGGACTGTCTGTATCACTCTATGTGCATCTTGTGTGAGTGTAGAAGTGTTCTTCAGCCATTGCTAGAATGACTAAATTGTAAAATGTTTGCATTTGAGTGGTTATGATTTAATCTTTAGGATAAAAAAAGGGGAAGAATTTGCTTGCCTGAACAGCTATTTGCAGCCCAATGAAAAGTTCACCGCATGCCTTCTCCTTCACTGGTTTCTGTGTGCAGTGACAGGTGGTCTGTCAGCTCCTCTGACTGTTCAGTTTGTTTGTCCAGTCCTTTGGGATCCATCTTTTATGTCAGGCTACTCCTATCTACAGGGACATCAGCAACATCAATTCCCCTGCTGTGTCCACACCGATCCAGAAAACAGGAAATTCATCCCATCATGAATTTAAGCACTGTAGTGTAATATCAGGCAGGAAAATTAATTTCAGGTGTAATCACAGAGCCAGATTACATCACTGTTTTCAAAATTTCCCAATGTAAGACAGATTTAGCAATGAAAAGTGGCAAAATAAGATTTGTAACCGGTCAGACAAGATGGGACCTAGGAATGTCAGAGACAGGAGACATGTTAGGGTCTGTAAGAATCATGCAAAGGGCTGTCAGAGTAGCAAACACTCTTTGGACTCCTGAATGTAGGAGCTAAAATAGCAGTACACAAACCAGTTGCTTTGATGAGCAGTGCTTTATGTGCTGCATGAACCTTGCTTCCTTTTATCCATTCTTTGTTTCTGAAGCTTGTATTGAAAAGAAATTCTTCAGAAACAGACTTTGTATGCAACATTTCAGTCTTCAGTAAAGTATGTGAAAGACAATTCAATCTTCCAGTGCTCTCCTACAATATGGAAATTACTCATTAATCATCTTCATGGAATTTGTCTTTCATTTTAAAAAAACACTGCAATAAGATTATACCATAAAAGACAGATCATGCATTCTGCCTCAGGTGGCCACACCTAGAATCCCTCTTCCAGAATGACGTGGTCCATACTCTAAATTAGCATTCCCTGGAAAAAATTACCTCTTTCCCCTTAGGTCTCTGTATGTCAGAAGCTTTCAGTTAAACCTTTCTCAGCAATACAGACACCCGCTTCCAGGGCAAGGCTCCTCAGGCAAATAGTGCCAGCCTTGTACAGGACAGCAAGAGCCTAATCTTATTTCCTGACTGTGAGATATGGGGAGAGGCTGAGAGAGTTGGGATTGCCCATCCTGGGGAAGAGACGGCTCAGAGGGATCCTCTCAGTGTGTATAACTATATGATGGTAGAGAAGAAAGAAGACAGAGCCAGGCTTTTCAGTGGTGTCCAGGGAAAGAAGAAGAGGACACATATTTAAATGCAGGAAACTCTATTCAAACATAAGAAAAAGGGCTTTTTCACTGTAAGGCTGGTGTAACACGGGAACAGGTTGTCAAGGCAGATTGTCAAGTCTGTATCTTCAGAGACAACTGAAAACTCATTGGGACATGGCCATGAGCAACCTGCTTTAGTTGACCTTGTTCTGAGCAGGCATGATTGGATGAAACAGCTGTCGAAGGCCCCCTCCAAACTCAACCCTTCTCTGTGATTCTCTGTGAATACTCACAGGCTTGCAAACATTAAACTCATTGCTCAGCTTTCTTGCAGATTTGTCACAGCATATACAAAGGTTTGAACCCTACTCTCAGGCATGTGTGTTTGGGACAGTGTTTATACTGAGACAACTCAGGAGAAGAGCAATAAACTCGAAACACACAGGTATAATTTATATTTGGAGGCCTCTGTCACATGCTGTAAGGCTGGCTTTCCACTGGGAAGAAAAAGGCAAAATGTCCCAGAACCAGCATATTAGCCATGTCTCAGCTATGTATGACAATGTCTCAGGAAAAAACTTGCATTTCCTGCACTTACATTTGCCTACAATTCTTAGTGGGCCGTGCTTAAGCACTCTGCTGAATCAGGACTAATATCCACCATACTATAACAGGCACTTCACCTCTACAGGGTGACCTACTTAATTACACTAATACCTTCTAAGAGATTTATTTCTCTCCTGAGGACGTGCATTTTCCCTGGTGTTTCAGGAAAGTCTATGACAGATATTATGATGTGTTAAGTGAACTGCTAAAGATTCCAAATAGTCCCAGATAACAAAGAGCACTTTTTCTTTAATGTGCTTTAGAGGAGCAAAGTAAATATATCTGGAAATTTAAGAGCACCAGTTGAAGTGCTTATGAAGTTGTACATGAGCTATTTGGTTGTAACAATGCTTAACTGTAATTTAGTGGTCTTATATGCAACATTTTATGTCTTTTTTATGACTTTTTTTTATGGGACTAGGCAATTAACAGTGCTGTGCCACTGTGGGTTAGAGAATCATGCTACAAAACTGAGATGCACCCTTTTTGTTTCATATGGCAGCCTGGCTTCTACAATAGTTCTGGGAATCCTTTTGCACATCTATCAGCCTCATTCACCCATCCTGAAGTAACACAGAGGGTTTAGGCCAATTTTTTTTGCCTCACCAAATCCATTAACTGTTCATTTCCAGAAGAATGCAAAAATGTAACAAGAGTACAAACACTGCTAATAAACATATCAGAGCTTACTTTTCCATCAGATGGTACTGAAAACAGTTGTCTTTCTGACATGACCAAGGCTAGATGACTTCAGCACCTGTTGTAGAAAAATGTGGTAACTATTGAGTGTGTTTTTCTAAAGCAGGTGTTGAACTCCCTCAACCTTATTCTCATCAGCCAGACAAATAGACAACTGTTTTTCACCAACAAAGTCCATGTGTGTGATCTTGACATATAGTGGTTTCTGTGCCCAAGAGTCAACCCTGAAATTTGCAGCTTAATTATTTCAATAAACAAAAAATCAATCCTGAACAAAACACCTCCAGCCTAAACTTGAACTTTATGAGTTTCTTGATTGATTAGTTTATTTGGTGCCTCTTACAAGGACACCAGTTCTTATTCTGGTTTTTTTTTTCAGCCATCTGGAAACTTATAGCTGATCTTGCCCTTAAAAATCTCCGGATACACTTGTTTTTTAACCTCAACCAAATCTGAAATCCTTGCCACCCTAACCTCTATAATACCATTCAACCTGGTCTGACTCTGGAAGAGTAATTTCTTGGATATTATACAATATGATATGAAATGATGTATCATACTAATTATCTTTCCTTACTTCATACCTCTTCCTCCAGGGAGAGAAAGCAAATTTGTCCCGTTTCATAACATGTTTGAAAATCCCATAGTGAGTACTTATCCGTGTAGATGTTTTCCTTCTGATTTAGGTTTTATTTCCTCCCAAGCTGTAGTGGACCTACGCTTTTCCAGAAGGAAAATATACTGTTCTACATAGTATATTTCAATGAAAGATAATACCAATGCAGCTCATAAGGCTTTACCCTTTTTTTGTAATTTTCAGATGCTTAGTTCCAAAGACCAAATAGCTATGCCTTCCATTTATAGAGTACTAAGTTGTACTGAAAACAAATCTATTTTAATAGTTGTATGAAATAATGAAATAATAATATATTAACTTGATTTCAAATCATTAAAATTAGCATTTATATTCAAGAGACTAGACAAACTGCAAAGTGTACAGTGTGTACAGCAGTGTCTAATAATGTTCATACTCACATGTAATTAAAAAATATATTTAAACACAAGTGTTTCTAAGATATTATAATAGAAATTCTCTTCTCAAAGCAAACAGAATTTTACTAGAATTAATTAATGCTGTCTCAATTTTATTCTTCTTCTTCTGATTTTTTTATTTTCCCTGCCCCTGACTAGCCCCTTGATGAGCAGAAATAAAGCAATTTGAATTTCTTTGTTTAATTTCATGAATACCCACTGTGAGCCTGATCTAAAAATTGATTCATCTAGAAAAAAGATCATAATGAGCAGAGAATTACTTTTATATTTTTCAATTTAAAAGAGGATATGAAGTTAGTTCAATGCATGGGCTGTTGGTTCCTAGGATTTTTGAGATGTGCATCTTGAGAAAAAAAAAGAAATTATTTCCTCCTTTGTCTGTGTTCAGCAGCAAAGGGAGGAAAACAACCTTATAATGTGTATGTTGTACTGGGATTTGGGAAATTGATAGAGCATGTGCAAAATAAATGTCTACGTGCTTTCAGTTAGCACTCATGGAGTAGAAAAGGTTACTAAGCCTTCCTGAAAAGACATATAGATATAGATATAGATATAGATATAGATATAGATATAGATATAGATATAGATATAGATATAGATATAGATATAGATATAGATATAGATATACAACTTCTGCTTTTCCCCATCTTTTTACTTTCTGATATAAGAGCTAAGTGTTTTGGAAGGGAACTAATCTGTCCTTCCTGATACAGAACTATTTGTTCTATAACTACTTTTATGTGTTAAAGTAGTTACTTTTAAGTAAAAACACACAAAAATATAAGTAGACTACGAAAAGAAAGGCAACACATGTGTTAATGTGGTGGACTCTGATAATTTGTCATGCGAGTGAGATTGTTACTTTCCTTCTCTTTTTAAGCAGTTCTCTGGTTTTACATGCACAGTGGGAAGGCCAGACAGGTGGTGTCTTCCTCCCACAGGAGCAGGGCTGCTGCACTGATTCCAAGAGCTGTAGTCAGAACATTCACACGCCTTGTCCTCTCTTATTGCAGGTGTGGCTTATCCTGGTCCTGTTTTTGCTACCAGACCTTTTTATTTCAGGTGCAGTGCCTGCATTCCTGAACAGCACCACTTCTCGTGATGGCACTGAGGTTAGTTAGTTCTCACATGCAGAGCACATCAGCACCTCATTTGTCAAGTGCTTTAGCTGACAGTATTTGAAAGGCTTATATTGATATATTCCTGCAAAGCCAATTTGATCTCATGTTCTGTTGGGTACGATTTTGGCATGAAACTACCCAGCCTGTGTTTAACTGGGGCTGACCAGCAGAGCAATGAGGCAGCCAAAGAGTGGTCAGTGAATCTTTGCAGTAGGCAAAGCAGTTCTCACAGTAAGGCCTGTCTTGCTCCACTACAGCAGAATTCACTGATGTGTTAGTGGGGGGGTCTCTGCTAGATAACAGTTCTAGTCCTTGGAGAAGCTGAATCTGTCCATGACATGTCAGCATGGAGCTTTCCCTCCAGTGAAAAAAGCCCTCTTTTCCTGAAAAAGTCATACTCAAGACTTCTCCTCAATGTCTTGCTGAAAAGCTCAGTTTCCATCCTAGTTGAAAAATTAATAATTTTTTTTTTCTGCCTAAAGCATGCTTACATGTGCTGTATAATCCAAGTATTTTTAAAATTAGCTGAAAAGGATGAAAACCACAGAATTCTTCCTTTTGAAATTTGTGTTTTAAGGCTTGTACAGGGTCAGTTATCTCTGCACAGAGACTGTCTTAGTGGGTTATAGATGATGCCAAAACCTGTTAAGCATCAGTAAGGCAAAGCAGCACAGTATGATCTGAAGCTCCATTACAGCTCAGAGGGTGCCAGTGACCTCTCTGTAGGGTGTTTTCATCTCTGCAAATTGCAAAGCTGCCATCTGGACTCCATTCACCCTCTCTGTAACAACACTACACAAAGACAGATACTTTTAGGCACAAAACTGCTCTGTGATGAAAAAGAGAGTCCTCCTGTCTTGATTCTTTTAAAGGACTCCAGGGCAGTTCTCCAGCTACACAGCAGTAGGCTGGAGGTGGTGCCTGCAGTCACACACTGTGTGAATACTTGTGTTAGCTTTCAAAGGAAAAGAGACTTTACTGCTCACTGAGATATTCTTCATTTTTGTTGCCTAAGGCTGTGCTTGAAGCTTTCTTCCCAGCCTCTTTCTTCTGGGTCCCTGAAAACGTGCAGGATTCATGAAGCCAAGAGGAACAGCATAGGGCCACAGTGTCACTTATGTGCACAGCCTGGCTCTCTGGGGAGGACTGCTGGGGGAGCGGGGGTGCTGAGCTGCAGGTGCTGTCCAAGCAGAAAACCCCCACTCTGCTGTGCCTGCATCCTGAAGTTCACGTGTTGGTGAGTGCCTTCCCTATTCTGGAAAAAGAGCAGACACACAACAGTGTTGCAGACAATGCAACACTGGCCCTTAGGGTGCTGCCCTGCTGCCAGAAGAGCTTGAGGAAGGATTACAAGTTGTGACCAGAGTCTCTTGCTCAGGACAGCCATTCATACAACAGCAGTATCAACATAACCCCACTGCTTGGCAGCCTCTTTACTGCTCCATGGTCTGAAATTACTCAGACCTGGCTTTGTGAAACTTCATTTAATTTTCACCTTGTAACACAACATTTTCTATTTCAGATTTTCTTCTACAGCATTATTACCCAGTCACAGTTTTCGTGTAAGGCTTGCACTATATGTTGCTCAGTACTGCATTTAATGACTATCAGCTGCCTTTGAACTTAAGATTTATTTAAATAGCAGGTACAAGAGTACTTTTGAAAATACAAAGAAAATAATTACTTAGAGGGAAACAGGTAGAATTCTGTCCCAAACCAAAATAAGTTAGATGTTAAACATCTGAAACTCAGTTCTCTTGCAAATATACATCAAGTGTTTGCTTTATTGCTATTACACAGAAGGCTTACAACTTAAGCCTCAGTCAGAAGCTCAGCCAGTACAAATGCTGGGCTGCAGCAACTGGATTTCTGGACCTGGAGTAGGCATTTAGGGGAGCCATAAAACGTTTTCCATCTACTAACCTTCCACACAAGTCCTGCTTCTCTAACAATTTAAACTAATACAGCACCTGGCCCCTGCTGAGTCTCCATCTTATTAGAAACACATTGAGTCTGATGGCTGCTTGTGAAGCCAAGAACCACATTCATCACTGGGGTATCTCATCTGACATCAGTGAGATCAGAATTTGGCTTTAATCCTCCAGAACGCACACGATTTTTACACAGGGACCATGTGAAAATTAACTTTGACTGCTACACTAATTCTACTGTATTTGGAGAAGGACGCTGAATGTTCCTCTTTGTTCAAAACTTCTCTTAATAGCATTTTGCTTTGCAGCAGCAGATAAGGCTGGGCCTTCACACCACATGCTGTCAGGAATATTGTAGCCTAGAGAACAGTCTGGCTCCTTCTCACTAAAGAATGGAAACTTGCTGTATATTATTTGATTTGTATGCTCTCATTATGTTTTGATTTTGGCTGCTGAATGGAAATAAGAGTGTGGAATAGTTTTTTTCTTAATAGAAAGAAAGTGTAAAAAACAAGAAAAGACAATTGTATATTTACTAATTGTTTGAAACTACTTTTTTTTAAATCTAGAAATCTTCCAGAGAATACTTTTTAAGAATAGCTTTGAATGAAGAAAGAACTTTTAGTAGACTTTTTACAGTTAGATTTTCCTTTCAGCTGGATTTTGGATGACAATTGGATTTCCATTCATAAAATTAAATGGTATTTTGTTAATTCTCTATGGTATCAGAGTGTAGGCAATATACTTCTTGTCTTCTACTCTATGTCAAAAATCTGGTCTTTCTGCACCAGAACTTTCGGTCACAGACCTCATTTTGTAACACCTGATTCGGATTTTAGATGTTTGCACTTTGAAGAGATGTCTCTGGTAACTTAATTTGCAAACCAAACTTGGAGCTGAAAACCAAAAAATCTTCTTAGTGCCTTGAATTCAGCTAATTTGTCACTTTCAAAAACTTAGGCTGGTACTCACAATAAATTAAATAGGAGATTTCTATCTCCAGCACAGGCCAAACCCACAAATGCTGGACATCCCTTCTTCCTTCTTCTTGCCTGTATTTGTGCATGTGTATGCATGCACATATATATATATATAACTTGGGAAAAAGTTGCTAAGTTTTTTATATCAAAGCTTCTCTAGCTACTCAATCACTTTTGTTGTTCCACTGATTGTGAATGCTGATTGCTGGGAGCTCTGAACAAGTTGACTTTTACATAATGATCATAAAATCATCTTTATGGAATATTTCTGGTGTCATAAGCATTGTTTGCAAAGTAGTTTGATGTCTTATAAATTACAGAATTTAATTAATCTTTTCAGTTTTTTAAAAGGAAAAATTAAGGAAAATGAGGACACACTGCTAGACTTGATTATATTATTTATTACAGAGTTTTAACAAACACTTTCACAAATGGCTGACTAATGACACAAAGATTTACATCCTGCACTCTGAGTTTGCACTAGTGATCTTATCTATAAATGATTAGCAGGTTTATGGCATGGAAAAAAGTGGAATTTTCTCTGTTTTGCAGCACAAATCATGCCCAGAACATGTTCTTTGGCATCCTGAAAACCGAAATAGAACAAAAATGTGTTTCTTAGTATGAAATAATAATCTAAATTGAAGCTTATTCACCCCCTGGGGGTTCTATTCTGAGTTTTAGTGATTGCCAAGTATCTTTATAGATGACTGATTTGGTAAGTGTTCTACCCAGCATTCAGCAGTACAAACACTAGAAATGTGTTATTGCATAACATATAAAGATGTGATTTTATCAATGAGACACACACATAAATTGCAAATAAGAAAAAAGGTGTTTTTACTTTGTCCTCTACAGTGTGTAGCTTATTATATGCTGTCCTACACATGGGGAAACTTAGTCTAGAATAAAGCCAGAAGCAATCTAAGCTTGTCTAAATGGTGTAAATCTGGAGCAACTCCTATTGCTGCCTTCTCCAGGTATTGAAGGTTTTTATGGCTTTGGAAATGGAAAACTGAGAGAACAACATGACTGAACAATTGCCTACAAAGCCCAGGGCATGCAGTTCATTAATGCACTAAATAGAATGATCACATCTCACAGCTTGCTTGAAAGAGCCATGCACAAGTATAAAGCCAGAATGCTTTTAAAACAAGCAAAAGCAAAATTTCATTTTGGGTCAAGAAATGATGCTGTTAAAGAAGCAGGTACAACAGTTGAGAGACTGTTGGTGGGATCAACAGCCTTAGGTCACAACTAATAAGAAGAAGTAAAACTTCTGTCTGTCTTGGAGGCCTACTCAGTAAAATATACACAAAATATGATAGGTTCTTATTCACAGATTTGGGGTGATGCTTCTCATATCCCTTTTGCTTTTGTGGGCTCTTAGCAAAAGCCCTTCTTATGACCTTGGAAACATGAGGGCACATCCTGTATTATAGCATGGAGAAGGGGAGAGATTTCCACATATTTTTTTAGATGACAAAACATGGCTTTGCATATTGTCAAATCTCAAAAGCTGACCCCCTTTTTTACCTGAGATGAAGTACATGGCTATACCAAGGGAATGTATATTGGTTACTGAGTAAAATCAACGACATAAGACTTAGTAGGCACTTTGCAGAACTTAATAAAATTATGAGACGTATAAATGTTAAGAGGCTGCCTAAAATATATTACAAATTTAGCATCTTATTATGCTTTAATTTGGAAAAAAGCAAACTGTTAGTGTCTGTCTGTTGATATCTACAATTACAATTGCCCTAAGGTCTGAGAGAAAAGAATTTTCTTGAAAGCTAAGCCAAAAATATTCTTTATGGCTAGAAATAATGAAGAAGATAAGTATGCATGTATGCTGATGAGAATGCAAATGCCTTTTTCTTGCCTAAATTGAGTGGAAACAGGCTCAAATGAAGAATGAAGTAATTTTGGCAATTTGATGAAAGTTGCAGTACACAGGCAATGTCAGAGGCAATGCCCTCATTAGAAATAACACTGGATGGATAATTGCTAAGAAATTAATATCCACAAAATTCTGGAAAAGAACAGTAAAGCAAACAAAGAATTGAAATCCTGCCATCTGTATCTGTTTATATATGGATTGAATCTATCCAGTGCCAAAGTAGTTAGGTCTACATGTTGCAGAGGAGCAGAGGCTTTCCATGTTATAACTATTACCCTCTTTTAACTCATTAAGAACACCCCTCAGGATGCTACTTCAGTAAGTAAAATACAGTATTAACCACAGGACTTCAGGCTTTAGAGTTTGCAGGCTTTTTGTGGGTTGACAAATGAGAGTGGTATGGAGTAACTTTTATGAACAGGGAGTCCCTTCACACTCCATTCTGCCACTCTCCCTACCAGCTGTCCACTGCCTTTCATTCACATCACCTATTTGTTTAAAGCCAATGGTGATTTAAAGCACAAATTAAGGTTACAGATGCAGTTGATGAATCAATGTGCCAAAGAACACTTCTATCCCCATTTCTGCTGGCAAGATCTGCAACAGCATTTCATGATTGTGGTGTACTTCTCATTGGTAAAAAAAATTAAACTTGTTTAATTGTGAAGCCATACGTAGCACTGATGTTACCCAGCGTCACTTTTTTGTAAGTGGCCAGCAGAAAAGAAGTACAAACCTGTACAAACAGCTGCTAAAATTCAACTTTTGCCTCCAGGAAGTCATTATTTTCAGTTTCTCAGGGAAAGATTGTCCTGTTGTCAGGTCTCCTCATCACTCTTACACACCACCCCTACAGATTCTAGTTACATGGAGTGTACACCAAGCTTGCTGCAGTGATGCAGTCTGACACCTCCACAAGAGAGCACAGTCCCGCTCATCAGGCACCACAGAAAATTTCTGCTGCACATGATCAGTCTTTCACTGCTCACACCTTTGTGACTAAAGGTGCTACTCATTGTGAACTATGTTTTTTTCAACTAATTTTCCTGGAGTAGCTTCATTTAAAATGCTGGGAATAGAATTTTTTTTACCAGGGAAAAAAATTATCTTAGTCAACCGAAAAAATGCTGGAAAGGAATGTGCTCCATCTTTCTCCCCTCACAGTATATATACAGAGTATTAATCTTCAGACAGGCAGAGGATGATAACTGGTGTGAGCAAGCATGCACTACAACCAACAATGATTTAATTCCATTCCAGTTCTAACATTTAAAAACATCATCCCTTCCAAGTATCATTAATCAAGTCCTTGTTTAGGAAATACCAAATTAGTTGTTATTGCTAAAAGGCCATCAATAGATTTTCATGTTTCAGACGAATATTCCTCTGCTGATTATTTTGTTCAGATTTGGTTGTTGGCTATTAACTTTTTAGCAGGAATGCTACAAAAGGCTTGTTCAGCACATCTCTGTCTTCAAACTTGAGATGGAGGGAAACCATCTGCAGAGCATAAAATATCCTTGGCACGACTGTGATCTTGCAGACAACTGCTCTCCCATCCATGAGAGAGGGAGCTGGTTTCAGTGATTTCCTTCTAAATTATTTGAAGTTAATGTAGTTCACACGAGTAGCTGGGGTTGTTCTGGCATGTAAGTAATCTAATTAAGGTTTGATGGCTAACTGAATAATTGTGGTTTACTAAACAGTCTAGTGGGAAAAAAATAAATGGGTTCCATGCTGAGAAAGAATGTGTAACAATAAGACATGATTCTTCAGTTAGGAACTCTACCTTGAGTTACCCCACTGAGTTCAGTGTAGCTTCTTAAGGAGAGGAAAGAAAAATCTGAGCCTGTTTTCTCTCTAATCCTATTTCTAGTTAATATACCTACACTCAGTTTATAGTCACTTTCTTCCATTTCTCATTTTGCAGCTTACTTTTAGTAGGTAATATTACCATGTTTGGACAGATCAGGTACCACATAGCTTTGCTGCCCATTTTGTGGCTTCTTACATACTAAGTATACTGCAGTGGATATCATGTGTTTGCACAGTTGAAGGAGAAATAGATTAAAGCATGACCATTTGTAAGCGTGGCTCTGAATATGATCAGCATAAAACTCTGAAGATTTGAGTAATTTTGTTAAGATGAGTGAAATAGGAATGTGAGCAGCTGGTTAGCTGTTTCATGAAATGTCTGCTCCATTAAACTCATCTGAAATTGCACTGATTTCCTACAAAAATATCTGGCACCTGTTTCAAGCTGCATTTTTTGTGGCCTGATCACAATGTTCAGAATGCAGTGGTTCACAGATAGCATCATATTTTTCTAAGTGATTGCTTCAGTTAGACTTTAACTTTCAGTCTAATTCATTGCCTGTTAAAGTCAATGTAGAGAGCTTGAAAGATTTGAATAGACTGTGAATGTACAGAAATGTTAGAGAGTTCTTTTTAGAAACTCCTTTTAACACTGCTCTTACCTAACTTAAACATTTCATTTTGTTATCTTGTTCCAGGATGAAGCTACTATTTTGGAAAGTTTTGCAGCATTCCTAAGAAACATGTAGAAATCAAAACATACTGGCTAACCTGAAATGGAAAGTAACTTTCCTGTGGCAATGAATCCAATGGATGGTAAAATCATAATCTGAAGCAATAGAGACATCTGCCTAAATCTCTAGGTCATAATGAAATACCTTTGTTCCCAATGCCTTTCTAAATCCATTTCCTCATCTGTAATGGTGAGGATTACATTACATGGCAAGGATTATATCACGTTTATGTCTCTGTTACCTCATATGAACATACCAACTAATACAGGTATGTGATCAGGTAAGTTTGGGGAATGGTTTTCTGGAGTACTTTACTGTGAAAAGGTTCTGACAAAGCAAGTGTCAGTCACAAGAATTATTGTACTAATGTAAGGCTGACTAGGAGGATAAATAGAAATTTTCTAAAATATTTGGTGCACGTATATTGATCCTTTGATTTAGCTGTGCATCACAAAGTCCTCTCTGCATGAATTAACACCGACACCCAGAAGAGGATTATATTTGCAGCAGTGTGCACTCTGGTAGCTATAGTTACTGAGCTGTTTCTGTAATTTGCAAACAGTGTAGTCTTCTTCAAAAGAAAAGATTATGTCAACAATGGATAACATCTCTTTCTCCTACCTTGATGGCTTAAGACAAGGAAGTTGTTTGGGTTTTTTTTCTTGTCTTATTTTGGGTTTGAAGGTTTTTTCCCTTTATTTTTGCCTATGTTCCTTTGACTACTTTATTCTTTCCTATCTACTCTTCTTCCCTATGTCCTAATGTCTTCACATCCCTGTTTTCTTTATCATTCCCCAAATGTCTTCCTCATTCTGTGTTTCTATTTTCTTTCCATCAGCAGTTAATTTGAGTCTCCAGTAAAGTCTCCCTCCCTTACCCATTCCTTGTACTTAGTGATGTTTTCCTCAGTTTCTCTCTAATCTCTCATAGCTGCCTGTACTTCCTCTATAGTGGTTTTCTATTATACTACTTCTGACATCACTTTCATAGCCCCCTTTCACTCCCCTAAGTCTTTTTCTTTCCCCAGGCTCTACTGTCTTTGAATCCTTCCTTCCTATCCCAAATAGAGTGAATAGTTTCTGTTCCCTGTTTTCAGTTTCATACTCCTTGCCTGACATCGTTGTTTCCATGGCTTTCCTCCCTTCTTTTGATGTGTCTTAAGGCTGTCATACCTTCTCTTCCCTGCTCTTCCTCACTGTCTCTTCTAGCCCTCCATTCCTCTTTCAAAACACTGTGTGTGTCACACTTTTCTCTGCATGGCTGCCATCTCCTGTCATTTCTGGTTACGTAGTGTGTGTTCTCACAATTGGCAAATGTGGCAAATGAGATATTTTGAAGAGATTGCTGCAATTCAGTTCTGAGACCAGGCACTGGAAAGACAGCACAGCTCCTTCAGTAGGTAAGAGTGGTGCTCGATGTGACAGTTTGATTTAATGGGGTGAATATGAGCACATCCTATGAACATATCCCTGTGCTAGAGGTGGATTTCTTTGTCCTGAACCATTTTATTCATGTATCACTATAAAAGAATTTCCTAGGCCACCAACTTTACTCCAATGCTGCAAAATTTCAAGTAGATTTGAGCCTTGTGCATGCTGAAACACTGCAATGGCTGCCCTCGCACTTCCCATCCATGATTTGTGCTTCTGTGTGTCTGATTTTTATTCAGGTTTTTGAACCTGAAGTTGGCAGGTTTCTAGAATGAGACCAACTTTTACACATTTAGTCCTGACAACCTATTTTTTTTCTTCCAGTCACTAACTAGAGAAATTCAAGGAATGTTGAACCCTTGGCGAAGGATCACAATACAATTTTGAAAGCAATGACAATCTGATGGCAGAGTATCCTTGCATTTTATATTAAAGACTACAATGTAGCAATATGTACAAGTTCTGCACTGATCAGCCAGCCTCAGCCTGTGCGTTTTCCTGCCTTATGGCAGCAGCCATCTTCGACATACTTAAATACAATGTGCCTAATTCTGAATAACAGAACTGAGAAAATAATTGTTTCTTTTCTTTGAGTAAGGTATTTCCCGAGTGACAGATCAGTGGAGCTCCCATTAAGAGAAATGTAAGTGTGTGTGTGGGCTAAGCTGAAGATTTCCTTTTTTCAGTTCATAAGGACAACATATTCCAACACATCTAGCAAAAAGCTGGAATGTTCACACAAGGGCTTGGAAACGCTGTCATCACTGAGTGGAATTAGCCACAAACTGCAGTTTGCAAAACAGTTGCTTGGGTTTTGTGTCCTTGAAATATATTTAACACACTCTGCCGCTGATAAAGACTGGATTTCAGTGATCCTAACAAGGGAGAGTTTTCTCAGCTGAAGGGAGCTTCAAAATGTGAAGCATTTCCCTGCTGCTCATGACTGCCAGAACTGCTCTTCCCTGAAGCTGCTGCTGGCTGAAGTTCCTGTTGTAACAGATCTGTGAACCGTATTATGAGAAGAAAGGTCAGATAAGCACTGATACATTTTTCCAGTGTGCTTTGAATGCATCAGTAATAACTATGAGATTGTAACCTGGTGAGCTAGACTTTGTGCAGCTGCCAGATGCAGGAATGCTTCTTCTGTTCGACTTTAGTTTCATTTAATTCTCCTCTCTCGTTTCTAGTAAAATCAACACTGGTTTCTTTAACATAATCTTGTTTCATCAATTGTTACAGAAGCAGAGTGGTTCAATGCTCCAAATGAACTTCTGACCTCTGGGGGCGATAGCAGCGAGGTAGAAGATACTTGGCCTGCAGCACTTTGCAGCAGATATGAACTCAGAACATCTCCAAGATGCCCCCAAAAGTTAGTACATAAAGTAAGTCAAAAAAAGGGAGGAATATGTCAGCTACAGGACCAAATACTCACAGGTGTCAGGAAGAATTCCCTTTTACAGTGTCAATATTCTTGGTTTACTTTGTAAAAACATTTTCCCTCTGCTGTCCTACAAACAGCAATATTAGAAACACATTTTCAAATTATTTAAAGAATCACAGCCAGAGGTGGTTATTCTATAAAATGCATTTCACTTAATCTGGACACACGAAATCAGGACAGATTCTTTATTGAAAAAGCTATGAAGAATCAATCCATGACAGTGCAGAGAAAAATCTGGAACTTCATTAGGACAGTAGTCTCAAGTTTTCTTAATGAGGTGAATTTGGCCATTGCCATGGGTTTACATGGTGTTTAACCAGGTGTTAAATGTGCGAAAAATTAAACTTCAATCTTTCCACAGAAACATTGCCAAACAAAGATTTAAAGAAGCACAATAAATGAAGTTCAAGATTATTATTCTTGTTTCCTTGAGCACTTTATTTCATTCTGAGCCCACTTCTCCCTTTTGTGCGTGTTTCAGTGTCAGGTCTGGGAAACACTATGGATTTTCATTTGTATATGGGAATGTCAACATTATAAAAAACTATCATTTCCTGAATAAGCTAGAGACCTGGAGGGCAGCAGGCTTCCAGATCTTGGAAAGCACACATGTCATTCCACTTATATTACTTTAGCTTTAATGTCCCAGTTTCAAACCTCAAATCGCTCTTCAGTCCAGAATGTGGAGGCCTGAATTATTCAAAATTACTGAAACACCATTCAAACAGCTTTTATTCTAGCAGTAGATGTTTTGGCATGCCTATTGGGAGCACAGCTTTATGTGAAGGAAATTCAGCCACTGAATTCCTCCCCTGTAACCAAATGACATGGACACATTTATTTCCTTCCATGGGAATTCCACCAGAAACTGCAGACAGTGCTAGTCAGAGAAGTTCAAGGCCTTCCAAAATTTTAAGCAAGATTTCCTCAAACTGTGAGGTTTTAAAAATAAAATACACTCTTCATCACTGCTTGCTATTTATTCAGGGGTCCTATCTACAAAAGAAAGGTGTTTCTTCTCTGCAGCTTGAGAAGTGAATTTAAAGTGATATAAACAAAACTTATGCTTTCTGAGCACATAATTTTTTTCTAATTTCTAATGTATTATTTGATTCATTTTGAGAACAGCTAACTGAAAAGTTGTTCTAAATTTCACTATCTGTAAGGAAAACTGGGGACAAATATCTTTTGTTTTCAGTCTTGCAAAGGATAGCATGACAAGTTAAAACTGGAGTTCTAATATGTCCTGGTGGCAAAAGCGACCAAGGACACCACAGAGTAAGATTTGAGAAAATACAGGATTTTTAGATGGGAGATGATTCTTCAGCTTTTTCCTAAAGTGCATGAATTTACACCTTTTACTATTGCTATTCAGAACAGCTTCGTTTTAAGGCATCCGTATATCTAAATATAGGGTGTCATTTCCAAAGATAGTCCTGGTGTTGTGTGCTCACCCACAGTGAAATCAGCCCTTGGAAACTGTAAGAGACAGCTAGAAAAAGTCTTTTAAACCCAACAAAGCACTAAAGAATGTACTGACCCGTTTACTAGTGAGAAACGAGGCTTCCCCTAGGTAGGAATCCTGCTCAAGACATCAAGAGAAGACAGAGGCCCAACCTCTCTCCCTGCCCCATGTAAAGGCAGCTCTGTCTCTATAGCCATCGTGGTACACCCACAGAAGAGCCTTCTGTACACATGATTAGAAAGCCTCCTCTCAAAGCCTCTCCTCCTTTTTGCTTTTACAAGTTAGGTCTTTGGCCCTCATCTCATTTCATCTGTAGAAAGCATGACCTTTAATGCCTCTCAAGCTGATACAGAGAGCATTTATAATTGGGCTGCAGCCCAACTGCAGGAGTGTCCAACAGTGTGCTGTGTAGAAATCCATCCATATTTCCTACTTTAACAGTCTGTCATTTGAGTGTTTGTTCTCTCAAGTGCCTTCAAATTATGCCAATTTCTAGAGATTAGAGTCTAGGCTAAGTACTCTACATGAACAGATATACAGTGGATCTCTGTTTTAGTTAGAATAAGGTATATATTTGAACTGATTGCTCATTGCCTGAAAGAGCTATTCGACTGGCTATAAAAATCGTGGTTTTGACTTGGGAATGTTCCTGTGGCATTGTTTTACATAGCAGTGGCTGAATCTGAAATTTTAGATTCTCTTTGGACACTTCAACTGCAATGTGGTTTGAACTGGAGTAACCAAGGCTCTCTTAGATTCCCTACCAAGGGAGAAGTAAAATATTATTGCATGTTTTGAATGTCCAAAGAAGTCTACATTACTTTCTATAAAGGATCATCTTGCTATGTCACAGGTACACTTCCTTCCTGGTAAGTAATGATGAATAATTGATATTTCTGCTACAGGAAACTGAATTAAAGGAGTCAAGCTCATAAATTTGAAGTTAGTCTAAATCACTCACTGGAAAATGTTCCTGTTTGCATACAGAGTGGTGACTAAGTTGGTTATAAAGTCTCTCATTAATCCAGTGTTTCATAAAATGACAAACCAGAATCATGGGAATATCCCAAGACCTCCTCAACTTCAGGCAATGCAGCTTAGAAATTAGGTAAGGAAAAAAGCCCTGTGGGTGCTGAGTCCCATACACCACCCAGGTGTACTTACAGTAAGAAAAACCTCTTGAAAAATGTGAATGAAATGGAGGTGTATTACAAAAGGAAGTTTATGAACGAGGGTGGATTATTGAATTCCTTACAATTTAATGCTGTCTCCTGACAGAAGAAAGATAATAATGAAATTAGCTACTCATGTACATGACCACATAGAACTAGATAAACACTGAGGAAACACATATAGCAAAAGACTCTGGATTTCATTATTTAATTCTTTGGATAAGTAGGTATGTTGCTGATTTGGGGAGACTGATGTGGTGCAACTGCAGCTGCAGATTGGATTCACAAGGCACGGAACACTTTTCAGACCATCTTATTTACTATTAATTGTTAGCAAAAATTAGCTTAATTTCAGCTAGTGGGGAAGTTTAAATTTAGTAGCTTTAATCTCACTTATAGTTGGAGCTTTATATTGAAGGAATTTCTGATGTGTATTTTTTGCTGAGTTTTTACATTTACAATGAATCAGACATTTTTGAATCATGCATGAGCAACAGCGGCAAAAAGGATGATTTGAGCTTTTCAGAGTGTGAAAAATATGCAACTGCTAAACTCCATTTCTGACTGTTCTTAGATGAATTAAGGCAAAGTTTCTCTTGGAGTTTTGCTTGAGTGAGTGCTATAGGATTTGGCCTAGTTTTGCCTGTCTTCACTAAAAACAACAGTGCAACTGGTCTGTTCTTTGCCTGTCACAACACAAATGGTCCCTTGAAACAGACCCACACTGTCAGCATAAGTATGGTACATGAATGAGTATTGACTGTAACTCTGCTTAGTCAAGAACATTATAAAAAAGAAAATGCAGATAGATGGAAAAGGAGACTTAGGAATGAAAAGATACAGTTGTTTAGAAATAGGTTGGGTCCTGTGTGACTATTTTTAAAAAGCTGTAACAGTAATACTTTAAAAACTAAAATAGGTCTACTGGGCAACTTTTGCTTTATTCTGACAGAATGGTGTTGTGTTGAATTTCAAGGCCGACCCTGGAAAGCATCTTAGGTAGCAAAGCTAAGATCAAGGCCAATGTCAAATTTTTCCAATTTATATCTCTCCAATCCTTTCCGAGTCTGGAGGAAAGATGAAGTCTGACTGGATTTAAGGTATTATATTCCCACACATGTCTCATGAAGAAATTTTCTTGGAACGAAGAAGATCACAGAGGAAAAATCCCTTATTCTTTTTGGCTTAGTGTAAAATGTGCATATGAGAAGTGTAACTCTGGCAGTGCTTTTCAAAATCTTTTGCTTCAGACTGATACTTGTGACTGTAGCAGGTATTCTTAAACAGTGAAACTGCTCTCAGCAAGTGACCTTCTTCTCCAAGATCACAAGAATGCAGCTGTGCTGTGCTGAAAGAAGGAAGTGAGGGAGTATTTCACTTAAGGACAGAATGAAAGCTGGAACTGGTTTCATGTTTTCCCCCATGTTTTCTATTCCACTGTCCATCATGTCTGTATGGCTGATGGCTAACAGGGTGCTTTGCTTCTTTGTGAGGAAGCATTTGTTATTGCTTGCTCACTATTTTCCCTAGCAACACGTCTCTGTTTAAGATCCAGTGGAGATGAGCAAACAGAAAAGACTTTAGGAAGCAGTTTGTAGAAGAAGCTAAATTAAACTTAACTCTTTCAGTTTAACTGAAATCGGTTTTTATTCTGGTATTAAAAAATGTCCTGTCAAGGGCCAGAGTGCCCTCAATCTTTAAGCTCAAGGATGAACATTTTGGGTCAGATCCATTGTCTCCTAAGCACAGAAAGCCATCTCTGCCAGCACAGGGTAGTATACTCCTACAGAAGAACACAAAAGCAGGAAAGGCAGGACATGATAAATACCCTACTATACCCTACTATTCCCCCCTAACTTCCTTCAAGCTGCAACTGAGAAACCATCTTGACTAAAACAGGTGTCTGTGTTTTTAAATACAGGTGTGTAGAAAGTAGTTGGATTGCAAATAATTTTATCCTTTACTTACTCTGCTAATGACAAGAGACAAATCACAGTCTCTGTGTTTGGTTACAAACTGCCCTCATGGAACACATAAGAAAAAACAGGCACAAATCTAAGATGGGAATCAGAGACTATTCAAAAGGTCCAAATAATCTACTGAGCCTTTTAAAGCCACAAAATGAATATAAAGTACATAGCATTAAAACATCTGTATTGAAGACAACATCTAGTTCCAAACAATTAGAAGATCAAGTGAATTGTAAATTAAGACTCATGTCAGGCTGCAAAAAATGAAGTGTCCTAGAGACACACTCAGCACATGGAAAAGGCTACAAAAACATGGGGAAGGAGACCCGCCACAAATAGTTTGTGCCCCTGCCCATAAACTGAAGAATATCCAGGACTTCGTGCACAGCTCCTGCTCTTGCAGCAACATTTGGTAGAAACAGCAGCCTTTTACAACCTGCATTTCTTCAGAATCCTCTTCCCCACCATATACATTACCTACTTGGTGGTATAGTAACTGAGAACCAAGAACTCGAGCCAGGTGAACAGCACTGCCTGCACAGCATTTCCTGCAAAGGATTTGGAATTCAACAGGACTGCCAACTCTCAGAACTCTCAGAACTTTTATTGTAAGACCTTCCAAAATACAAAGGGTGCTTCCAGCCCTAGAGTCATTTCCTATATTGCATTAACTGCGCTTCTACCTTCCTTCCCTCATGTTTATGTCTGTCATGACTGCAGAGAAAACCTTGAAAACACATACACTAAAGCCTGAGAACTTCAACAATGAAAATAATTACCAATTTTTAGCTCCCATGATGAGTTTGTGTGAGCCTTGGTCAGGCAGGCCTGCCAGCACCTCAGAGGGCTCTGACAGCCCTGATTCTCCATCAACCTGGTCTTTTTCTTCACAGTTTGTGCAGACAGACTTGGAAAAAGTAGTCATATTCTCACTCTTCAATTTAGAAAAATTGAAAAATTGCTTTGAAATAACATTTAAAATAAATGTTAGCTTATCTCTGATTGCTCACCAGCTGCTCCTGGGTTTACATATTCATTTTTCATTTAACAGAGATGGATTTGGATTTCAAGTACAATGGTCTGGTATCTCTACTTTTAAAAATCATTACAAAACATACGGAGATGGTTTGCAAATATAGTGAAACACGCACTGTGAGAGCAGCAGTGCTCTGCAGCAAAGGGCACTGAGTAATTAGGATCCAAGAAAAGGTAAAAAACTTCTGTCCATAAATAACACCCTATCTTTTTCTCATCTCAGCTGGCATGAGAACTCTATTCTCTCTCATTTCTGATTTTAGTTAACTTTATTTTCATGGTTTGTTTCACCACTAGACCCACAGAGCTGAATAGCAGCCATTTTACACATGACTTAGAGCTACTGTACTGTATCAAACTATTTATGTAGGATATTATAATAAAGATTTTTCCTCTGCTGCAACAAAACTGTGGTTATAGACAGTTTTAAATATGCCCAGTGATTTATGAAAGTATCAAGTGACAGTGAATGATAATATAGGTTTTTTTACCTCAAAATCATCAAGTTAGTGGAAACAACAGACTGATACAAAAGAAGTAGTAGCACACAAGAGAGAGTAGGGAAGAAATGAAAAATGCCCTGGAATGTACATCTTCAATTTAAGCATGCAATAGCAACAGAACAAAAGCAAGAAGATCCACAGAATTCCACACTGCAATTTGTGTCAATAATTTCTATTTTCAATATCCAATCTGACAAACTTTCTGAAATGGCTGCATGTATAGCATGGAATGGTTTTGGAGTTGTTTGTGTTATACAACTGTGTCTCTTGTACTAACTCCTATATTTTTACCCAGCAGGTCAACATGACAAACATAAGATAAAAATAACTGCCTGAATCAGTTCCTAAAGTTTCTTTACATGTGGCTGGGATCTATCACTAAAATCCAGATCCGCTGCCCAAGTCCCTCACATCCTGTGTGATGTTAGGGCTGGCAGCTTTACCACCCGTGGGGCCTGAGCAACCTTCACGTCTCACGTGTCCTTTTGCAGACCTGAAGTGCACGTGCACGGGAATTTTGGCTTTTTACCACATGGTAAAACACGGAGTCCACCACTGGCACAGCTCAGCCAGGCCCTGGGGCTGCACCCACGGATGCAGCATTGCAGTGGGCTCCTGTCTAGGCCCCCCAGCTGGGCTGAGGGGCTGTCAGTGCCACGCAGGGCCGGAGCTCCTGGTACCACACAGGCCATGACAAAGCTCCTGGTGGCATGCAGGCCAGGCCAGAGCTCCAGGTGGCACACAGGCCATGACAAAGCTCCTGGTGGCACAGAGGCCATGACAGAGCTCCAGGTGGCACAGAGGCCATGCCGGAGTTTCAGGCGGCACACAGGCCAGGCCAGAGCTCCAGGTGGCACACAGGCCATGCTGGAGTTCCTGGTGACACACAGGCCAGGCCGGAGCTCCTGGTGGCACACAGGCCATGCTGGAGTTCCTGGTGGCACACAGGCCAGGCCGGAGCTCCTGGTGGCACAGAGGCTGTGCCGGAGCTCCTGGTGGCACACAGGCCATGCCAGAGCTCCTGGTGGCACACAGGCCAGGCTGGAGCTCCTGGTGGCACACACACAGGCCAGGTCAGAGCTCCTGCACCCACTGGGACACCCAGTGCCACAGTGGGACCTGGTACTTCGGCCCTGTGAGCCGTGCGGCAACTGTGCCTCAGCAGCCGCGCTCCGAGGTGTGGGCAGACAGTGCCCAAGAGCAACTGAAGGAAAGAATGGAAATTAACTAATTTAGTAAAAGCAAAAACCCAAACCCTCAAACCATTACAATATCCTTACTGCTGTGCATGGGGCTGCTCCGGAGCTGCCTCTGCCTCACCTTGGGAAGGGACAAGGGCTACAACAGGGCCCTCACAGAAAGAGGGGGAGCCCTGAGGGACACCCTCGGCTCTCTCTCCTTGCTTCGCACAGGCCCGGCTTCTCCAGCTCCTACCACGCTGCTGCCTGCTGCATCATGACAGGTCCTTCTATTTCAAGGTATTACATTGTATTTTTTACATTCTGGTTAAAACTGAAGAGCATGGTTTCAAAAGCACAGCCAGTTGATCTATAGCTCACTGCTGCCAAGGCAGGGTGTGCGTTCACCTGCCTCTTCTCCCCTCCTCACCAACGCGCTGGTGCTGGCAATTGCCAGAGCTCTTCTTATGTGCCAAACCCATCCGCTAAAATGGTGAGAAAAACCCACCTGAAAAAACACACAATGAAAAATTAACTAGTTCTCTGCTATTGTAGAATAAAATTCAATCACAGTGGGGCCCAAAACGTGCCAGAGCTGGTGTAAGAAAGGAGGTGTGCAACCAACAACAGGACAGGACAAGTGGGAAGAGTGTGACGAGATTGTTTCCTCTCAGTTTATTGAATTTCAGTCTTTGTTTTATTTTAACTCTGAAACCCTCCCATATCAGCCTGGCATTGTCAGGCCTTTCCCCTCAGTCACTGCTATGTGCCAACCAAGTGCTGCTAGCATTTTGGAACCTGCCTCAAACATCCATCACTGTGCCTCTCCCTTCTCACCAGGGCTACCAACAATGAGTTTTCTCTACAAGACAAAAAAAAATGTTCCTAGGACAGGAATTACTTCTATAATATTTAGGAACTGATTTTACCTGTCTGCTACAATGGCTTTAATGCAGCCTGAGCCTCTTTCGTGAATGAAAACTAGAACCTGCCGCAGTGCCTCCATGTGCACATCCCCAAGGTTTTATTCTAAGAAACATCCTTCTGGATAGGAATGTTAGCTTCCCCTGTACAAGGCAACACACTGATACAAATGCCTGTAACTTTTCTAATGTGGAATGTGAATATTTTTCTTTAAAATCACTCAAAAAACCATGAGGAAAATGCTGTGCAGGAGAAAACATTATAACCTGTATTTGGATTAATCTAATAGAGTGTTCATATTGACATAGTATCAGAAAGCTCTTTTTGGTGTGATAAAATTTAGCAACTAATTCCCCTGTCTTTTTATGCCTTTCCTGGGAAATTGGAGGCAGCAAATACACTGCCTTTTAGTGTTGCTCTTATCCTTCTTCCCACCCCACAGACAGAATGGGCTTCTATGAGTGCTAAAGGCAGATTGAAGAGTTTCTAGTAGAGAGGCATAGGGATAGCAAAATGCAGTGGCTGAAGTTTAAATCAGCAAATTTTCAACAGGAAATAAAATACATTTTTAACACCAAGGTATGTAACTAGCGGAGCAGTTTACCACAGGCATGTAAAACTCAGCATGTTTTGCCCTCCTTAAATTTCAGCTGGTTGTCTTTATAAAAAGATATTTTCTTCTGAAGTTTTTGGAGTAACCATGGAAATTACCAGATACAATAGGCAAGAGGTCAGGCCAGGCCAGACCTTTTTACCACATTATACCCATCCCTTTTTACCACAAACTACCCTCTATACATAACAAGCCATAGGATGATTGCCTTGAATGAAATCCCATACGTTTTCTAACAAGCTGACTTGAAAACTGAACTCGGAGTGTGCATTCCCTGATTCCACTAAAGAGTAGATGTCCGAAGCAGCCTGCAGAAAACCATGAATTTAGAAGAATTTCTGCATCTGAGGCCAAATATATTTAGTTCACCTTACATGACTATGGATTTTGCAGAAAGTAATCAGCCCACAGTAATGCAAGTGCTATACAGTCATAAATCTTTTGCTTTCCAGTTTCATTTAGTATTGGCCACTTCCAAAAGAGTATTGGAATATCTTTTTTTTTGCCTCTGTTGGCAATTTCCCCCAAGAGCAAAGACAGAGATGTCATTGATTTTAATTTCACTAAGCGTATTCATTGTAATTATCCACTGTCAGAGTCAATGTTACCCAAAAAAAGAGAATTGAAACCTAAATTAAAAAGACCTGACAAATGTCAAGTCCTATTACCAGTTGACTTGAACAGATGCATTTGATATGGGATATTTCTTGTTGTCTAATGTCCATGAAATAAATGTTCAAAGGAAAAATTTGATAGAAGAGAAATAAGAAAATATAATAAGATGTAAACATCAATATATAAAGAAAAAATATACAAGATCATTTAGCAACAGTAATGGGACTAAATCAATATTCTGGCATCAGTATTACTTATTTCAAGACTACAAGTTTGTTATTTTCCAGGCTCTTCCACCTTATAGCTGCCGATTAATTACCTTCATTTTTCAGCTGGCAGTACAAACAGGGTATAAATATTTAGTCTGCTGCTTGTGTTAATATCTAGGATCTGCAGTAGACAGAAGGTTTCCAGAACTCTGCTGTATAATTACCCTTTGAAATTGCTTAGCTCTGATGCTTGTTAGCACTATTAGCATGTTTTCTTTTTCTTCAAGTAAATTAATAGATGAAAATGTCTCAAGTCAATACTGGCTTGTTTGCACTCTTAACAAAATCATTTTAGTGCAGAGCAGTGATTCCACCCAATATCAGTTTTAGATGTTCTAACTTACAAGGTTCATTTTAGCATGCAGTTTTAGGGCCAGAATGATTTACACAGTGGAAGATTTGCGTAAGCTGCCTTGTTCCCACCTCATGAATAACAGCGTAGGCAGAAATGGAGGCAAAAGCAGGTCCATAAACTAGACTGCTCTGTTGGTCTTCTCAGGCAGTGAAGCAATAGCATGTTGAGACAAGAAGTACATTGAATGCTACTGCTGTGCTCCCACCAAGGGAAACAAACTTGATCCTAGGCATTGGCTCCCTCAGTCACTTGGTGGGGCAGAAAGCAAACCAGAGTATAAACATATATATGCACAAGAGCTTTCCATCAAGCCTGGCATTGAACCAGGCTTCCTCACTGCCATGCAAACCAGCCAGTGCAATGAATCCTCAAGACTGGAGATAGCCTTTCTTGCCATTCCTTTTCTGAAGTACCCATTTATTAGCAGCAGACACTTCAACACTGAGAGAAATCCTAGCAAAAGGCATCAGCAAGGACCCTGCTTCTTATCTTCTACTGACACCTTGCTAGGAGGTACCTTCAGCCTGTTTGGTCACTCAGCCAGGACTGTAACCCTGTCAGCATTCCTCGGACTGGAGGTTTTCTATGAGCAGCATCATTAACTGCTTTTAGTGCTACTTCTTATTTTTACCAGCTGGAAGCTAACCAAAAAGATATAGGTGAGATTCAGCCCTGCTCATTAAAAGGCTTTCCCAGAGCATGACAGTGTGACCATTTGGATTTACACTTGCTTTCTCAGGCTCCTTTTGCACTGCAGCTGCAAAAAAAGGAAAAAAAAATCCTGAAAGAAAAAGTGGAAATTCAATGACCTAGTAAATTTTTCCACATAAAAGCCAGCAGCAGAACTGGCATATTGACCTAGTTCCTCGTGTTGCAGTAGGGTGGTGTGGATGTAACAGGCTAGGTACCCTGATCTTACAATGTTTTACAAATGTCACCTAGTATCAATAGTTAATATTTTCAGGACTGATCTTGAAGTCATGTCCAATAAAACTACAGGTCTTCACAGAAGAGAGAATGTAAGTGGCCATTGCTGTTCTGTCCATGTGGAAGTACCTACTTCATCTTTTTTGTGGCAACTCCTGAAGACAAGCAATAATGCTCGTTTACTTGTCTCTGTGCATTAAACGAAAATGATGAAGATTTCTGTCTTCAGCATTGCTGCTTCTGGCTCTTGCAGAGGCAGCCAGCAGGTTTATGCAGCTGAGCTTTCCTCATTCATTTTATACAGATTCTTTTTGTCAATATAAACAAGATCAAGGCTAAAATGTTTTACAAATGAAGCAGGAGACAAAAGAGGGCAGCTGGTACACAGAGGGAGGGTTTGAGCCTCCAGGTCAGACAGATGGAGAAATTTCTTTTTGTCTCAAAGGTTGTTACTAAGGAGACCAATTTTGCTTCAATGAGGCTGTGGGATGGACTGGTTGACATATTTGCAATATTTCTGCTACTAAGAAAAAAAAGAAACATAAGCTATGAAGTCTTTATTGGGATAGAGGACAGAAAGCCACTTACAAGGATCTTTTTAACTGCTGTACTTGTTCTACTGACAAAAGTTGGTAACTTTACTATTTGTCTCCTTTCCTTTGCAGTCAGCTTCATTTCAGATGAGAAGGAAAGTGTTACTGTGAAGGACAAGGAGATGAGACCCTACTACCAGCAAAAATCCAAGGTAAGCACTAACTTTCCCAGGGACCAACTCTCTAGTTAGGCACAATCCTTCCTTTACAAGTTCATCAGGTAATCATTCCAAACTTTGTTCCATCTGTATATTCTCTCTCAGTATGCTTTTACAATGACAGGAGGTAGCGTTAATGAACATGAGCTTGTTTCACCCAGAAAGTGCCCCTGTGTTACTGAATAGTTTCAACAGTGCTTTTAAGTAGCAGAAGTATTGGCTTGTTTTAGAGCTTCAAATTTCTATTTTTACATTTAACCTTCCAGCATTCCCAGTCTTGTTTTTATTGTTTCATGTTGACATTTGTATCAATAGATTTGACATTCACATCAGTTGTATGACTGAGGTTGCAGGACCTCTATTGTCCAATCTATTTTTTCCCTTTGATGATCTTTCTATGAGATAAATTAATCTAGATGAACATTTCCTAAAAAGGAAGACAGAGGAGTTTCCATTGCAGCACTATTGAGAATCAAAAGGTCATTCAAATCTGATATGCTTTTTAAAGTCTTACTGTTCTTACTGTTCTGATTAGAAGCAGACTGTGCCACCAAAATAGTTATATGCAGGAAAGGCTGCTGGTGTCCACCCAACCCATATGTAAATGCTAACACAGCTTCTCAAATAAATTCTGCTAGAGTAAGCATGTTCATCTGCACTAAGGAAATTCTGTCAAAACTTGTAGCAGTAAAACTAGCATAGATAAGGCTCCCCCAGCAATCTATGGCTCATCTATGAGTATGAAACCATCAGCCCTTCCTCTTTTCCCTGAACCTAACTTCACAAAAGGGTTATACAATGCCAAAGAAGGGCATGCAAGGTTTTATCAATGAGTTTCATTCTTCTACCAGGTGAAGTGAGACTCCCTTCCCCAGTAACAATGGTGAGTTATTTCCTTTGGCTTTGGTCCTTTAAATTCAGACACACTTTTTGGTCTTTAACCTTCAAAATATTGTCGCCATAGTAATAGAAAATGCCTTACAATATACACTTGACTAGCACAGATCTTTCACATTGAAGGAAAATGTAAGCATGTGAAGCAGGCAGATGGCAAAAGAGGATCAAGGAACCTTAATAATTTCTTTACAGTTCATTTAAGCTTTTATTTCACCATAATAGACACATTGATTCTCAGTCTACATGGAAGTGAAAGTAAAAATGGAATATGGCAAGAGCACATACAGCCAATATGTTTCATTTCAATAATTGTCTATTTATAATTCTTTTAATAGAGATTAACAAAATTTATCTAAATAACAAATTAATTCAATTATATAAATATATGTATTTACATTTTATATATATTTACTTCTATTTATTGATTATATTAGAAGAATATAAACATTATTACCTTTGAATTACACAGGAGGCATAAACTTGGTTCCTTGATGGTCATTTGCTTTGTACTTTTATGCTTGGTGGGAGGAAAACCTAAATATTAAAGATGTGCTAAGAAGGGTGTCAAACTGCGAAAAATGTGTCACTACTAGCTATTATTCCTACTGCTGGGAAGGAGCAAGTTCCAAAACAGGCAGGTGAGTGAGGGCTTGTGGCAGATGGAGAAAAGTAAGGCTTATTGAGTGTGGGGTTGGCTGTTTTCATAGGGTTAAAAATTGAAGAAAGAACACCTAGAAAAACTCTTGAAATGGCCTAATGTGCCAGAATTTGCATGTCTTTTGTAAAATAAAAGGTAATTTTGTTGTTGTTGTTACTTTTTATTTTGGGGGGAGATATAATGTTCTTCAAGACATTGTATTTTTATGGAGCATTGTTTCATAAAATCATCACCTCCTCGATGCTGAGCTAGTAGGAAAGAATGGATTTCATTGTAATGTCACTTAGATCTATCACTAATAAACTCTGGTTTCTTCTCACGTAATTACTCATCTCATCTTCAACTATTTATATCTTACAAATGCTTGGTTTATTTTTCCCACTCAGAAGGAATGCGACTAGAACAAATTGAAAACAAAAGGAAAAACCCGAAGTTGCTTCAAAATGACTGAGCATGGAGCTGTTTTTCTGAAAACACTTTTAGCTCTTGATAAATTATTAACACTTGAAAAAGAAAATGCCTGAATCATCAGAGATCTAACTGCAGACTTTTTGTGCTGAACCTTTTTTTCTTTTTTAAAGGTTTATAGAGAAAACACTGCTTTGTTCACAGTGCATTAATTCTTACTGCCCGTAGAAATTATTTTGGAAGGTGTCGTGTTTTAAATAGGAGTTTCCAGTAATTTTTCTGCATTACTTCTTGGCTTGTGGGACTGAGCTGGTGGTCAGTAATATACAACAGGGACTTCAATTCTTTCAAAGTTCATGTGTTTTGCACCCTGAGTACATTGTTCAATTTCTCTGATAGTTTCTCTGGAAAACTTTTGCAATACATGAAGCTGGGGTTTCTCAGTCTTCAACCAAAGTGAGCCATGAAGTTGCTTCACACACATTTAAAGTTCCCAACACCTTCACTATTCATATACCCTAAATGTGTGAGGGCCATTCTCTGCTAACAAAATAGGATTTCAGCTAAGCTGTGGCACTTCTCAGCAGCTGAAGATCTCCTGCTCAGTTGTCACACACTGCTATAATTCACCTTCTCTGCGATAATATTTTTTTTTAATGGTTATTAAAATCCATTATAATGAACCACATACAGAATTTTTGGCTTTACCAAAGGGGATTACAAATAGAGGCCGTGATATTACACCTTATAGTTAACATCAAGGTCATCTGGGCCCCAGGAAAATCAAAAGGAGTTTTGCCATTACTGTAAATAACAGGGAGTTTTCACCAGATTTTGCAACTTCATCTGCTTAGATACACTCAAGACAGGTTGTTTTCCCCCCTTCACAATGGCATGAAAAATGAGAAATTTTGTCAGGAAATGAGGATCTCTCAGAAAATGAGAATCATATCCACACAATATGTTCATAGCCACTGTGGCTTCATCTCTGATTCCATTTCCCCCAGTCCTTAGGAGGACCCTTCAGTGGTGGCTCAGCTGTATCAGATTCCAGCCTTCCCAGATCTGGGACTTCATAACACCTTACCAATAGAGGATGAGATGGAAACTGCATGAAAACTCTCTGAGATTTCTTGCTCCCATAGCTGTGCAGGTGGGATTGTCCCAAGGTTCATCCTTTTACTTCATGAGGATTTACTGGAGACAACAACTTCCATAATGGGAGAAGCAGAGAAGCTGCTGTATTGCTGCTGCACTCTGGGTCATGGTGCAGGAGGGGGTGCAGCAAGGCAGCATCTGTACTGATAGCTGGTGGATAGTAGCCAGGTCTACGGGATCTTCCTTTCAAATGCACAGCCCTCCAGCTTTCTATCAAAGTAATATCAGCCACTGCTTTGAGAACAGCCAGCTGGAAAGGAGGGGGACACAAACAGGGCCTTGCAGCAAGGAGAGGGAAGTGCTGTGGAAACACATCTAATTCACACAAATGCTCAACAACTTTTAGGTTCTTTCAAGCATTTCAGTGCTAGTAGGTTTCCAAATAATGTCTCCTTAGGCCTGAGGCTTGACTTCCCTTTCAGAAGTTGGTCTGATCACAAAAATAGGCAAGTTCAGAAATTCAGGAACAGGCAGCAATAAATTCACACCAGTTATTGTAGTCCCTAACTGGTTCACTACATGACATGCTTTCGATTTTGCAACAAAAGTCAGCAATAGCATCACACTTCACTGCTTTGCAGTCCATAGAGGCTTCTCACTTCATGCAGGATATAGGAAATCACTAATGCTAATCAAGGTCCAAGGCTCCAGCAGGCTGTACCAGCGCAAACTGAGAAGTCCAAACACTGGTGAAATCTCTTTTAGGAAATTGCATAGTCATTTGTGTACAGGAAGGATGAACTTAAACCAGAATGTTTGCAGAAAAGAGCTGGAAGGATCGTTAGGGAATGAAAGGCCTTTTAAGAGATTGAAATAGAGCAGCTTGTTTAGTCTAGCAAAACTAAGATCAAGGGAGAAAATGAAAACTGACGACAAATACACTGGTGAAGAGGGGTAAACACTAGGAGAAAAAGCTATTTAGGGTAAAAGACAGCACTGGCACAAGGGTACAAACTGACCCTTAATGATTTTAGAATGGAAAAACCAGAAAGCTTCTACAAGAGTGAAATGCTGGAGCTATGACAGCAGCAGTGGAAACAAAGAGTTTAAGATGGGGTTTGACCTTGCTATGAAAGGGTCTATAACATGGGACTTGACTTTATTGCAGTTTTATCCTTTTAAGACCTAGTCTACAAACAAACCTTTACTGAAGTAAGTCCAGCCACTGCCTCTCCAGCAGCGAGCAGAACCTTCACACAGCAGATTTATTCCACAAGAACAATGAAATGGGCCTAGGCTCCCTTGTAAGCAAGAGAAAAATGGACTTGGCTTTACTGCATTTGGAATTTGTTACTTGTAGGACTAAGGAAAAGCTTCAGATCTCACAACATTAATAACTAAATTTACAAACAGTACTTATTACAGTAAGTGTTACATGGGCACATAGGTTCTGATTTTAATCATCTTTTTGTTACTTCTAGAACAGAGGAGAGAGAGAGTGAGGGGGAAAGTATAGTTGGAGTTTTCATAACTGTTGAAAAATGTTCATTTAAAAATTTTTTTTGAGAAACATAGGCAGGTATCTACCTTTAATGAAGGATTTGTCACCATTTCCTCAGAGCAGTTTCTCAAGGATATGTGTTCTTAGATATCTTAGGAAAGTAGAAAAGTAATTACAAAGCTACATTGTTTTGCAGCACTATATTAATAATAAAAAGTCAAGAAGACTTTGCCTCTACATATGAGCAGGTTCATGGCTGTTCCTAGAATACTCCTTCTGTTATTCTACATGCAGAGACTCTGTCTTAGGCTTCTCCCACGGCCTAGTATTCTCATGCTATTGATGAAATTCCTTCCAACTTTCTAGTCAGAACAGATAAAAATGGTCTTTAAAGATACTGTCTTTGTCCTGTCCTGTTGCTGATGCAGGGGTGTCTGCTTGGCTGCCACATTTCCATGCAATATAATGAGGCCTTGCTTGGGTGTGTCCCTTTTCTTAAAATGACTGGCTCTTCACGAATCTTAAACAGACAGAAGCCAAGCATTAAAGCCACATCTCTTTATGCTCAGGTTTAGATTTGCTGGTTTTAAATTCCTTGTTATATTCTGTCTGATCAGAAAGAAGAAACTGTTCATCTGGTACAGTAAAGTGATTGTAACCAGATTGTAAAAATATCAGTTATTCTCTTTCAGCGTATCCAGCTAACGGGTAATCTTACCCAAAGATCTAAACTATTTATTTATAAAACACAATTTTAAAATTATCTCTGGTGTAAACCACTTACTGTAGGAAGAATTTGGGCCAGTTGAATCTAGAAGCATGAAGAGAAGGGGAAAACAATCCTATAAATGGATGAGATTAGGAAGACTTATGAGATCATCTTGAAATTTCCCCAAGATAAACATGAGGAAGAAGTTACCAGAAAAAACAAGTGGTGATCATCTATGCATTCAAGAGATACTTGATCCTTTCTGAGGTACACTGAGTGATGTTATTCCAGAGTAGGATCCTGTCATGGTTAAATTTCAGATCCATGGCCTAAACTGGGGTAAGTGGGAAAATTAAAGGGCCACCTAGGTATTACTGGAAATTTAACCATGAAATCTGTGATGATTTCTTAACTCAGTGTTCATTTCTGAACCATTCCTTGTGCTCTATACTGCTCAAGGGGTGGTGGCCAGAAGAAATACATTCTTAGTCCTTTACTATGGCCTTGATACAAGGAACTGGAGGAGAGAGGAAGGGGGCAAACCCAGAATCACTGGAGCATTATAAACCCATATAGCTCCCCACAGAGAGTTCTATTTCTGATTGCATCCTGACAGCTGAGTTTTTTTAGAATGTATGTGAAATGTAATTTAAAACAAGAACTTACATTGTGGAGAGGAGGAAAACCAGTGAAATTATGTCATATTTTACTTTTCAAAGTGTTCTTTGGCAGCATAAGTTATGAACTCTTGGTTTATTCAATTAGAATGTCTAAGGATACTTCCCAGTAACACAGCTTTCTAAATGTGGAAGAAGCTTCTTATCTTTTTTAACTCTCCTACATCATACACACATTTGTAACTAGAAAACACTAACTGGACAAGAAAGCACATTCAAATAAATGTAGATTTAATCAGGATTGTGATTATTGGGTAAGTTTTAGAAAGAAAATGTTGACATTCAGTATTTCAGATTGGGTGTCTCCCCTACTTTGACCCCTTCATGTGCAGAATTTTTGCATACAAAAATGAGCATACAAAACTGGCTGACCTGAAAAGTTGGGACCTATCAACTAATAATTGTAATATAAATTTATGCTGGTAGAAACTATAATGGAACAAGCAAGTGTAGAATGCCAATAAGTGTGTATCTTCACCTCCCTTGAATGAAGACCAGTGGAAGTTTGCCTTGCCAATAGATTTACCCCTAAAAGGAAACAGTTCACAGAATCCAAAAAATAGCCATGCACAAGCCCAATTGCACATATCTCTGCCTGACAGTGATGAACTTTTTATGAGATAGTTTAAATTACATCTTTGAGACATTTCCTAAAAAGGAAGAGATAGAATTGTCCACAGCAGATTAAAAGATGTGCTAAGAAACAATGAACAAACAGTCCAAAATTGGACTCCATAGTATTTAAATTTATTTGCACTTAGCACACATCTAATATGAAAACAGTAAGTCAAGTTCAGCATCAATTTATACTTTGTCTGACTTCCTAGATTTTTGTGTGGGTTGCAACACAGTACACAATTAGCCTGACTGTGTAAAGAAACGCAATTTTGAAATTTCAGTATAGATTCATATATCTATGGGATCTTGGAGCACTTTTGGAAACATTGGCTTGTTTTTCAGTCAGAGTGAATATAAGCAGCTAGACACAGAGAGAGACTCTTCCAGTATGCCTGTACTCTCCCAATGCAGAAAAGGCTCTATCATGAAAGGAGCCCTTTTTAGACATGAGAGAATCTTCACAGGATTCTGTTATTTGGGAACAAAACCAGGATTTTCTGTTCCCAAAGACAGGAAAGCTCTTAAAAACCCTAATGCATTAGTAATGTTGGTTTATTTGTATGAGTGTACATAGTTATGTCTTAAAATTAATATAATGTTACAGATTGGATTTTATTCTGTACCAGAAAAAGCTGCATTATCCAGTGGGACAGCCACTAGTTCATGGTCTTTCCTCAGATTTGCCCACTGGCATGATGCATCTTCCAACATGCCACAGGCCAAATGGCTGTAATTCAATGTAGTAAGGAAGATTTCAGAAGGCACCTTGCAAATACAAGTTAAGTTAAGTGGAGAGGGGACTTTTTTCAAAATCCATATTCTATTTTTAGAACTACAAGAGAAGCCCTACAAATGGAAAAGTGTGTAATTTCCCAGAAAGCGAGGCACAGTGGGCACGCATTCATCTGCAACACCTCACAAGGTGCATGGTTGAAGAGGACAATGCTAACATAGGACTGTGCACAAACTGGTGTGCTCTTGGACTTCTGTCTATGGGGTATGCCCAGGCAACATCCTGTTTGAAATCAGAACTGACAATAATTTTCCATTCCTATGTTCAGTTTTCAGTAGAAGAAACCAAACACATGTGGCAGAGGGGAGTTGGCATGCTTTAGCTTTGTTGTGATGCTGTTCCACAGGGCTCTTAACTTCCATGTGCGTTGTCTCTGTTGCTCAATGCCAACAGAGTCTGAACAAATTTCTAAATTAAATAGAAAAGTCTACAGGGTTTTAAGTTGGTTAAGGGCACTGAGACTTCATTAGCAATGCCACAGCCTCCTACAGGTTATGGGACAGCTATGTCAGAGCCAACTCTGTGTTGCATTTAGTGCAAAGTACTCCCCTTTCTGTATGACTGTCTCTCATCCTGATGAAATTATTTGGTGAAAGGATGCCACCCTACATGCAAACTACCTACAGTTTCCCTCTTTTCATTCAATAACTGAAGGGAAGGAAAATACCCTCTGGTTACTCCCACATCAGGGAGCAATCCGTAATACTGACAAGAGAAACATTTTTCATGATGCAGCAGTAATTAAGGATGTCTGTTTCTCTTGCTAGCTTGCTTTAGGAAGAGTGTCAGATACTCTGTGGCTCCAGGATAGTTTAAGATTACAAATACCATTAGGATAGTGTCCCATGCCTCACTTAGAATGACTTAACCAGAGAGTCTTTTCATGGTGGTCTGATTACACCTGTTCACACTTAACTGATTCGGCACAAATTTGACCTCTACTAAGGTGTCATGGTGCAGTGAATATCCTCTCTGTTGCTGGCCATGTGTTGTATTATTTCTTGAACTGTGATGACAGCCAAGTTATTTTAACTGCTCTCCAGACATAGGATGGGATAGTCTTAGTTCCCCACCACAGTTCCAAAAAGACAAACAATAATAGTCAAGTCTTGTTTGTAATTCTTGAATATTAGATTTCCTGAAGCCATCACTATCTTATTTTTCCTTCTTTTCCAAGTTACGTAATCATATTGCCTTATGGTTGATTATTGTTCAAACTGAGAGCAAAGCCTAGATTTTTTTCCTTTAAATGATACAGTTTTTCCTAAGAGTTTAGAGAAAATATGAATGGAAGATGTTTATCATTGAAATCTTATACAGTCTAACATAGGTATTTATAATATCATGTTGTGTACAGCCTAGCAAAGCACTTCAGTTCCATGTAACAGTACTCCTTAGATGATCCAGCTATTCAGTACTCCTCAGGTACCCCTCCTAATGCTCTTAGGCTAAGCATTGCCCTCCAAACATTTTACCTGTAAATATTTTCACCTAATGTGACTGAATTTCACCCAGTTGGAAGCACAGGGTTATCTTTCTTATTCTAGTGATGTCAGTCTCAGCTGTGAGGAGACTAATTTGCCCAAGTTCATGGCACAGACCAAGTCTACGCTAGAGCCTAGAAGTTCAGCTTAATGCTATAGTCAGAGAAATCTTCCTCTTTCCCTTTATTTTTGCCTTAGCCTGGTTGTCTGCCCTGCAGTGCCAGGGGAAACTCCCTTCATTGTGCCAGGGCAAGCACAACTATCAGTGCTGGAAAGCACATTACTTTCAGTATAAGAAATAGTATTCCTCAATATGCACTTCCTTACTGTGGCTGGGACCTCCACAGCTCTGCCACAGCGTATAGGGCTCACTATAGAACCCCAGTTAAAATTTAGCATATTTACATTCAAATAATTTCATACCTCAAGTGCAACAAAAGCTCTTACAACCCTGTGGATGCAGAAGGTCAGCCTTTACAGTTGGTTTGTTAATTTGCTCTCTCCATCTGCATTTTTCTAGTGAGAGCAGTTTGGACGATGTAGCAAGTGACGTAAAGCTTTTCCAAATTTAGAAAATATTTGATGATTAAACATAAGTACATGAACCATGAACTGCAGATATGTGCATCTGCCAGGAGAGGAAATAGAAATATTATTATTAAGTATATTCCCACAAATTTTCCACCAGATGAAATTTAGTAGAAATAAAGGTGGAGAAACAGTGAATATATCCCCAGAAATGTGTCTGTACTGCAGCACAGTGCTCCAGCAAAAAGGAACAGGTGGAAGCCCTGAGAGACAGACATAACATCCTACAGTATCACTCAGAAGTTGAAAGTATTGGGTGGCACTCTGTTTCCTACAAAGAGAATAAATATTAGGAAACAAACCATCCAGTATTACATTACAAAATAGATGTCAGGGATATCTGGTTGGGACTCTAAGCATTTAAAATTATTTCTTTTCATTCTGATACTGCTTTTAGACAGGTTTCTAAGGAGCCTGGCATAAATGTTTTCAGCTATGGAAAAGTTTTTTCTTCCAATTGTTTAAACATAGTGGCAGTGAGCATGTTTCATAACATTATTCTTAAAATACATTTTTCATTTTAAGTGTGCACTCTATCTGTAGGCAGCTAATGAGTAACCTAGAGCTTATCCTATGCTATAACATAGAATGTATTTTTAGTCTATGTGGATCACAACCTGTTGAGGGTTTGAAGATTAGGGGACAGCCTTGGTTGTAGCGCAGAGACCATGAAATAGTCAAATTCTGGATCTTGAGGGGAGGGAGACAGGCAAAAGCAAGATCACAACCCTAAACTTCAGAAGAGCAGACTAACCTGTCAGGGATATGCTCAGAAGAAATCCAGGAGATACAATTCCGGAGAGAAGAGGGATCCAGGAGAGATGTTTTCTGTTCAAGGACCATCTCCTCCAAACTCAAAAAAGGTGACTTTCCCAAGAGTGAATCTTGAAGGACTTCTCATGGTTCTTATTGGATCTAGATCCTCAGGATATGTGCTTGGCACAATAGATGGCATTATTCTTCCCATTCCTAATAATGGGCCCATTCCCTGGTGTCTCCTCCCACAAGTCCCCTCTAATCAGTCTGACTCCAGCTGTTGGTATTCCAACAGACAGCTCCTGAGGACTGAATCATGGTGAGTAGTTTCCACTGTGGCTGGTTGTGGCTCTGGTTTGGGTCTGGGCCTTACTTTCATCAGGGGCAACTGAGCTGGCAGTACATATGGAGAAGTCTAGCAAAGAAGCAAGGAAAGGTCCAGGCCCACTGGCCTTTCACAAGTGCATGGGACCATCTTACAGTGCAATGTGGCAATATCTGGGGAATATCTGGGGACTGTGACCTCAAAGCACTTAGAGTTGAAAGGATGTCACAAGGAACTGGTAAAAAATCTACTTGGCTAAGTGCTGACATATGGGGTATCTAACCTGGTGTGAAATTTACCTTTCCAATATGTGGATGCAACTTTCTTCTTGAGTAGTATCATCCAGCACTTTGTCTGCTAAAACTGCAGCATTTTTTAGTAGGGCAGTTAAGTGCCCTGGAATAGCAAGGGCAATTTGCTAAGTGAGCAGAAGGCTCAAAAGACTTTTCTTTGACTGATGGTTCCATCCTACATAGCAAATGGCCCAAGGCTCTTTCATTTGTACTGAATCAAAATTTAATTGTGTGTCAGATGGCTTTTGTGACTATTTATGACCCACTGAAGATAAAATTAAACTTCATCTCCAGATCAAAAGGATTACCCACAAAATTCTGCCAGAGCTTGTCAGGGTTCTTAAGTCATATCCCACCCAACCCACTGGCTCAGATGGCCCATTTCATCTCAGCCCAGAGATTCAGTCTCTGCCCCACTGATGTCTGGTCTCCACCCCTGCCAACGCTCGTGCTTCATCCTGACGGGAGGTTCTAACAGAAGAAAGGTTCCTAAATATGTGAATATCTTAAGAAACAAAGGAAACAGACCAGGCTAGAAGCTACCCACTCACAAACCTGAAGTCCTAATTTCTCTGAGCACAAGTTAGAAATACCTCAGGCAACGAGGAAGATAAATAGTTTGAACGATGTGTAGGGTCATACTACAAGGTACCCATGAAAAAGAACATTATCTCTGCTGTAAATATTTTGGGAAATTTACTTCTCTCTAGGAATACACTGGTGTAAATCTGAATCTGTGATTTTATTGGAGCAGTATTAATTTATACTAGGAGAAAATCAGTCCATTTATAACTGTTATATGGGAGAAAATAACTTACAATATTCAAAAGTAAACAGAAAGCATTAGGTACTTCCTTAATTTTCTAGCACTTGTAAAATGCTAATTAGAGAGAAGCAGTTAGTTATGGATCCAGTCTCATACTTGGAGTCAGGAAACCTGTTTAAGAACACATAAAATATAAGTGTTATAGGAAACAGATGTATTGTCATACTTTGTATTTATAGGGAAAAGCAAATAGATGCAAGCAGACCAGCTGGGTCACTAATTTATTTAATTTACAACAACTGTTTTTTTCTCTCCTTGGAATGAAGTCCACTCTGTCTCTTAGCTTCTTCTTGCATCATTTAAACTTTATTTGGTCTCACTATGCCAGATCCAGCACCTTCTCTGCTAGGCTTGCAGCTGCCTTATTTACATTAGACATCTCAAACCTGCTTCCAATTCTGGTCGTGAGTGACCTCCTCAAAAAGGCAGACATTCTAACTGTCTCTTCTTTCACTAATTTTAGCAAGAAGGGGAAAAAAAAATTGAGCCAGTATCTCCCATGTTTTTCTGAAGCTTGGCCTTAGTCTGTTCCTGTTGTTGAGAATTTCCTACACAAATTAGGTAACATCCTTCAGTTCTAATCTTCTTAACTAGCTTCCTTGTTAACACCAAAAAATGCAAAAAGGAAAAAGGACTGAAAAGTAAAATCATCCTTAAAGAAGGTTTTGACTTGTTTACGACAGCCTTTGGATTTATTTTTTTTTAGATTCTCTTCCCTGTCATGTTCACATAATGTACAGTTATTTACAACTATTCGGCAGCATATTCAGATGGTGCTGTTGTGGTGCATGGGTGAAATGAAATAGTAATCTTCAGTACACTGAAGTTTCAAGAGAATGAATTCAAGTTCAGGGTTTCTGCGAGCCTCCTTGTCAAGCTGCTTCCCATCCTTCAGTTGAGATTTAGCTTAGAGACTTGTTTTGCTTCTCTGTGTCTAGATTTGGCCCTTCTTAGAAACAGATAGAGATTCATGTGGGCTTGTGTACTTCCCAGCATTTTAGCTGCTCTCTACCTCCCACTGACACCCTCAGCCCAATACTGATCACCTCAGGCTGGCTGGGGAATGGGCACAGGAGTTCATAGGTTCTTGAATTGGATGACTATTGGACTTTCAGGCATATTTTTCTATTGCATTGTGCATAGCTCAGCTTGCAGGACTGTACTTATGCCTCTGCTTTCTTCTTTGGCACCTTTAGATTACATCTCTAAGCCTCCACTGTAGATCTGCAGTTAGAAGTGATGGGAGAGTGTTTCCTGACACTAGAAGGCTTTGTGAAGCATCTGTGGAACCTTCTGTGCAGTGGTACAGTTAGCACACTTTTACCATGGACACAGAAAATTGATGCAATATCCAAGGCAACTTGGAGATCTCTCTCTCTCACTGTATATATCTATAGATATATATCTCTATATATCCAATTGATGCAATAACCACAAGGCCAACTTGCAGCGGGATATTGGTTTTCAGGAAACTGGCATGTAACTCCTCCTTGGAAAGTCTAATTTCATTTAAGAACTTTACTGAGGCTTCAGAAGGGCAGAACTTTCCACTTTTTTTCAAATTTAGATTTTGATGTGACAATTTTAGATTTTGACAGATGAGGTGCCAGATTGGATTACACAAAGCAGTATTTACAGAAGACCATTTCAGAACAGAAGCTGGGCACATTTTGACTTTGCACCTTCTAGGTCTTTACATGTAAGACTGAGGAGATCTGAACAATTCAGGGATCCAGCTTCTTAGAGAAGTAACAAGAAAGCTTTAAAGAAATATGAAATTTGCTTTGCTAGTGCAAAAGTCCTGTTCTTGACATGAGGAACAGTTCTCCTCCACAACACAGTAGTTTTCTTGCCTGGAGTAAAGGCTATTATTTTAGTTCAGACCACCCATCCTGATCACAACACTTAAGGATTTACAAATTTAGAAGAGCAATGACATAGAAAGGATAATACAGATCAAAAAATCCTGCAATAGTGGGACACTTTTCAGCAGCCTAAGCCAGGAAATAAAGTATAAAACAGGACCAAGCAAAAATTACATGACTGCAACAGCTGCTCTTAGAATCTGGTTTTGCTTTCTAGAGAATACTTTCTTGGAAAGCCCTACCAGATAATGACTTTCCATTCAGCAAGTACTTTAATGTTCTAATCATGGTATTTGAAGCTGGTTTACACAAAAAATGTTTAATTCCCTATTTTACCCAAACTTCCCCTATGCTAATGAGTGACAGACTTTTCCAGTGAAAGTTTCGGCCAAATTCTCCTTAGGTTCTAAATCCCCAGGTCTCATAAGAAACGTGGCCAAGCAGAGCTTTGAACATGCTTTCTAAAACAGAAAAAGCATCACAGTCATCACCATTCTTCTTGGATTATGAATACATTGGAAATTTGATACAGGCTTACACACAGAGAATATGAAGTAAAAGGCAATTAAACATTATCTTAAAAATAAACACAGCTCTTGGGCATTCTACATCTCATTTCCTCACTTACAGAAATAATATGGGAGACTGTGCATTAATGAGACATGCAGCTACAATAATAGATGTGTTTAATAGGGGTAAAGACTGTGTTCCTAAAACATGCTGAAGGAACATTATTATTTGGCATTGATCCCCTAGAAATTTTAAGGATAAATATAATATGTACTAAATAATCCATGACTTACATGTTCTTATAGGAAAATACAGATAAATACAGTAATCTAATGAAGAACAAACTGTGTTGGGATTTTACCTTAAGGCTGCAGTGAAAGCCACTGGAACTCTGCCACTAACTTCACTGGGCACAAAGTATTACTCTCCTATCTCCTATTACTTTAAATCAGTATATATATTCCAGAGGGCCCTATCTGCTTGGAGTTTGCCCTTAAAACCTCAGGAATAAACCGAAGAAATCAATTGATTAAAGTTAAAATTTATTTGCCCCTTGGTCTCATATTTGTGCAACTAGTCTGTTTCCTTATAGCAGAAAAAAAAAATTTGTGTTTTGGTGAGGCTGTGTAGTCAATCACAAAGACATAGCAATTTAAAGGGTTTTTTATTGTATTGCACAAGGTATTTATGCAACTCATGTAGGTACTGTATTGAAGGATCCACATTTTGCAAACATTGGCTGTTGCTGCACACACCACTAGCATTGTGAATAACCAGTGCCTTCTTCAAAAAGTAAAATAATCAATTGCAAGTTTAAGCATGTTGTGGAAATAAATGAAGAAAAAAGCAAGGACTATTAATACATATTTCTCTTCAAACACACAAATATACCATTTTCAGAAGAGCACCAATAATGCCAAGCAACTATTTTGATGAAATACTTTATGTGTAGGTTCTGCAGTAAAAAGCCAATATGCACACAGAAAATATATTTCAACTTTTAAAATAATTTAACCATAATATCTTGCATGTGTCACCTGTTTACAACATAACATTTCATATACAATGTCAGGCACAAGCCTCAACTTGTGTAAATTTGTGCATACTCATTTAAAGCAGCTGAGACTCTGGACCAGGTATTCAAGCTGAAAAAGCCTTCAAACTGTTCACATCTGAATTCAGAGTGGTAGCATAAGACCAAAAAAGTAGTTACGGTGAATTTATAACAGAAATGGTACTATGGAAAATGAAGAAAAACACTATAAAACCCTCAAACACAAGGTTCTAGAGAAAGGCCTACATGTAAAGTGATATTGTAATAATTTATAAAAGTGAATAATTAGTATCAGTCTCCTTTCTGACATTAAGAGACTCTCACATATTCATAAGTCTGCAGAAGTGAACTAACCAAATTTCACAATCAGTATCATCCTCAAACGCTGATTCTTAAGTTTCTGATCATTAACACTGGTACTTAAAAACATTTCATATTTGCTGAAACTGATTATTAAAATTTACCTTCCTGATATGAGAATTTAGTGTAATAAAAATCATGAAAAACAATAGGTAAAAAAATAGTATTTTAAGAATATTTTTAGAAAACTCGTCATACATCTGCAAATACAGCTGATTTTTAAGCATCTGCTTTTGAACTGTGGTCTTTATTTTTAAGTGAATCACTTACAAAGAAGCAAGGAAGTACCAGTTCTAAGATTTATTCTTGTCCATTACATTGAGGACCTCATCCAAAAGTGAGGGCCCCAAGTCAAGTTGTAACGAGAGCAGAGAGCCTGCAAGATCTGAAAGGGATTCTTCTGACTTAGTCTTTGTCTTGGTTAGTTCACAGGAAAGCTGACTGTCATCCAATAAATCAACTGTCTGCCAATCAGTGCATCGTTCAGAAAAGCTGGATGAGTGACTGTCGCTACCATTTGTAAAATGGGAAGAAGAACCATTTTGCTCCCATATGTCATCTTTGTATGTTTCTTCATCCTCCATCTCTTTACCTTTTTCCTGCAGTTTTTCTTCTATTACTGGCTCACAGCTAAGCCTAGGATTTCTGGATGACCTGATGGATTCTTGTTTTGAATTAAATGTCACTGGTGACAATAAAGGCAATGTAAGGGCTTGAGAACCCCCAATGGCAGGAAGGGAAATAGCATTTTTGAGCACTGGTGATGGAGTTTCTGTAAACATGGATTCAGAAGTGCTGTTTGCCCTTAAGAATTCATTGTGGATACCAGGCTGGCTAACTCTGGTTTCACCTTCATTTCCAGGCAATAGCTCATAGTTGCCCTGCAAAAATGAGATGTCTCCGAAGACATCATGCTGTCCCTCTTTTCCAATGTGTATGGTGTGACGAAAATCTCCAAGTGGAGGACTGATCATATCAGGAGATAAGATATCCCTTAGTTTGAATTTCTTCCCTTTCTTATTGTTAGCAGCTTTCAAGTAGATGGGTGTCTTGGCTGGCATCTTGCTTGTAATGTCTGAGAGAAGTAGTTAAAAAAAAAAAAAAAAAGGGTGAGGGAAGGAGAAGCCTCTTACAAAGCCAGTTCTTCTCAGGAGACCTTCAGTGTTAGCAATTTACATTGTCATCTTGAACCACTCTTGCACACAAAGTCTTATTCTTCTTATTATACAAAGAACTGTGGAGTATGTGAAGGTAAAGGTCTCCCACATCAGCTCTTCGCAAGGTAGAGCACAAGCTTTGGGGTCAGGTACCAACCAAATGCTTTGCTACTTCCTCAACTTGAAAAAACCTGCATGGGACACAAAATCAGGTTATCATTAATTTATTTTTCATGGTTCATTCAGTCTTGTTTTTACCAAACCCCAAAATTAATAATGGTACTGACAGTGCCAGCCTGCAGATTAGCTTTATGATGTTGCTTCCCTTCATTAGGCAGGATAAAAGAGTTCAGATTAACAAAGGCTAGCTAACCTTTCTCTGACTCCATAGCTTTTTTTTTTTTTTTTGAAGTCAGACTTTTTTAGACACAGTTGCTGAGCACAATTCATTTGATAAACATCACTATCTCAATCTTCTTACTGTGCATTCAAAATGCTGACATTTAAGAGCACATGCAGAAACACATTTATAACATTCAACAGTAAGTTTTTGGTAGATCCGGGAAGACTGAGAGAGTCATTTGGAAAACAGTTTGGATATGGAATAGGCTCTCTTGATTTACATAACTGGATAATCAGATTACTATTCAGACACTTCCAATTAGTGCTGGAACACTCAAGAACTATAACCAATAACATTTGCAGTAATTGTGCCCATTTACACAGCTAGTTTTAGGAACTAGAAAAAAGAGCTGGTCCAGGTCTTTACAATTTGTTAGGAACACCCAAATGCACACACTTTAGAGGAGACTGATTCTTGTGACTACATTCTTTAGACTACAAGAATTCTTCATAGCAATTAGTTATAGACTAGCTCATGAATTATGCAGACCATGAGGCCACAGTGATTTAGAGTTGCTCTGTGCAACCAATTCTAACAGTCTTTGCAAACCATGTTGTCCTACTAAAATGTGGTCTTTGAAAGGCCAGATAGAGCTAACAAGGGCTAACAGGCTATTAAGTCAACAAGTTCGGGAAAAACACTCATTTTTAATACTTTAATGGTATATTTCTTCCTTATAGTGCCAGTTGTTAACCCTTGGACACTCTCAGAATAAATGCATTTTTTTCCCTGGACATTCTTTTATGTTCTTCTATTAAGTCCATGCACCACAGATCACTCCTTCTCACCAGAATACTCAGCTGCAAATCCATCACCCTTTGTCCATCACCACCCTCACTGGGCAAAGGAGATTACAGCTTTTACACAGAAAGACAGTTCTATACCATAAGAGGAGGGAAGCTGGCTGTAACAAGGGCTACTTTTGCTGCCTTTTATCCATGCCCTGGCAATGTTTTTCCTTCACCAAATTAAGCCCAGTATGAATCACCAGGTTTAAAACTTAGCACTGTATGGCTACACACCCAGGTTGTCAAGAAGCATTTAAGCATTTTAACAAATCCTTTAACCACAGTAATTAGTTCCTACAGTGGGGTACTTAACTGTGCATCACAAGGGGAGCTGGGAGTCTAGCCAGGTCAGTGCTGTGGTTTTCTGATTCCCACCAGGTATCTACTGCACTTTGATAATGTTGAAGAGCTTTCCCCGCATAATATATCAGTTGTAAACAGATTAAAGTTGAAATACAAAATAAGTTCAATAATTTATGAGGGCATTTTATACTTTTAAGATCAATTCTGAAAATACAATTGACTGCATCAATCAATTAAAAGCACTTCAAAGCTTCCTTCTACACAACAAAATGGTAATTCAATAGGATCTACAATATAGTGAGATTCACATTACTCCATGACAGTACTGCGAGATACAAAAGTGACTCCTAAATAAGATCTCTACATGTGCCACATGCAATGGAAACAGAACTGAGTAGTCAAATCAACCTTGCAGTTTTAAAGTCTAAAATACACTGCATTGTTTCCCCTCGTTTATCATTCTGCCCAAGCAACTCATGTAACAAAACAAAATGTCCTCAACTCTATAGGGAAGACTATCATTAAACAGAGATGAATGGTGAGGTTGTTTTATATTTATCTAGTGGACTCAGCTCTATCTCACTTCCTAGAAATAAAAGGCCAAATTCTCTGATTTTAATTTCTCATTCTTTCAGGTCTTTTAATTTGAATGAATGACAATCAATGACAATGTGGGCCAAAGTCATGCCTGTTGGCCACTAGTTTAAAAATGAAAGACAAATGGTAGTTCATTCAAAGCTTTCATGGCTTCCACCACTTAGGATCTGTGGTGCTTGTGATCTTAGGATCAAAACCCATTATCACCAAACTCCACAGGGAGGTTTAAAAAAAAACATGAAGGACACAATGAAACATCTGAACATCAGGAAATACTAAAAAGAAAATGTAAAAAAACTTTCAGTATAAATAGGCTGTTTTGACACACAAGGAAAGCACTGTATTTTATTTAGCTCATAGCTTAGGGGTAAAAAAAATACAGAAACTCTGAAAGCAGCACAAACTTTTGGACACCCAGATCTCCTTTAGTTCTTGCACTACGAGAGAGCCCCAGTAAGGGGCAGTGTAAAACCACGCTACCTGAGAGGATGCTGCAAGAGACTCCACTATCAAGAGTTATAAATCCTCTCTATGCAGCAGTCCCTTTAATTGTGAAGGCCTTTCCTTCCATTTGGCCAGTGCAAGAGGCCAAATTTTACATTTGAAGAGAAGGCATTTCACAACTACATGCTTAGCACAAGCACCGTTTTCTCTGCTGAAAACAAAGGCTACCCTTGCTGCAGATTTCAGTACCTACAGTATTGGAAATCTGCAAATTAAACATTTGAAATAAAAGGGCTCCCTTCTCAATGGACAGACCTTCCATGTACAACATAACACAGCTTCAGAGCAACTGTATTTTGTTTCTGCATACCTATCCTCTTTGTCAGCTACTGCCTAAAGGAGGACAGATTTTAAGCTACTTTAAACAAATAGATCTGGAAATATTCACTCAGCCTAAAATACCATTTTTATTCATACTTAATTTACAATTAAATAAGGAAGAATGCAGACCAATATTTAATAAATAGCATGTATATACAAAGTAGTTCTTTTAGTAAGGAAAGAAATATATAAATCAAACTTTGGCAAATGATGAAAAACCTAACAAGCCTCCAGCTCAAATCCTAGAAGACATAAAAATTAGTCTACAAAATTTTCACAAGAATCTTAACACAATTCCTGCACTCAGCAAGATTCAATGGAATCTCAAGTGCACATGGGCTGAGAGAAGGGACACAACACACTGCAATCTTGATATCAGGCTACACAGTAAATTTCACCTTATCTTAAAATGAGACCTTGTTCTGATCTTACTGCTCAAAGAGTCTCTTGTTTTGACTAATTTTAGCTCAGTAACTGAGTAATTGTATAGTTAAATTGTAAAGCTGAATGAGAAATTACCAGAAAACCAGAAGTCTGCAATCCTGGACTGCCAGCCTACAGTGGAAGACCTTAATTTAAGAGAAAAACAACATGAAAGAGTTTTCATTCCAGTCGAAAAGATATCCTCTCCCCTAACAAGATCCAAGCATGAGCCAAACCAGAGGAATTTCAGCCCAGTAAAAACTTAAGTTTTAGTTTGGCTGTAGCACTTGCTCATTTTCATTCCTATCACTTCACACTCTCATATAAGTCTTTTGCTTGGTAACAAAGACCAATATTTTTAGAGGCGCTTCTCAATCTACCTTCTGTCCACTCAGCAATCATCACCTTCCACACAGCTCAAAGTTTTCCATGGATGCCTTAACTTATTCCACGGTCCATTTTAAAAGGACAGACTATCAGCAAATATCTCAACAGCTAAGCTTGCAAAGCCAGGGACAAATAAGGGTCAAGGTGCAAACTTTTATTTGTGCACACATCCCTAGAGACCTAGATCCTTTAGCAAAGAAATTATAGAAAGAAAACCACATTTCCACAGGGCAGAGCCAGAAGCAACTGCGTGTGCTGGGAAGCCGATGGGCTTTCTACAGAGCAATCCCTTGCAAAAGTTCTGCCTTACACATCTATGACTAGAAGCATGTGATAACCAGAGAAAGGCCTTTCCAAGGCATAATTTAAAATATAATTGAATTACCTTGTGGAGCAAGTCAGTAAGAGAAAACTGAGTCTGTACAAATATCCAAATGAAAACACAGTAACATTGCAAAAAGACAGACACAAACTACACAACAAGCAGCTGCAACTTTTCTACATCATGAAGTATCTGCCAGCATAGAAGAATTAGGCTTTAGGGCTTCATTTTAGGTTTTAGCTATCAGTAGCTTTCAGCAGTACAAACAAACTGTTAAGAACATCCTGGTCAATGCTGTTACTTTCACTATGTCTGAAACAGCATCAAGTGTAAAACACAGTTTTACTGGTTTTATAACAGGGGCCTGAAGTCATGCAGCACAGTTCCTGAATGCTAGTAAAACACACTCCCAGTTAACCAAGTCCTCAGGTACAAGAAAAGCATTAGATGATGCACCAGTGAACTTACTCTCGTGTTTCTGGGGGCTCAGGTGTCCTTATCAATCATGAGGCTCTGAAGACAAGAGGCCACAAGTCTGTCCACTTCTAGACCTGGCCACCAGCTCTCTGCTTATAAATACACCACCTTCTAAGTAGCTTAAACCACATCAAGTGCTGACACTTCTCCCTCCAGATTGTTTATCTAAATGTATGTTCTTTATAAGAGGCACAGCCTTTGAATTCATCTGTATTAAAGTCAACTTTCCTTGATCAGTTTAGAAGTTCTTTTCTCCTTTGCTTCTCCTTTCATCAAAGAATTGGCACCTTCCTGATTAAAGTTACAGATTTAATTACTTTATAAAAACAAACAGGCTAAATGCACTTCAGTTCAACTAACTTTCTCAGCTGCACTCACCTGATTCTTCTGGATCAAATCTTACCTATTTCATTATGTTATCACAAACACTATTTAGCAAATGAAGGGAAAAAAAATCCCAAATCATTCCCACAGCTACAGAAGCAGACATCAAGAGACAACCCGACCCTATGGTGCAGTTGATTCATCTCTACATTGCCCTGAAAAGACAGAGATACCATGTGCTAGCTGTGAAGGTGTTTGTCCACCCTTCCCTTAAAATTCCCTATGCATGCAGACTATATCTATTAATTTACTTCACAGATGCCGTTTATCAGAGAATATGCACCTAAAGTGTTCCCTGTTCCAATCTGGGTCCTGATTAATATAATAAATTATTTTATCTCTTCTAGGTGTGGAGAAATTTTTTAAAAGGCAAAAAATCATGTAAGGATGTATTTTGACTTTCCTTGCTATAAAACACTTTTTTCCACATAAATCAAAGAGTACACCAGCTGTGAGTCGTCCACTTGAAGAAGGGTTAATTGCCACGAAGTGTAAGCACAGACAGGGACAGGCTGCATACTGTGTCCTTCTCTCCAGGTATCTTCCATTTCTCCAGCACTCTCCTGTTCCTCCTCCCTCCCTAAAACTTAGGCTCACACAGAAAAACCAAGTTCTTGATTTTTAATTGTTGACTCCTTTAGCTCTTGCCACCCTGCTTAGCACTCCTTCAAACAGATTGACCTATTGTAAATCATGTTAACCAAACCAGGGAACACTTTCAGCTAATTTTAAACCATTAAAGTACTTGTGTATTATATGGAAATGAATGAAGTAATTAATCTATTTAAGAGTTTGTATTTTAGGCTGTAAGAAAAAGAAACAAAGCAGAGCAAACCTGATTTAGGGGGAAGAGGGGAAAAAAAAGAGATCTAATTTGAGCAACTGGCCTCAGTCTCCAGTTATTTTTTTCTTTATCAATCTGAGATTACAAATGCCCTGTATCAACCAGAAACCTTTATCCTTGTTAAGGTACTTAAACACTAACCAAGTTGTCTCTCAGTCATCCTCAACCTTTTCGATCAAAGTGAACAGGGGGAATTCATGTAGTCAAAGTGAGGGAATAATTTTAAGCCTTCTGGTGTCTCTCCCTCTCTCTCTTTTGAACCACCTCCAATTTTTCAACATCATTTTCGAAGCAGATCAGAATTAGTGACAATATTTCAATATAATTCTCCCTAACAGCATATACAAAGAAAAAAAAATCACTTCTACCTTCCCACCACCACTGCCTTGTTTATAAACAAGATCGTACTTCTGCTCTTATTCTCACCTTCTTACAACAGGAACTTTCCTCATTTACAGGATAGAATTATATAACAAACCATTTAAGAATTCTTGTGCTGGTATAACAAAAACAAGTTTTCCAAGCAGAATAAACTATAGTGGAAAAAGTAGAATTTGTTATCCTTGCCTTTCATTGGTTCAGAATGGGCATCTCCTTTTTACTTTTTTAGGATCAGTATACAAATATATTCATTGAGTCAATTAATTTTGGCAGCACAGCCAATGGTGGTGCTCACATTACACTGTTTGTCCAGTAAGATTCTACTGCTTTCCTTAGGGGGAGAAAAACGAAAAGCTTTCCAAATTATCATTCTCCAGGAAATAAACTGGATTTATATTCTACATGATATAAAGCAATGCCATACTTCAGACAGAGAAATATTATATTTCAATGTGCTCAAGCTGTGAATCAATAAATCAGTTGAGCTTTCTCCACCTCCCTCACCAATATACTTCCTCACCAATACCCATCACCTGAAAACTTGTACTGCAACAATTTTGTACTTATTTGCAAGATGCTCATAAAAATACTAAGCAACCCATGCTGTATAAACAGATCTCTGGATTGTATCAGTAGAAATACATCCTTATTTTTAATGTTTACTCTGAGATGCTAAATGTTTTTAATACGTGCTTTGTTAACACTGTAGAGGACTAACATTTTAAAAATCTGTTTGTGATGCAATATGAAATTAAATACTTTACACAGTCTGGTTTTGCAACTGAGCTTATGATCACTCATTAGAATATCTTAAATAATTCACTCTTTTTTATCAAGCATTTTTTTTTAACCTTTCAACAGGTTTGAATCATAGCTTGGCTTTCAGCTTTGAAAAGTTAGCATCTTTACTAGAACAATAAAAACCTTCCCTTCTTTTCTCCTCTTCTCCAGAGACAGGGATTTAATGAGCTCACTGTATTCTGTTGTTCAGCTTCATGGACTGAAACAGGTCCCTCTTTACTACCGTCTCCTTAGCTTTGTTGGCTGGTACCTTCATATATACAGATTTAATATAATACAGTTCATTGGCTTCCAAAAACTGGGTGAGTGCAAGCCCATGCAGATTTAGGCAGAGGTGCATGTCAGTACAAGGTGCAGCAGGGCACGTGAACTAATGCAGCCAGCCATGGTGAGGTTTTCTACGTCAAACAGACTCTGTGCTGAAGCACAGTCACACGTGTTCTCCCACAAGTCACACACCAGATGAGCAAATAGCTGGGAACCATAACCTCATAAGCCACAAGATGGGCAGGCTTAAAAACTCGTCCATCAGTTCCCTTCAGCCATAGGGAAAAGCATGAAATGGGACAAAAAAATAACCCCTACAACCTAAGCTGATATACCACCTAAAAGCCTGGCAAACTGCTCTGGTTGAAATCTCAAATACCCCTTGCGATGTCAGCCAGCCCTGAGACCAGTTTAAGTGGATTATGAATCCACACTCCACGCCCTTTGTGATTCTGAGCAGGTTAGCATAGATGGCTTTCTCTTTCGACACAGAGGGTGTAGTTCCTCAGCCCAACTCTGCTCTCAAAGCTGGTTTAGGAAGTTCCCACCTTGGATTCCTCACTCCTCATTGCTGGCTCCTGGCTCAGCACCACCGTTCCTCGTACCCTACGCAGGCAGATGGACCTACAAAGTCACACTTCAAACTGGCCACAGCCACAGCTCTCTCCACTGACTCAGTTTACAGGACAAGCTTAGCAACAGCTGCAGCTGCCCGATGGCAATGCTTCAAGAGAGTTCAAGCCCAATATAACTTGCTGTCAGAAAGGCATTTTCTCCTTCCCCCCTTCTGTGTGCACACACTTGACCCCTTACAGGCCAGTTCAGCACACAAAGTGAACACTAACTAGGAAAGGGGTGTAAAATCACAAGGCTTGGAGTGAGACTGCTACTCTCAGCTGTAAAAAGTCCTTTCAATAGCTAAGCTGTCTCTTGAGACATCACTCTTAGAAAGGAAGGAACTGTGGCAGAAGGGCTGGGCAATCCTTAACCATCTCTTTTGAAAGGAAAAATGTCCATGGAATTACATCCAGACTTTATGCACTCCTGATGCAAAAATGGCTTTGCAGCTCCACTTGTTTCTGCCTTAGGGTTCCCAAGACTGCTATCATACCGAAATTAATAATACCGAAAAGTTTTTCTAACCGCTCCTCAGATATTCCTACTATTTTTGGAAAAGACCCTTAGTTTAAAATTTCCATAACTGCTAGCTACTGACAAAAAGCAATCTAAAATACAAGGATCCTGCAAAGTTTCAATTAAATAAACCCCCAGCCACCAAACCCTGAACTCCTGACCTCCAATTCTCAAATATGCTTCATCTCTAAGTCAAATACTCCATATCATCTCCTTGAAACACACAAGTGACATAAGCATATCACAATCACCAGTTCTATTATTCATTTTTCAGAGTGTTTCACTTTATATAAGTATTGACCATCTTTAAGTGGCTGATAAACTAGTTTTAAAACAAACTTGAATGCCAGAGAGCCCTCTATATGCTAACAATACCATAGTCTAACAGTCTATAGACTAACAATGAGGCAGAGATATAAAGATACAGAAAAATCTGAAGTTGCACAGGACTTATTTTTTTCATTACATAGAACAAGGATGCATCTTCTGCTCTGTTGCATTTCTGCCTCCTTCAGAGAGTTGAACAGGCATCAAGATGAGATCAAAGTTGATGGCATTGGGATAGGTGGAAGAAAGGAACTGCTTCAATAGATTAAAAAAATCCTCACTGAATTACTTTTCGGTCCAACTCCTGCCCGCTTTAAAAAATGGGGCTGAAATCACAGAGTAAATAGGACTTCTAAAATTTTGTTATCTATGTTCAGTTTCAAGTATATTGCTAGTACAACTGGTTTATCACCCTTATATGGAACAAAAGGGAGAAAACAGAAATTGTATCTTCACAGTGAGTTTATACTTCAGTGTACTTCTAACAAAACAACTCCACTATTTGAAGGCACCATTTGAGCAGAGGTAAGAATCTGGAAGAATAAGCGACAACTGGAAAACATGTCATATTCTGGTGCTGCTCTGCATCATGTCAGTGACACCTGCAACATGCCCCAGCTGACAGGGATGCACCATGCTGGACAGCAGTGCAGGGATCCTCACTTCCTCACGAGACATTTTGTTCTGATAGCTTGAGTTGCTCATACTCAACCGATCAGGCTTCTTTTTTTCTGGAGTATATCAAGTAATAATAGAGTGAATTCACTCTTTGTGCCAATAGTCAGTTGTATTTCACATACTGCTCTTAAAATCTGGCAGATTTAATGAGTCTAATTTGAAAGAAATTAGTATACACAGCACTTGTACAGAAGTGTACTGTCTGAATACATTCAGAGCGTACAGTGGCAATTTTGGTCCTAAAGCTAGTTTACTGATTAGCAAGTGATATTTCTTTCAATTTCTAAATCCTACACATTTAATTAAACTGTCCAAAATACTGTTGTCTCAAATCCCACTAAAGCCACCTTCTCAACACTCAGGGTTTACATCAGCCAACACTCAGCACCTATCTTCCCATTATTGTAGTCATATTTCAAAAGATAAGTACAGATCTAAGACAAAGCTTAAGCCAAATAGTGAATGAGATGACAGCCCTTGTATAAGACTGGACTTCAAGCTTGCATGTGCAGGCAACACGAGAGAGTAAGTAAATGGGTCAGGGAAGCATGCTGTATCCAGCAAACCCAAGCAGACCCAGTGTACTGCAAGTCAAGTCCTGTCTTTGCAGACTTCTGGAAAAGCATTTTGCAGACATTCGTTTTCTCTCTGCACTCTGCAGGGGCTCCTGCTTAGAGCTTTGCCTCGAGACTGCAAGAGAACATAAATCTCTCTGTTCAAAGGTCAATATTTCAAAGTGCTCCAAAATGGACATTTTGTTTTCAGAAGTAGTGTCAAGGGAAGGCGTACTGTTGGCAAAAAGAAAACTTCTAGTGGGCAGTGACATTAGGGTAATGTAATCATGACTCACGCTCCTCACCCATTTCCTGACTAGGGCTGTGCATGATCAAAAGAAAGCCAGCCACAGCAATGCAGCTGCTCGTTAATGTTAGCTGGCCTGAAAGGATTACAAACTACCCGAAAACAAACTCATTGCAGAGCATCCTATTTAAAGCCTGACATAAATCGACACTGACAAACACAGTGGCGTAAGACCAACCAAAACAACTTGCCTTTGTTGCGAGAAACAAGTTACAACTTTTATGATGAGTTCTCCTACCCGAACAAACCCTCTCACACACCTTTAAAACACTGTAAATCCTTGGGAGGATGCCTAGGGGGAGGGAGGGGAATGTCTACTAGCTAGTTAGTATCTAAACAAACACAAGATACAAGGACCTTCTGGAGAGGATCACATCAAATTCCGACTGCTGTAAAACAACTACCACCTCCCGAAAAAGGCTGTAAAAGAACCCACAAAAGGGCCAAAGCACGAGTTGGACTTAGGGGTCTCCCACCTTCTAAGAAAAGCACTTCATGAGGCAATTTCTGTCTCAATGTTCCATCCTGTTGAGCATCCCGAGTGAAGCACGAGCTTAATGATGCAAATTGCTGTTCATTTGCATAAAGATTTCTCCAGCAGAAAGCAGATTTCAGATCCTTGTTGGGACCTTGGTCACATTTAATTTGTTCCAAAACCCACATTAACGAAAACCCCCAAATTAATCAGATATTTCAACAGAACCTAGGCTAGACATTAGGTAACAGATGCCAACACCCCGCTGCACCTCTCTGCAACCCTCACAGGCAGATAGAATCATAGAATCATTCAGGTTGGAAAAGGCCTTTAAGATCACCAAGCCAAAGCGACAACTCCTTTCCCACCCTGCTCCTCAGAAGCAGAGGTAGGAGCCTCCATTCGCAAATGGAGGTCCCTTTCACTCCTTTCAAAGGCCAAGTAACCGCTAACCACGCTCCTCAGCACCAGTTAGTATATTCCTTGTAGAACTCCCAACAAGGCAGATCAAAGGGCAGAGACTCTGAAGTTGACCATTAAGTACATAATTCATTGTCAAAACCATTGTCCATGGATTTACGACTGATCAGCAGTGGCATTCCACTCTCAGGATACCGAGGACACCTATACCGAGTGTCTGATAGCCAAATTCAACCCAAATTTAACAACTAGCTGTTTATTAGTAGTGCCTCAGCTCACTGTCTAGTAGTCTTATGCTTTTGCCCCTCACAGTATATAGAGTACAGGGGGAGGATATGTGGGAGAAGCCAAGTGTTGCACAAGGCAAAAGTTATGTTTAGGCCTGACTAAACCAATACCAGCTAAGTGTACTGAGCCTATACTTTGCCCAGGTTGCAGGAATTACTTCAGAGTTGAGAGAAGCTGGTTCTGAAACAGAGCACACACACATACACCAGGGCTTTATATTGCATTGTGACACTTGCTGCTGGATTGTTAAAGCTCTGTTCGTCTTGTTTATACAACTCTAGCAGCACAGAAATGAGGCGCAGCAATCCCTTTGGGCATGGATGCACCTCGGTATTGACCAAGAATGAGCTGTTACCACATGCTGCAAGTCCTTCATGTACCAATTCAAACAACTGGTATGGAAAGCAGTGGTGTGTAGGCAGAAAAAAAGAACATAATTCTGGGACCTACTTTCCCATGTAATGGGCATATTTATTTATTTAATCCTCTAATAAGTAGGTAAAATGAAATTCTACCTTTACTGCAGGCTATTTAAAGCAAATTTCTAATGGTTCTTGCAAGCTCCAGGGAGTCAAAATTCAAGCCATGGGAGGAGCACTATGTTGCTTAGTGTGGTTTACCATCCTTCAAAAATTTAAGTAACAACAACAAAAGAAAGAGTCCAAGGCACACACATGTGCTGAGAAAATCTTCTGCTGGGGGGAAGAGAAATTAAGCAAAATAAAACATAACAACAACAAAAGAAACACCACAACACCAACTCATAAAACAAAAGCAATGTAAAGGTGGTCAGAAACCAAGCCATCTAAGTGGACAGGTATTCCTGATTTTCTTACTGTAGGCAAGGGAAGAGAAAGAAATGAGGTCAATTTCCTTGTCCTGAGTGCAAATCCAAACCATACCCAGTAAAAAAAACCCCACAACATATAATACTGTAACAACACACTAGGACTGCATTAATTTAAGGCACAGTGTGGGCCTCTCTTTTCTTGTCCATATGGTTCTTTTAACAGAGAGAGCATCTGTGGAAACACAGGCAAGGAACAAGCTTTAACTCCCTGAATTACACAACAGCAGAGACAGTACACTCAAGAAATTGAAGAGGGAACTTGAATTCAAGTAGGGTATAACATCTCTCAGTGTTACTGCTTCAGTACTTGACCAGAAGAAATAATTGGATAATGTAGGGCCTGTTCCACAGACTCTGGATATAGCTTCTTTGGGAAGGAATAGAAGTATCATAACCAAAACACTCCCAAGTACAATCCCAGCAAAAAACATGTACAGCAACTTCTGAAAGGAAGATATTAGCCAAGCGACATTCCTTCTTTCCCTCTGTGCATGCCTGCTAACCTGGATTCACCAGATGTGTGCTCCTTCTAGCTGCAGAAGGAATGGGCAGCATACCTGGGCTTCTTCCTTGGAACCCAAGGAAAGCCTTACTGGAGGAAAGTATTAAATAGTTCACCAACAGCTACAAAGACCAATGTTAAAGTAGTTCAGCAACACCCCTATTGCTGTAGTCTTAGGCTTCTAAAGTTAAACCACATCCCTGAGGAAAATGGGATTTTGTTGCTGTTTTGTTCGTTCCCTCAGAACACAGCACTAAATAGGGTTCATCCTACAATAATTCCAATTAAAATTATATTTTCTTAAGCAAACATCCAGACACAGATACTGCTGTTAATCTTTTGCTATTCCTGGAAAGACCATAACCCATTCACGTGAGAAGACAAAAATGGAAAGGCAGAGACAATTTAGTATGGGAAGAGGAAAAAGGCACAAAGAACAATGAAAAGAAAAAGAATCTGCACCTAGTCAGTGAACTAAAACTCTCCAATACAACAACATTAGCAGCTTGCAGGAGAACAGTAAACTTTCCATAGTCACCAGGTTCCCAGATTAATGGCTCTGATTGAGTTCACACCTCCCAAAGTGAGTGTTTCAGACTGTCTGAAAAAAGGCAGGCAATTTCAATTAGGTGCCAAGACAGGCTGACAGAGCATTACATCTTAAAGCAAAATCTCAAAATTTCAAAACCAAAAAATTGTGAATACCTGAAAAAACCAGAGACTCTTAATCTGACCTGCATTTGGACTATTACGTTTCCTGTGCCTTATTATCTAACAGACAAACTGAGTGCTGTTTTAGAACTTGATTAAGGCTAATAAATAATAAAACTCCCTCAATATCTCTTGCTAGTTACCTTTCTTATGCAGAAGATACAGAAATTTTTTTCACTTGTTTTATCAGACACCAAAATATTCTTCTTGAGCTTTTCACTGAAACTCTGTAATTTGCTATGTACCCGGAAATAGCCATTTGCTTCAGGGTCAAACACTTTGCTGATAGCTTTAAAAAGTAACATAACTTTTTGAGTCATTAGTTTACATCTTTTCTCTTTCACCAGTAATTGAATCAGTGTCATTATTGGAGGCTATACTGCAAACCAGATCAGAATCAGAACTCTTGCTTTACTAAATAGATTACAAGATACAAAACTGGTACATCTGCAATGGAAGAACAACTTGCAATACATACAGCTCTTCTTCCAGCCCAGTACATCCACTGAAAACCATGAATATTCTTTTTTTTTCCTGTCACAGGATCTCAGAATAGATCAAATATGAGTTCTTACACAGCAGCTTAACACGCCTGATTTAATGGGAGTTTCTCTCCATTTCCAGGCCCTAAAAGGTGGTGTCACTCCCAAGTCAGACTAATGATACAAAGAGAACTTGTAGCTTTTTTCCTATGGGCACTAGGAGTTGTGGGAGCTTTCTGCTCAGCAGGACTTGCAGCCTGCACTACCAGCATGTGCTCTTTAACTCTTTGCCTTCAACCGATCCATTTTAGTTTGGGAACTACCCTAAGATGATGTGCACTGGAAGACTTAGAATCAAGGGGGAAAATCAACAGGTAGATAATGAAATTGAGGGACAGAGTGACCTTGATCAACTGTGTCCTGATTTCAGCTGGGATAGGGTTAATGTTTACCCTGGTAGCTGGTACAGTACTGTGTAGTGTTTTAGATTTAGAGTAATGTTGCTAACACACTGATGTTTTAGATGTTACTGAGCAGTGTTTACACAGAGCCATTGGCTTTTCAGTTTCTCACCCCACCCCAGCAGTGAGTAGGCTGAGGGGCACAAGAAGCTGTGAGGGGACATGGCCAGGACCCCCACTGTCCAAAGGGATGTCCCATAGCACACGGTATCATGGTCAGGATACAAACTAGGGGGAAACATGGCCAGAGGCCACTGCTCAGGAATTGGCTGGGCATTGGTGAGCAAGTGGTGAGCAATTGCACTTGTTTTGTACATTCTACTTGTTTTACTACTATCCCTTCCTTTTCTGTCCTATTAAGCTGTCATTATCTCAACCTATGAATTTTACCTTTCCACCCCCCCCAACCCCCCCAATTCTCTCCAAATCCCACTGGGTGGGGAAGGATTGAACTGATTGATGTTCAGTTACCTGTCAGCCTAAACCACCTCAAGCTGGTATCTGAACACCAGCAAGCCACTTGAGTTTTAACAGCAGCCCAAGCTATGCAATCAAGATTAAAATGGAAGACTAAATCACAAAGCCCACAGTTTCAGGAAGGAAGATTGTGCCAGAAACAGAAATAAGAGGTCAGATGAGTTAACCAGGCTGAACCTCACACTCTTGAACTGTAGTCATAAGGAACTATTACAATTCCCTGCTGCATGAGAGGGCACTGACAGAAAAGCTCCAGCAATTCTGTATTTGGCCATCACAATTTGGCCATCCAGTCCCTGTAGCCACAATTCCAAGAGGATAGCACAAAACCAAAGAAGGTTCCAGGAGAGCCACAAGACTGATATTATCACTTACATTTCATAGAAGCATAGAATCAGTAAGGCTGGAAAAGAGCTTTAAGACCAAGCCCAACTATCTAGCTTCAGTTTGCTAGACTGAAGCTGGTTAAGGGAAACCTTTTTGTAACAACAAGGACAATTTCCTCAGGCTTACGGCAGATTCTGTTATTTGAATCTTGGTTAATTTTTTTTGTTTGTTTGTTTAAGAAGCTACTATTGTCTAATTCAAACAATTCAGGCAGAGCCAGGAGTCATACTGACACAAAAACTGGGTAACAATTCAGGAAAGGCCTACAGCTTGTCATAAGGCAAGTTCCCAGTGGTCTGGTCTGACTTTTATAATTCAGGATATGAACAGTATTTTCCCCTAAATTCATGGCATTTCTCTTAAGAATTAAGTATTTGGAAAAGCATTTCTATCTCAGGAAAGCCACACTAAATTTTTCAAGCCTTTCTGCCCACAGATTGTTTCTTTTGCCGTCAAGATGATTATGAAGGTTGAAAGGACAAATCTCCTGAAGTTATCAAAATAGAACTCTCATCAAAACTGTTGTATTTGGAAAGTTCTCATCTTTCAGCACAAAATAGAAAGAAAAAAAGAAGTAGATATGTTGGACACTACTTGAAATCCTGCATGGAGAACCCAATAAATTCTATCCTGTCAAATTGCCATGAACAGTTTGAGATTTGCAAGCTCTAAAAGATGTTTCTCCTTTGACACTGTACAAGTAGAAGAGCACTCATTTCACAGCAACTTAACCTCTTCAAAAGAAACAAGAAAAACTTTACATTTCAAAGTGCAACTGTCCAAAATGGGTATCTAAGATCCATGACCAAGTGGAACCCATGTCCAACTACAGATACTCCATTCTGAAGAAAAGCACACTTAAAATTATATAAAATTTAACTCACTTTTACTAAAAAAAAAAAATCACACAGTTCTTGAATTTGAAAATATAACTGTTACTTCTTTTCAAGTCACATCTGCCATACATTGTTACTACTGTAAAAGTTGACTTTGGAACCACATTTGTACTTTCAGGATATTTATCCTGAAACTACAAACTTTGAAATTTGGAAAGCCCAGTAACTACTGCCACCTACCTCAGCAGATGGATTGAAAGAACACACTCAATCAGAGCACCTGAAAAATCATCTGGTACCATTTCAGTCACAGATCTTAAATGTACACACACACAGCTGCTCCTTCTTCCGCAGACACCAGTTTTATTACAGAAAGAATACACACAATTTTTCAGATGATGCCTTTTTAACACGTCCACCTACACTTCAGCTGTCTTGGAAGCTTCCACTTTAAGGCTTATTTTCAGAGTTGTTTAACAATATCTGACACTGCCATTCAACATTTTCCATCCTCTTCTGCAGCCATCTGTATCTGTTTGTTTATTGGGAGGACTAGAAGGAGATAGGAGAATTTTAACCAAAGTTTTAAAACTGTTTCTCTAATGAGATGAAACAAAATGACCTATTTCTACTCCCCAGCTGTCCATGATGTTCTTTACTCCTATGGATACAGAATGCATCAAAATCCACAACATTGCTGACAGATTCTGGCACTTCAGTACTTTTAAAGCTAGTTCTGACCTTAAAATTTGTACTGGGAATGTGTCTTTTCCTGTCATTCTGAATTACCAGGACAGGCAATGTAAAAGTGTTAAAGTGTGTAATTTTTTACAAGATTCAGTAGCTTTAGTGTCTGACATCTAGAATCTTCTGAAATCCACTCTATTGAAAATATCAGCCCTCATGCTTACACTGCTCCATCCCCACAAATAACTCAGTTGGCAGGCATAACCATCAACCCAAACTCAGATCAGTGACAGAACCTCTGCATAAGAGCCAGGGATGTGGAACCAGGAGAGGGAGGACAATGGATGTGGGGAAGGGATTAAGGTTTATTCACAGATGCAAGGAACAAAGACATTTATGCAGGCTTGATGCAGAAAAATTGGTTGGAATTTAGCAACAGGAGTAATTTGCATGTTTAGATTGCTCATTTGGCCACTGAAGCTTACTTCTTTCCTAGCAGATTCTTCGGTTATATGCAAATTATATATTTGTATTTTCAGAGACTGCTTGGATACACTTAAAGATTTACACTTGAATGGATATACTGTTCATACCAAAGGCAATGTCAAAAAGCTTCCAACTTCTCTGTTGTTGCTTCATTAGATAACAATTCTGTCATTTCCTCTATACAGCTGTCAGAGCATGTCCCAGTAATCAAAACCACAAAATACCTTTTTTACAATCTATATTCCTCTGCCAAGGTAGAGGCATGGTTGTACTCTCAAGGCAAATAACTGCTGCAACTAACAGTGAAATTAATTCTTAAACAAAAATGCGAAAACTGCCCACAGCATAAATTACGTGATTGTTCAGCACTTCCATTTGGAGAGGCAGGTTTTATTTTTGTCCTCACAAATTCCTTTAGGAACTCCTACAGATTCATAACCTTCTGGGACTCTTGCTATTGTACCTTTTTTTCTTTGAGGCCAGAAGCATGCATTTTTAAGAGAGCTGTACAGTCCACTGCTATCAAATGGATTACTTTGTAGTCTCTTCTGTTGACCTCAGGGGATCTTATCTGAAAGACTCCAGAGGCTGAGATGGGTTTTCATATAGCCTGAAGGTACATGAAGAGCAAACCAGAAGAAATACAGCCTCTCTTTACAATAAAATCATAGCAAGTAAGTGGGGTGGGACATGCAAAACAGAGCAGCAGCCATACAAACCACTGGTCTGCTCAGTCCACTCTCTTAGTTCCTAATAAGAGATTTTCTACCCAGTTTTGAGGACTTCTGTGTACCACTGATTACTTAGCATGCTACTAATAAGAAACAAGGTAAGCAGATTTGATAACAGTAATGAGCAAACCTTTTTATTTAAGGCTTTCATCAAACTGACTAGATGCTACCCTCACCTTCTAGACAGGATGACCAAACTGAGCAGTGAATTACTACAATTCTACAATTACTACAATTAATACAAATGCAGCATCACCCCCCTGACCACAAGCCAGGGATCTAGTATATTAAGAACTATGTACACACCCAATTACAACAATAAAATCTCACAGAAGACAGTTCTTCAGTTGCTGTGTCTTTTGAGGCAAGGAATACCAACAGGATTGTAGCTACTGTGAACATCACCCTCCTCCTATTTCACCTTTCCACACCAATTGTTTGGACTGAAAGTACAATCCTGTATGCCATATATACAGCCTATGCATGGACACTCCTGTGTTCTCATCTGGTCTTCAAACAATCAAGCAGAACAGACCCCCCCAGATGCATTACATCTTCTTACCCTTTTATGAACCATGGTTATTATTC